>MU227639.1:5778591-5798478 GCA_018584345.1 Thuja plicata
ATTGATATTTATTATCATTATTATCTATTATCATTATTATGATATATACATTGATATTTATTATCATTGTCATCTATTATCATTGTTATGATATAGAATGATAATGATTATCATTATTATATTATAACTATTTAGATAGAATAAACAAATACATATTATAAATAATGATTCATAAAAGAATCAAACAGATTCCATTATGAATATCGATTTATATTGATTATTATTAATTAATAGAGACCCTGATTATATGTTATCGAGTCTGGGAAAACATACGTTGGTTTGGTGATGAAAGGTCACGCCTATGATAGGCGTGACTCCTTGAGGAGTCACGTCTATCATAGACATGACTACTCATGCTTACCGCCATGATATATATATCATTGCCACCGAATACTTTCAATGTACAACACAATAATCAACAAGAGAAGAGACATTGATTAGTTTTCTGCAAAACACAAAAATATATATTGTTCTAATTCAACGAAAGGTATAAGATTATAGTTTCTATCCATTGATTTAATTACTTATAGATTAGATTTGATATAGGTTAAATTTACATTTACATGGTATCAAAGCCAAGTTACAAAGGATCCTAGGAGAAATTGAACTTGAGAAATTCAAATTTAAATCTAAGAACATTACATTCCTCTATGGCAACTGTAATCTGATTTGAAGATAGGCTAGAAGGAGGAAATAACTTCTCATCATAGAAGTTCAGGATTATGATGATATTAAAATAAAATAAAGTTGAGTCATTTGTAAAATAAAACAAAGCAGAACCAGAGAATGATCCTGAGAAAACATGGATTGAAGGAAATAAAAAGGCCATGAAGATCATAGTTGATGGGGTCAGAGATCATATCGTGCCAATTTTGACAAAACATAAGACTACATATCATATGTTTAAGTCACTCAAAAGAACATATAAAATAAATAATGCCAGTAGGACCTTAGCTCTAAAAAGAGAAATAAATCATATAAATATGAATAAAGGAGAATCTATCAACGCACACTTTATGAGAGTATCTGCACTAATGGATCAAATATCAACACTTGGATACGAGATTAAAAGTAAGGAACTAACACTTATTACATTTCATGGTCTACCAAATTCCTGGGAGACATTTGTTCAAGGCATTAGTGCTAGGTTTAAATTTCCAAAGTTTAACCAACTAAGATTAGAATGTCTTCAAGAGGAACCAAGATTGACAAAGAAAGGACTCAAATAGAAAAACATAGATTAAGATATCCATGTCTTGAACGTGAACTCTCATAAGAAAGGAAATAAGAAGAAATTCAAAAAGAGGAAAAGCTACCATGGGAAAGGTTCATGCAAGAAAGATGTTTCACACATCCAATATTTTAGATGTGATCTATATGGGCACTATGCAGTCAGATGTCCTGATAGAACCAAGTAACAAGTGTCATATGCCAAAGTAGGAAATTCCAAGACAGAGCATGAATCTGAAAAATATGTATTCTACTCTGCACTTTCAAATCAAGTATCAAATAAATTTAACACTTGGGTTATAGATAGTGGTTCATCAAGACACGTCACTGGGTTCAGGGAACTCCTAGACTCCATGGTAGAAGAAACTGATGAGGAACAAGAATTGGATATGATTCTACACATCCATTCAAATGTGTTGGAACTTGCACCATCAAACTAAAGTTTGACATCTCTATTCAACTCACTGGAGTATTGGTTGTTCTACGCATCAAAGTGAATTTGGTCTCCATATCTGCACTTGAAGATAATGTATATAGGGTAACCTTCATGGATAGTAAAGTGTTGGCATGGCCAAAGAACTATACTATCAAGAAAGCTCAAACCATAGGTTATAGACAAGGTTATTTGTATGAGTTATGTATTAAACCAAATCTAGCCCTAAATCATGAAATTGCAAACTCTAATGAAATATGGCATAGAAGATTAGGTCGCCTAAATTTTTGTGCCCTATCTTCCATGGAAAGATTAGTCACAGGTTTACCCAAACTCAAACAATACCATTCGGGGGCATGCAAGGGGTAGGCCTTAGGTAAGAACACAAAGGGGTCTTTTCAAAATAGTTCTAGCAAAATAAATAATGTATTAGAATTAGTCCACTCAGATTTATGTGGGCCCATGTCTGTGCCTTCTTTAGGAGGGTTTCTATGCTATGTATTTTTTGTTGATGACTTCTCCAGAAAGACCTGGATCTATTTCCTCAAATGTAAAGAATCGAAGGAGATCCTTAATAGGTTTAAGGAATTCAAATCCCTTACTGAAAACTCTTATGGAAGAAAAGTAAAAACCTTAAGGACAGATAATAGGAGGGAATATACATCAGATATTTTTAAAGAATTTTGTATAAATGTTTGAATTAAGAGGGAGTTCATTGTACCTATAGACACCCTAAAATGGACATACTTGCGACCTTACATTAAAACACTAATTGTCATCTATTAATTAATGGTTTTTTAAACATTAATTAATCATTTATTTCTTCTAAATCTATTCCCCAAATCATTTAATCATTTCCCCAAAATTAATTAAATAATTAATTAATCTTCATTAATTAATTAAATTAAATTTCCTCAAGTTTAAATTTAAATATTTAAACTTATTAATTAATTCTTCTAATTAATTTAATTTCACTCAATAATTTAATTCTAAATCAAAAAGTATTTAATTATCTCATGTTTGAATACTTTATTTTTAAAATCAATTAAATATTCAAATAAATCGCTTCTCAAGTTAAAAAAGGTAACTCATGATCAACTTTTCAGTTAACTAAGCATCCCATTTTCTCTCCGACTTGAAGAGGTGGAGTAAACTGGTTGCTTTTCAGTTAACTAAACATCCCCTCTTCTCTCCATTCTCCAAGGTGAAGAGGTGCAGTTTACTGGTTGCTCCTCAGTTAAACTAAAACATCACCCCTTCTCTCCAAGTTGAAGAGGTGAAGTTTACTGGTTGCTCCCCAATTAGCTAAAACATCACCTCTTCTCTCCTACTTGAAGAGATGGAGTTTATTGATTGCTTCTCTAGTTCCTTTTGATCTCAACCATTCATTCTCTAATTTCTGGGATCGATCTCAACCATCCAAATCATTTTCCATATTCTATATAATCAACCCTTCACAACCATTTAAAGGATCCAAGATTTCAAGATTTGTGCATACTTACTCTGTAGGATTCTTGCGAAGCATCAAGCATTCTTGTGATCATATCAATATCATTTTCTCAACACTCCCAAATCACAAACGTTGTCGATACCAATATTGAGCACCATTTATCCAGCGTTTTAAAAGGAGTAGAGAGAAGCAATAAAAGCCTCGAGCGTCGTGGTTTGCATTTGTTTATTTTCCTCTTTGATTGCTTGTTATTTTATTGTCCATAGATTTGTTCTTAGTAGTTTTGATTATTTTTTCCCATTGCAAATCAGTGCTACTAACCCTCATTATTCAAGTTGGAGCAGGATTGGATCTGACACATTTTGGTGAACCCGTGAACTTACAGCCTGATAATCGCTTGCAAACAACCAAAAGAATCCCTCGGTCTCAGCCGTAAGACCATAGTTTCGTCCACTACTCTTAATCAACTTAGCCTAAAATTTGGTCATATCTTTCAAACCGCACATAATTTTTTTATAAAAAAAATTTTCAGGTTTATGCTGATCTAAGGAGCCCACAATCCAAAATTCATATTTTTTTGAGTTTTTTGTTTTATAAATGTTTTATGATATTTCATAAAAAATAATTGTTGGGCACAAATCAGAGTTTCTTTTCAAAAAAATATACTTTTAGAAAGGTCTTGAAATTATAGAGGGGGTTTATTCTCTATGATTTTAATTTTTGTGAAATTATTTTGCAAAAATAATAGATCTTTTAAAACTGGTTTGTTCTGATAAAATGGGTCCCTAGGGCACCAATTAAGGAATTATGATCTTAAAAAAATTTGCAGGCATTAGTTGACATAAGAAAGCTACCGTCCAAAATTTGTATTTTCCTGAAATTTTTTTTGTTTTTTATAATTTTTTTAAGATATTTCATAAAAAATAATTATGGACACAAATCAGCATTTCTTTTCAAAAAAGTTACATTTTTGGAAAGGTCTTGAAATTATACGGGGATTTTATTCTTTGTTATTTTAATTTTTCTAGGAAATATTTTCAAAAAAAGAAAGATCTTTAAAAAGTTTTTCTTTTTGTGTGTTCTTTCTTGATTTCTGTGCAGGATTGAGCAAATGACATATGAAAAAAAGGATAACCAGATGCACCCTGGGTTCTAGATCACTAAGAGCGGCCATAAGAAGAACAACTCAATGCCACACACAACGAAAGGCAATCTTGGCAATCGCAGCTGAAGATCAAAGCGAATCTTTTTACAGATATCTCGATTCTCTCAAGAGTTTTGCAGCCAAATGCAAAGTTATCATTAGCCTTAACGGTCTTAATAATCCAAGTTTTGTTGAATAATATTCATTTTGATTGCAAGGTTTTTGGTAAACTCGTCATTTCAAATTGTGGCGTGGAAATTGTTTTAACAATGAAAACTAAAATTAATTCATTTCTCTTTTTGGTGCTTAAAAAGAAAAGTGTATGCAAAACATCACAATCTCACTTTTTTATTTAGTGCTTAAAATTGACATGGTGGTTAACAATAGAACAAAGGAAAAAAAATATTTAAATTTGGTGCATCTAAAATTGATCAAAGCAATCTCATCTTTTGATTTGGTGCATAGAATTGACATGGTGGTCAATAATTGAACAAAAGCAAAAAATCTTTGAATTTGGTGCATCTAAAATTGAACAAGCAATCACCATTTGGTTTGGGTATAAAAATTGAGCTCTCGTGCATGTATGGAGGATTAGCTCAGTTCACATTTGATATTTTGGTGCTTAATCGATTAACCTTGTGTCTTGAGTCTTTGGTGCATTTGCACAATCTGTTAGATTAACAACCTTTATACTTTTTTAGACAGGCATGTCTGGGGAAAGTGCTTCTTCCTCAGAGGACGAACTTAAACTGGTAATCCTTCCAATCATTATATAAACAAGATGCGATCCAAAGCTCTATTTTATATCTAGACAAGCTTGAGCGAGGTGTATTGATAATAGCCTAGATCAGTTGAAGTATCCCTAAGTAGCCATCATGGTCAACTAGGCTCTTAAGTGAGTCACAAACACACAAACCGATTGGATAGACTCCATAGACCCTATTACAACCTAATTAATTAGAGACCTACCCATTTTACCTCTGAACAAGTGTCTTATTATAGTGCAAGGGGTTGCAAAATTTCCCCCCAAGATTCCCAACATATGTGTTCCAATATATTGTGTTGATGAAAGAGATTTTCATTAGCACAGCAACAATATCTGGCAAAGGAAAAAATACGGGCACCTATGTCGTGGATGTTCGTGTCCTAGTAGTGTGCCAATTTTTATGTGAGACAATGAACATCAAAGTATTGGGCCTACAATATTGCATCTTCAATCCAATTGACCTGGATTAATCTAACTGGCTCTGTTTCAACCACGTGAAAACATTGCAACTTGGAAAAGTTGTAGAACATACACTTTTTATTCTTGGATCTTCAAAACACTACGTCATTGTGTTTGCTTGTGTGATCAGTTCTCAAAATGCAAAACCTACATATCACACTGTCAAAAAGATTCAAATGTGTTCAAAGTCTAGGGTGTCAACCAAAATTTGTTCTAGAATCAAATCACTGTTCCAAAGAGATCATTTTATCAAACAGACTCCCAAACTGCTATCGTTTTTCAAGATTGTCGCACTTTACCACAATTGACAGAATTTTTCCACAATTGACAAAATTTTACCGCAATCGAGCCTTTTACTGTCGTAATTGATCCATTTATCATTGCAATCGCTAAAATTTTACCACAATTGATCTTGCATTCTACCGCAATCGATGAAATTTTCCCGCAATCGACCTATCAACCTGTGCATTTATTCTATCAACAAATTTGGGTTCCTCTATCAGCACTCTACATTTTTATCAGTCTGAAACCTTGGAAAAGTTTCCCCATTTTTGTGAAAGGTTAGTGTACACATCCCAAGAAATAATGAAGAATCCGTGTGAATCTCAAAACAACTAGGATGATCCCTCTTTGACAGTTTGGCTATTGTTTAGCATTGATAGTTCAAAAGTTTAGATTAGATTATTTGATCCCATTATCTCAGCTTCATCAATCTTTATCAGCAGCTTTGTCTCATTTAAGGCAAGAGTCAGAATCAATATATTACATCATCAATCTCTGAGATCAAGAGAAGTCAAAATTTGTTCCTAGAATTACCCTTGTCAAAATAGGTACTCGGACTCTCCTCGAGAGGTTATCCCTTTTGTTTTCTTTATATCGCTCATTTTAGTTAAAAACCTGGATAACACCATGTCTTTCACACCCTATGGAGAACCTTATACTAGGTCGAAGGCTAGAACCCAATCTGATGAATTCTATATTAACCAATTTCTCTTGTGGGAAAAAGAGCGAGAGGACTACCCATTCAAAAACATTGATCTTGCTCTCTAGATTGAGAATGCCCCTACTATTCGTCAAGGTTCCCGTAGACCAACTATATTTCAAGATGTCATAGAGGAAGAGCTCGAAGACATAGAGAAAGATGCCTATTCTGCACAAGTAGTTGATGTTGTTGTGGAAAGAAACCTTGAAATATTTCTAGTCATGTTGATCAAAAAGGGAGTCAAACTCCCCACTGAATTCAATGTGTCAACAATATGGCCTGAGAACCCACCAGAAGGACAAAGCGCAACTGAAACCTCTCAAATGGATCCTGTGATATCTCAAGTTTTATCTCTGCCATCATCAATGACCACAACATCATCTCAAACTATGTCAAACCAAACTAGCTCTATCAATCAAGCTAGTACATCATCCACCCAAAGTGTGATAGGCTCCCGACTGAGTGCACCCTTGGTCGCCAGTTTATCTCAAGCATTGGCCTCATGGCCTTTTACATCAAGCGCTCAAGTTGTGTCATCAATTCCACAAACGAGCAATAACCCATTTGCAACTACTCAGACACTGCAGTCTATCCCTGCTAGCTTTGGACTTAATACTTCACTCCTACATAGATCAATCTTTGTGGGTCCAACATTCAGTCAACGTCCACCAAAGGCTACACCTTTATTCCAATAGGGATCTCAAAAACAACAACAATATTGGATCAATAAGATTCCCCAATATCATAATCATACGCTGGGAAATTAATTCCAAGTCCCAAGGAGATCATATGTCCCAACACAAGGAACACAGAGGTGAAGCCTTATACCTACCACGACACAGAGACTCAATGTCAAAAATGTTTCCCAATCTCAAACAAACATACTGATACAACAAGTGCAAAATCTATAAACGCAAATGATGGACATGAAAAATCAAGGGAAAACCAAGTCTTACACAATAGAGGACTTATACCCATACCCATTTGGTCACTCATTTCACATGTCTTTGTTTCCCACTCACTTCTTAGTGCCCAAATTTGACAAATACAGAGGCGATACCAATCTTCTAGAGAATATCAGAGAATTATTTTCTAGTTGCATTGAAGTTGCACACGATGAAACTTACCTAATGTGGTTGTTTCCATAGAGTCTAGCCAGACTAGAAATGGAATGGTTCTCACACCTACCCCATGGCATTCATTCTCGGGGAGAATTGGTCAAAACATTTATTTCTCACTTCCATCATAACATCGAACGCAAGGTCAGCATCAAGTACCTCTACAACATTAAGCAAAAAGATGGTAAATCCTTTGTTAAATTATTACAAAGATGGAACACTGCAAACAAAATAACATATGATGTTCCCGAACAAGACCTAATAGTCATGTTCATTAATAATCTGATCCCAGATATGTCATTCGTGACAGAGCCACAGCTTGCTCCAAATTTCAAGAAACTCATAGAATGAGGAGTTTGATGTGAGAAAAACTGGGTCAAGAGAGGAATCCTTGTAGATCCCACCCAAACAAATGCCAACAATAATGCAATGGATAAATCCAAATAGTGGAATAAGAACAAGAATGCCACTAATGATGGTGTCATTGATGTCAAAACATTCAACTATGCTCAACCCAAGGTTTCACTACAAGGAGCGCCCATGACGAATCAAAAACCCATGGTGCACACTCAGCAAGAGAATAATAAAA
The DNA here is from genome assembly GCA_018584345.1 of Thuja plicata. Classification (NCBI taxonomy): domain Eukaryota; kingdom Viridiplantae; phylum Streptophyta; class Pinopsida; order Cupressales; family Cupressaceae; genus Thuja; species Thuja plicata. The sequence continues at coordinate 5,786,763 of MU227639.1, forward strand.
TTCAAACACCCACTATTCAAGTAGCAGTTGTGTCCAACAACCAAACCAATGTGCAACACCCATAGAGTTTTATGTTTCCTAAACGCAACTACACATCATTGGGAGAGTCGATAAAGTCAGCAATGAAAAAGTTGATTCAAACCAATAATATCACTCTACCCAAAGTCAGAGATTATGAACATGGTGTTGTGAAACCCAAGTGATAGAATGACAATGAATTTTGTGAGTATCATCAGGTAAAAGGACACAAGACACCCGAATTCTATCAATTAAAAAATGTCATACAAGATCTAATCGACCAAGGGGTAATCAATGTCACAAATACCCAATCCAAGGGTACAACAAATCACGCAATATTCAATGATACATTTCATGCTCATAAAAAGGGGAAAGCCTTCACATCTAGTGGATAGTATAAGAAATTGAACTATACCTATGCCAACTCTGATAACACCATAAATTGTGTTAATCCTTAAAATAGCCGAGTTGCTATGATTACTATCAGAGATCCCAATGCCAAATATGTTGTCACAACATGATGTTCTAAGGTTGTTTTGCAAGGAATGTATTCCACCTCAGCTACACCAGTTAATCCCACAATAACTTCCAATCCACAAACCAGTCTAGTGGATCAACTAAAGTGCACACCTACCCAAATCTCCATGTTTGACCTATTACGCATATTCCCGCAACATAAGCATGCTCTGGATCAAACCCTTCAAAATGCAGTAGTCCCATAGGACTTAACTCCATAAAATTTCCAAACCATGGTCAACTACATCACTTATAACAAACATGCTACCTTTACAGACCATGATGTGTTGTCACACAAGCCTTTACATAATGATCCCTTGCATCTTCTTATCCAAGTGCATAAACACACAATCCAAAGAGTCTTCCTTGACAGAGGGGCTGGGTTAAACATATGTACTCTGAAAGTGATAAAAACATTGGGCTATTCAAAATCTAGCATTTATGTCACTAGGAGGATAAATATCAAGGCATATGAAGAGGATAAAATATCATCAAAAGGTATCCTTATTCTACCAGCCAAGATAGGGCAAGTCATAAAGAACACTCTTTTTAAAATCCTAGGCCTTGATTTGGGATATAACATGTTATTTGGAAGGTCATGGATACATGAAATGCAAGTTGTCCCTTCAACTTATAACCAATGCATCAAATTCCCATACCAAGGGAAAAAGATAATCCTTGAAGGAGATCCCAACCCATTCCAATACCGCAACACCATAAGAAGCAGTATAGGTAATCAAGAGCCTTCAAATCAAGAAGCAAGCATTCCTTCCACCTCTAATTCTATTCCCAAGGACATAAAAAGAAAGGAAAAAAATATATCAATCAAATACAAAGGGTGTGGTGAGTATATCTATGAGGAAGATTTTACCATCACCAACATGCCTCAAAATCCTAGATCATATGGCATGCCCCGACCAGAAGAAACACATGAAACTCTAGAACCAGTTCTATTCAACTGTTCATCAACCATATTTTTCAAATGAGGAGACATAGCTGAAGAAAACCCATTTTATTTGTAAATCAAAAACACTTGGTTGTATAAAGACTCTCAAGAGACAACTCAAGCACAACTACCTCTATCACAATATGGAGCTGGTTTAACTATGTTGCAGAAAGTTGGATATGGTAGTAAGACTGGTCTGGGGGCAAGACAATAAGACTTAATGAAATTGTCTTTACCCACCAACCCAAAGAAAGAAAAGAGGGCTAGGCTATGTACAAATATAACTAGTAAAACCATTCAATATATACCCATAGACCACAAACAAATTACAGAGTTAAACCGGGGGCAAAATCTAGAAAATGCCCTAATCAGCAGTATACTCCAACAGTTATTTCCATCGAAAGTGGAACTCTCTAATTCCCAATTGAACCTTAAACAAAATATCTAGGACTATGTGGAAAGTGAGACATTAAATGAGTGTTCTAATTTGACCAAATACCATGAGTACGAGTGGTTATCCCTCCATAATTCTGAGTCTCCCATCCCTAACTATTCCCCTTGGTCCGTCAGTACCATACACCTTGATAAAATGTTTGACCAAATGATCATAGAATACCAACCGTGTATTGATAAAAATATTGATGTTAATTCCTTAGGTGGTGCATCCATGTCCCATTCCCAGTTTTTTGTAACTATCATTGTGGTTCCGTTCACCCAAGCAGAGTTAACCCCTCACGCGGACCTTTGTCTAGTCTACCCCGAACTAATAGAATGGACCAACGAGGACAACCTAACATAGATATTTTTGAGAATAATGAAGTCATCACATACTTCATGGGAATCATAGAAGGCATACCATCAGGAGACCACAAAGCATGCTTCTCTTTTAACCTGGACATATCGGCATACTTCAGGGAGGAGGCTCCTCTTTCCAATTGCAAAAGCAAAATCAAAAGAAGAAAAAAAGAACATTCAGTAAGTGAAAAACGAAAGGCACGTTATGACCATAAAAAAGAGAAAAAAAATAAAGGATGTATCTTCTGATGAAAACCTCTCTGAGGCACCAGAGGATGGAAATCTGGAACTCCTCCCCTTAACAGAAGAAAAGTCAATGTTACTAGTAGAAGAAACATAGGAAGTCAATATAGGGAATAAAAAGGACCTTAAACATATCTATTTGGCTAAATATCTTACACTAGAGGAAAGAGAACAGTTCATTAGTTTCTTCAAGGAAAAACAAATCAACTTTACATGGTCTTACACAGAAATGCCAGGTTTGGATCCAAAGCTAGTACTACATCATCTACCATTATTACCAAATGCAAAACCTATTAAACAAATTTTGAGAAAGATGCATTTTCACATCGCTTTACTTTTCAAAGTATAATTGAAGAAACTCCTAGATGAAGGCTTCATAAGACCAATTCTATATGTGGATTAGATATCTAATCTAGTGCCAATAACCAAACACAATGGTCAGATATGTACATGCATAGATTTTAGAGATTTGAAGAAGGCTTGTCCCAAGGATGATTTTCCTCTACCAAATATCAGCATGATAGTTGACCTAACAACAAGGCACCAAATGTTGTCACTCTTGAACAGTTTCTCTAGGTATAACCAAATCAAGATTGCGCTAGAGGACCAACACAAGACAACATTCACATGTGCCTGGGGAACTTACCACTGGAACGTAAAGACTATGTCGATGACATACTAACCAAATCAATGCTCAAGGAAAATCACCTACAAGTTTTGGGTCTGATATTTGATTGAATGCAGGAGTACAAGGTTAGACTCAATCCAATGAAGTGTCCATTTAGAGTTACTGTTGCAAAGCTCCTTGGATTCATTATATCACACAGAGGCATCGAAGTAGACCCAGAAAAGGTCAAGGCCATCCTTGACATGTCACCACAAAAAAATTTGAGGCAACTACGAGGTCTATAAGGCATACTGCAATCCATTAGGTGATTCATCGCCCAACTAGCAGACAAGTGTCACCCATTACAACACCTACTACATAAAGACATGATCTTCATATGGATGGAACAATGTGAGAAATCATTTCAAATCTTCAAGGATTATTTATTGAGGTCCCCTATATTGGTGCCACCCATTCAAAGTAGGCCACTCCTCTTATATATCTCAACAATGGAGTTAGCCCTAGGTGTTCTCTTGGCACAACACGATGACCAGGGAAAGGAAAGATCCATTTACTACCTCAACAGAACATTGGTGTGATACAAGCTAAATTATTCAACAATTGAAAAGTCATGTCTCGTAGTTGTCTTTGCTTCCCAAAATTTAATACATTACATGTTGAGTCATAAACAAATCTCATAGAACACATAGATCAATTAAAGTACCTGTTGAGTAAAGTAGCACTAACAGGCCAACTTTCCAAATGGATCATGGTCTTAAGTGAATTTGACATAGAGTACATGGATCAAAAGGCTATCAAAGGGAGAGTAATTATGTATCAACTAGCAGAGGCACCAATACAAGATCATTAGCCTATAGCGGCTGACTTTCCAGATGAATCGATGCTCACAGTTTAACTGACAATAGAGGTATGGAAATTATTCTTTGATGGGTCATCTACAAACCATGGTGCAGGAGTAGGGATAGTACTCATTACTCCACATAATGATGCAATTCCTAAGACTTTCTGACTCAACTTCCAATACATATGAATAACATTCTTGAGTATGAATCTCTAGTCATCGGATTGAAGACAACTATACAATGGAGGATAAAGAACCTAAGAGTCTATGGTTATTCTCAATTAGCCATCAATCAAGTCAACAATGACTACATGACAAAAGATGAGAAATTGATCCCATATAGAGAGCTGATGGAAAAGTTGCTGGATTCTTTTCATTTCATTGTATTTGAGCAGGTTCCAAGGGTTCAAAACAAATTAGTGAATGTGATGGCTATTATAGCATCCTTGATCGACATTTCAAGTAACAAAACTAGATTCCAATTTCTAGTAGAACAACTAATGATACCAGTACACAAAGCTCTAATAACAGAGTCAGTGTGTGTCCTTGTTGGTCCTGAGTCCCCATGGTACCACGCTATATATAATTACCTCCAAAAAGTACCCTACCACCTGAACTATCAAGAAACCAAAAGAAAACCCTCATCCAACAAGCCTCTAGGTACACCCTTCTCACTAGTACTCTATATAGAAGAAGTCTAGATGGAACGATTTTATGATGTCTCACTTCCATGGAATCCTAGAGAGCCTTGTACAAAGGTACATGAGAGATTGTGGCGCCTACATAGGTGGAAATATCTTGGCAAAGAAGATCATCTAAATGGTATACCACTGGCCCACAGTAGAGATAGATTCTAATAAATATGTGCAAAGGCACCGACAATGTCAGATTCATGGAGATCTTATACATGCACCATCTCAAGAACTCAACCAATCACTTCACCATGGCCATTTCAAAATGGGGATTTGACTTAGTGGGAAATATTACACCAACATCCTCTAATGATCACAAGTACATAATTGCAGCGATGGAGTACTTTACCAAATGGGTGGAGGCGATTCCCCTCACATACATCACTAGTAAGAAAATATCCATGTTCATCCTAAACAACATCATCTGTCGATATAGAATCCCTCAAACCATACTCACAGATCATGGTACACCTTTTCAAAATCAAGATGTTGAAGAGACCTGTGACAAGTTTCAAAAAAAGAAATGTTTCTCTTCATTCTACTATCCCAAGGGAATGAACAAGTTGAAGCCACTAACAAAACCATCCTCAAGATCTTAAAGAAAATGATCAATGAATTTGGGTGAGACTGGCATTTGCAGACCAGTCCTGCAATTTGGTCATACAAAACTAGTGTGAGAATCCCTATAGGAGAAACTCCATTTTCACTAGTATATGGATCAGAGGTGGTCCTACTCCTCAAAGTTGAAATCCCATCCCTTAGAATCCCACTGAAGAATATCATTTCAAATGAATACTGCAGAGTAGCAAGACTCAATGAACTAGAACTGTTAGATGAGCGAAGACAGAATGCACTCAATCACATACAATGTTATTAGAATTTCCTTAGAAGAAACTATCACAAGAAGGTCAGACCACAAACCTTTGAGGTAGGAGATCTCGTCCTCATGGAGAATCAAAAAAAGCAAGCAGAAAGGGTTAAACCAAGAAATTTTGAGCCTAATTGGCTAGGACCCTATATCATCATAACATCATGCAACAATGGGGCATATCAACTAGCAACTCAAGAAGGAGAATAGCTCCCTAGTCATATCAACAACATGCACCTTAAAAAGTTCTACACCTGAGGTCTCAAGGTCAAGGGAACATATCTAAAGTCTTGAAAATACAAAAAAATCAAAAAATATAAAGGTTAGCTTGGTGAAAACCTGGAAAACCGGCACCTTGGTGACAACAAAAAAAATTCCAAAAACAAAAAAGTAAAGAAAAACAAAATCTCTCTCTCAGTGAAAACTTGGAAAACATGCACTATTGGGCAGGTACCTTGGTGAAAACCGGTTAAACAGGCACTAAGTGTTAAGGTCCTGCTTTGCCATCAATGAACTCGAAAAGATTAAGTTTGTGCTCCCCGCATGCAAGATTGAGTACCCAAGATTATTTTCAGAAGCACAATTCCCTTTGAGCATCACACTTATCCATGGTTTGTATTGGTTCACTAGACTAGGGGAAATTCTAAAAAGTCTTGAAAAAAATCTAAAAATCTTTAAAAAAATCCCTAAAAATCTTCAAAAAATCCTAAAAAGAGCAAAATGTCATGAAAAAAATCAATCATCAAAAAATCAAATATTGCAAAATCTCAGCAATAAATCATCTTTATCATCAACAAGCAAATTTTGATCAAACAATCAATCAAATGTCAAAACTATGAGCTTCACAATTCGACAATGGACTCATATGACTCAGCTTTATCAGTAATCCAATCTGTCAATAATCAACGATTCAATAAATCATCAAATCAAACTATCAATTGTCTTACACAATGACGGATATACTCAAAACTAGACAAATTGGTCTTATATGAGTCATCCATTCCAGAAACCAAACATAATCACGCATCAAAATCAAGAAAATCAAGGAGCAATAAACTGTTAACTACGTCAATCATGTCAGTCAGTTATCAATTTATCTTTCATGATTATGTTCTTACGTTACTCAAGGATACCACTGAGTGATGAGAGTAGCTATGATGGATCATGATCCTATTTTCTTTTATTGTTATTTGTGGACTATTTTAATTTATTTCTCAGGAAATGATGATTCAAGATAAATGCACTAGGAGATTTCACACGTCTGGAAGCCACACAATTCCATGATTTGAGCTAACCCCTAGAAAAGAATTGAACAATCCTTATATGTTATCTTCTTGTTGTTATCAAAAAATCATAGCAGTATCAAGATGGTCAGTATTTGGGTGCATTTGGTTTTCTTTCTTGGTTATTTTACTTATTATTATAAGAGATCATAGCGATATCTAGATGGTCAATATTTGGGTGCATTTGGTTCTCTTTCTTTTCAAACAGAGATCATAGAGGTATCTAGATGGTCAATATCTAGGTGCATTTGGTTCTCTTTCTTTTTAGTTATCTACCTATAGTTATCAGAGATCATAGTGGTATCCAGATGGTCAATATCTTGGTCCATTTGAGTCTCTTCCTTTTCATAATAAGGTGCAATGATGAATAAAATTGGAAAGTAAGACAACGACTTGGTTTCATCACTCATTCTTTCATTCAGTTCCAAAACTAATCTCTCACTAACTATCTTCTAACTAACACATGCATTTACTCAAACACATTGTGCATTTTAGGTTTGCATTCATTTATTGCATAATAAAAATAAAAAAACATGTGCATATTAGATCATATAATCAATGCATCCATCATCAATAACATCATAACTAACATAGGAATGCATTCATCATCATCATATAGTGATTCAACATTATCAACAAATTAATGCTCATCTGACTCATTTTTTATGCTTAATTTGTTGAGGGGGCATATAGTCCACCTGTTGTCACTGGGGCAAGTTGGGACAGGATCAAAATAGAACATTCTTTGACACAACGTGACAAGCCACATTGTATCAAAGAGGGAAAAATGTAGACAACCTAAAATGGACATACTTGCGACCTTACATTAAAACACTAATTTTCATCTATTAATTAATGGGTTTTTAATCATTAATTAATCATCTATTTCTTCTGAGTACATTCCCAAATCATTTAATCATTTCCCCAAAATTAATTAAATAATTAATTCTATTTATTTAATTAGCCTTAATTAATTAATCTTCATTAAATAATTAAATTCAATTTCCTAAATTTTAAATTTAAATATTTAAACTTATTAATTAATTCTTCTAATTAAATTAATTTCATTAATTTAATTTAATTTCACTCGATAATTTTATTCTAAACCAAAAAGAATTTAATTATCTCATGTTTGAATACTTTAATTTCAAATATCAATTAAATATTTAAATAAATCCTTTCTCAAGTTCAAAAAGGTAACTCATGATCAACTTTTCAGTTAACTAAACATCCCCTCTTCTCTCCAAGTTGAAGAGGTAGAGTAAACTGGTTGCTTTTCAGTTAACTAAACATCCCCTCTTCTCTCTGAGTTGAAGAGGCATAGTTTACTATTTGCTCCTCAGTTAAACTAAAACATCACCCCTTCTCTCCAAGTTGAAGAGGTGGAGTTTACTAGTTTCTCCTCAGTTAACTAAAACATCACCTCTTCTCTCCTAGTTGAAGAGTTGGAGTTTACTAATTGCTTCTCCAGTTCCTTTTTATCTCAACCATTCATTCTATAATCTCTGGGATCGATCTCAACCATCCAAATCATTTTCCATATTCTATATAATCAACCCTTCATAACCATTTGAAGGATCCATGATTTCAAGCTTTGTGTACACTTACTCTATAGGATTATTGTGAAGCATCAAGCATTCTTGTGATCATATCAATATCATTTTGTCAACACCCTCAAGTCACATATGTTGTCGATACCAATACTGAGCACCATTCATCCATCATTTCAAAAGGAGTAGAGAGAAACAATAGAAGTCTCAAGCATCGCGGTTTGCATTCATTTGTTTTCCTTTTTTATTGCTTGTTATTTTATTGTTCATAGATTCGTTCATAGATTCGTTCTTAGTGTTTTTGATTTTTTTCCCCATTTAAAATTGGTGCTACTAACCCTCTTTATTCAAGTTGGAGCGGGATTGGATCTACACAGTAGCCTACAACCCTCAACAAAATGGAGTTGCTGAAAGGAAAAATAGAACCATTCTAGAAGCTTCTTGGGCTATGTTACTTGATCAAAACATAGAGACATCACTTTGGGAAGAAGCCTCTAGAACTGATGTCTACATACAGAATAGATGTCCTCACTCCCATATTAAAGACAAAACTCCTAAAGAAGCTTTCACTGGTATAAAACTAGACATTGGTCACTTGAGGATATTTGGTTGTCATATTTACATTCATGTTCCCAAAGAGAAAAGAACTAAGCTAGAACCTTCTGGGAGAAAAGGTATTTTTGTAGGCTATAGTGAAACCTCAAAATCTTATATAATATATGTGCCTAGTCAGAGATAGATTGAATTAAGCAGAGATGTGATTTTGAGGAAGACATAGGTTTTAAAAGAGCCAAAAATTCTATTGAGTCATAAATTTAGGCTTCTCCTATAGACCTAGAAGAGGATCCTTCTCCTGAGATTCAAAGGGAGTATCCTGAGAAAGATAGAAATTAAGAACAAATCACATCATTGGAAAATTTTAAGAAGAGACCACTCTGGGCTACTAATACAATGGAAGAAGAAAAGCTTATGTAGCTCCATCGGGGACTTTTAGAGAAAGTAAAAGACCTAAGAGATTTTCTAGTTATGTAGCTTTGATGATTGAATTCATCAATTAAGAACATGCTAATGTTACAGAAGCTCTCCAACATGAAGTATGGAAGGATGCCATGATAGAGGAGTATCAATACATTTTGAAGAATGATGTGTGGGAGATAGTACCTAGGCCAAAAGACAAATCTGTTGTTTCTTCCAAGTAGCTATTTAAAATCAAACATGTTGCAGATGGTAGTATAGAAAAACAAAAAGCAAGATTTGTAGCCAAAGAATTTACATAGAAGGAAGGAATTGACTATGAAGAAACCTTTGCTCCAATTGCTCGATATACCTCAGTCAGAGTAGTTTTAGCCATTGCAGTAGCCAAAGGATGGAAATTCCATCAAATGGATGTAAAAAGTGCATTTTAAATGGAACCATTAAAGAAGAGGTCTACTTAGAGAAACCTGAAGGATTTGAGATCCACAATATAAAAACACATGTGTGCAAATTGAAGAAAGACTTGTATGGAATTAAGCAGGATCCCAAAGCCTGGTATGAAAGAATTGACAGTTACCTCATGAGATTAGGATTCTCGAAGAATGATGCAGACCCAAATTCTACTTCAAGCAAAACAAAGGTGATATGTTAATACTGATATTATATGTTTATGATTTGTTAATTATAGGAGAGGATCACCTCATTGATCAGTGTAAGAAAGATCTATCCTTTGAGTTTGATATGAAGGAATTAGGTCTATTACACTACTTCCTTAGACTAGAAGTCTGGAAGAAATCAGATAGCATTATTTTCAACCAAGGGAAGTACACCATTGATATATTGAAGAGATTTGGTATGATGAACTACAAACCTATATCATCTTCCATGGAAACAAATATTCATAAATTGAAGGAAGCAACAACAGATTCTCAGTCAGTAGATCCCACTCTCTACAGCTAGATGACTGGATCTTTGATGTATTTGGTCAATACCAGACCTAATATCTACTATGTTGTAAATGCTTTGAGTCAGTTTATGTGTGAGCCCAAGGAGATACATCTTGTGGTTGTAAATCATATAATGAGATATATTAAAGGTACTCTTAAGTATGGCCTAAGATACAGAAAGGTTGACTTAGATCTTTATGGGTTCATAGATTCACATTGGGTTGGAAGCGTGATTGACTGAAAGACCACCTCCAGATGTTGCTTTAGTTTAGGATCAGTTATGATATCATGGATCAGCAAAAAATAGTCCTCAGTAGCTCAGAGTTCTATAGAAGCTGGATATATTGCAGCTTTCGTGGCTGCTAGAGAATCGGTATGGCTTAGAAAACTGCTTGTGGGATTATTTGGTGAACCAATGAAACCTACTATCATCCACTATGACAATAAAAGTTGCATTAAGATTTCAGTGAATCCAGTATTTCATGATAGATCTAAGCATATAGAGATTCCTTATCACTATGTGAGAGATATGGTAGAAGGGAACATGATTCAGTTGGAGTATATCAGTATAGGAGATCAAACAACAAATATTCTTACTAAACCTCTCCTCAAAGTGAAAGTTGAACACTTCAGGAAGAATCTTGGTATGATTGAAATATGAATTTTCAAAATTGATTTGTACTATTATATTAAAGATGTTTAGTGTGTAAACGTATTTTGTCATATGTGTGACTCTATGACTTTATGGGCCTACCCATCCTGTGTATATTTTTGAAAAGTGATGACTTTTTGGATAATCAACACTTGTATTTAACATTATAAGGTGACAATCTTGTAATGTTCAGTAGACTGATATCATGTGACTTGATATCTGTATGATTCATGGATTTACCATGATTAGTTATGGTAGACATTATAATGTCAGTGCACATACCATAACTGGGATATATAAGGAGAATGTAATGTTCTCGAGTATATTATATCCTTTAGTATCACGAGATAGGTGATACTTTGTATCAAAAGTTGGGTGATACTTCATATCACGAGTTATGTGATATGTGATACTTCGTATCACGGGTCGAGTGATACTTCATATCACAAGTTGTGTGATATGTGATACTTCTTGTCATGAGTTGGGTGATACTTCATATCATGAGTTATGTGATATGTGATTACTTAAATCATAAGTTGAGTGATATATCATAAGATAGATAATTTAGATCTATTGTAAGCCATAAGATATTCACAGAGATTATTTTGATATGTTTATCTTCCCAAGCTAACAGGGAGTGATGATATTTGTAGCTTCGATCAGATAAAATATTTATTTTGTGAGAATATATACAATTGTGATATATATATATTGATATTTATTATCATTATTATGACACACACACACACAGATATATATATA
>MU227639.1:5798528-5852575 GCA_018584345.1 Thuja plicata
TATATATATCATTGTCATCTATTATCATTGTTATGATATATAAATGATAATGATTATCATTATTATATTATAACTTTTCAGATCGAATAAACAAACACATATTATAAATAACGATTCATAAAAGAATCAAACATGTGTCATTTATGACTATCGACTAATATTGACTATCGATTATTATTACTAAATAGAGACCCCGATTATATATTATCGGGTATGGGAAAACATACATTGGTTTTGTGACAAAAGATAGATTAGATTAGATTTGATATAGGTTAAATTTTCATTTACAATGATGAAGAAGAAGACCTATGAGAAGTAGAAGAATGAATATCAATGTTGCTCTTCTAAAGAAGAGTTGTCAAATTAGAAATTTGTTTTGCATATCCATCTATCTTCTTATCATAACAATGAGACTCATCATGATTGGGCTTTGTACAATAATCACACTTAGGCCTTTTGTCTTTGATTTTCCCCCCTTGGGATAAGGTGGGCCAAAAGAGAGTTGAGAATTTGAATCCTTCCTAGACTCTATGGTTGGTGATATTTGTTTCTGCTATGGCTTCCCTGAAAATGGGTGAGATACCAATGCATGGTTCTTTGATCATGTGAGAGAATCAAGCTGAGATATATTTTCCTACTCACGAATTAGATGATCACATAACACATCAAATGTAGGCATATTGAATCGCAGACCCAAAGCATCCATGGTAGAATGGAAGGTAGAAGAGAATATTTGAAAGGGACCACGAAGCTTAGAAAGAATAAGGTAAATGCACTCTGTATCTATTTTATTCTTTCCACAACCCTGCAAGATAGATCTGATAGATTTGAATTTCATTAATAAATCCTGAATAGAATAAAATGTCTCAAGACCAAAAGTTGTCAATTCGGCCTCATTTTGAAGTGCCCTGAACTCATTGATTGTCCCAAAGAGAGTATGAAACTTCTCCCATATATCAAGAGGGGTATCACACCCATCAAGATGGAAGATAAAACTATCCAAAACATGTAGAGAAAGCACACCCATGGCCTCATCCGTCTTATTCATATGTTGCATGACCTCGAAAAGGATGAGTCGAGACTAGCTAAATGGTGTCTAAACAATACCATAACCCACATGACCAAAGAATCTGAGTCATACAATATTTCCATGCATGGAAATTGTGAGGAGTGAGAAGCTCAACTGATGTTGAATATGCTATTATAAGGAGAGACAGTGCAATACATGTTTCATAAAAAATAGAAAAATACCTGATCAATTTCTCCAAAAAAGAGTCTCAGATCTTAAGAGAGCTCATCAAGATCTTTCTAATGCTTGTTCGTGAGCAAAAAATGGAGTTTGTATGCTCATTCTGGAGTCCTGGAAGCGCTAAAAATAAGTTCTCTCTTTAACTAGAAAAAAACTAGTGAAACAACAAAATTAGAAAATCAAACCTCTTCCAAAATATCTGCCTCGAAAAGAGCTTTCCAAAAATATAAGGAAGTTAAAAAAGGCCTTTGTTTGCTCTAGTTAGAGCCAAAAAAACAAAGAAGAGATTTAAAAGCAAGAATGACTCGAAGAGATCTCTGCTACATTTGGCAAAGTTCTGCTAAATCCGGAGATAACGCCAAATCTGGTGGAATTGCTAAAAAATTGGCCAAATCTGGCTGAGAAATCAATGTTGACTAGGCGTTGACATCACATGCAACACAAATATATATATATATATATTTGTCAAAAAAATACTAAAAAAAATATTTGGAAAATATATTTTTTGAAAAAAAATATTCTTAAAAAAAAGTAAAAAAAAAGTCGCAGCCCTTTAGCGCCTTGGGCACAACGTAGATATGGGTCATGGGCCTGCGCCTTGGGTGCAACACAGCCATGGGTCATGGGCATGTGCCTTGGGTGTAGCACAGCCATGGCCGTTGTGCGGAGGGGAGGCCCCACCATGCTTGTGCAAGTGGGGTGGGGTTCAAACCCCCACAAAAAAAATGTTGTTTTTTTTTCTTCAAAACAACATGCAAACTTGTGGATTTTATTTTTATTTTTTTGCAAATAAAATCCAAAAAAAAAATTGTTGCATCCCAATTAAAAAAATTAAATAATTTGTCTCGGTATGCGTGCCCAAAAAGGGTTGTACAGGCAAAAAACTTTGCCTCGAAAGTCAACAGTGTGCAAATTAGACATGTTTTACATGGAAATAGGGGTTTTTGGGCCTTTTGAGCTCAACCGTGAGGCCAGTTTGTGCTCAAAGTGCTCCAAAAAATATTCCCCCTAGATCCACAAAAAAAATCATTGATAAAGCTTGAAACCCTCAGAGCTCCAAAAACCTTCAAAAAATTAGGAATGAGCTGCAACAGAAAGGCTTTGATACCATGTTAGAATTCATAGAATTCAACCACCAAGATCCACTATATGCAAAATAACCTGTTACAAAAGCAAAGATTGGAGACAAAACTTAGAATGAATGAAATATTCATTCAGAGAGAGAATGCAAATAACAAAGAGATCAATCCTTATAAAGGAGATCAAAAACAAGGTGGAGAAACCTAGGTTGCATGATAATAATTAACAAAGAATTAATTATTATATGCCTAAAGTTTAGCTTAAGCAAACTAGAGAAAAAAAGGTGACTGAAAAATTAAATAAAAATGATTTAATTAATAAATGAAAATACTTTTTTACTCTAACAAATCAGTGAAGCTGAAGGTTATTGCTTGTGCAGTGAAGATTTTGCAGAAGTGTTATTGCAGAGAGTTGATTGTTGACATTATGGATACCCCTGTGTTGGTCGACATTGTTGGTAAGTTGAGACATGTATTCAAGTTACATCCTTTGAAGGAAAATGAGAATGATCCAATGGGTCCCCTATCCTCAATTCCCTATGGTGTATTACTGACATAAGATATTCGATCATTCATCCACTGTAAGCTAGAAGATCTTGGAGCTTACAAGATCTACGACAAGTCCACTAAGTTGTGCAATGATCAAGGTTTAAAGAATGAGCATATGCGTATGATGCATAAAGGTTTTACATATGAGGTCGAGATTCTTGATGTTTTTCATCTCGATTGGATAAGATATGTATTGAGTAGAGTCCATGATCAATTCATATGGTTGGACAATCCATACAAGATGACAAAGGAGATAATCAATAGGGTTATTGGTTTCAGCGTGACCGGTGAGCCACCAACTCTTCAAACTATAACTACTAATTTGGTTACTCGTTTGACCTGTTGGTGCTCAAACCAACAGATTGGATTTCCTATGGACTTGCCAATCCAATGATGGGAAACCCAAGTGATCTGGCCAACTCACAAGGTTTTAACCAAAGCAAGTTTAAACCTTTTGCAATTCTGACTCTACAAAGCCAAGCCTGGTAGGCCTACACCTTAAATTTATCCTTCAAGTTTCAAGGATTTTTATAGCAGATGAGGAAAACTTCAACACTCTCTTCCTCCAAGTGTGGCAAAGCAATTGAAAGAAAACTTTAACTGAAAAGCAATATGTAATAAGATGCTAACTAAGATGCTTCAAAATGTTTAAAGAATGTTTGTATATATATGAATTGAAAAGTATAGATGGATAGAATATCACAAAACTATGAACAATGAGTAAAATGACCATAATCCAATATATATGTAGACCAGTGCCTTATTTTCTCATGGGAAATAGGGTCAAGATCATCCCAATCCTTTGTACAACCTTAGAGACAGTTTACAAGAAACATATCACTTCAAAGGTGTTATGAAATGAGCATATTACCTAAGTTAATTCATAGTTATCTCAACTGAATCAATTTTCAAATGATAGATCAATTGATTGTGGCCACAATTAATTGAATTTAACCATGCAAGATGAAAATACCAATTGATAATAAGAACTATGAATTTGAATCAAGAATGCTACACCAAACTATCACTTTGAAGAAAATCTATAGATTTTATCTAAGGGACTAATTGAAAATGAAAAGATATTTATTCCCACAGATGAGAGAAAAAGGTGTACTTATCTTATTGATTTTTAAAAATGGTACAATTTAGTTCATGTTGTAGTTGTTGATCAAAACTATCCAATCTGACTATATTAATGGTGATAATAATCCTCTTCTGTATTGATCTTGGTATCCTTATTTATATCAAGTCCAAAGGATGAAAACAAGCTTCAGATCAATACGTATGTTCATAACTAATTCCTAATCCTAGGATCAACAACTGAACAATTATAATTACATCTCAAGAATGATTAGTCATCCTTGTCTAAAACTCAATTATCGACCCAAAGAGATAAGAATAATAGTTACTAACAAATCACTTTTGACTTGTTAGAGACAATTCAGAATAATGAGTCTGTGTTAAGATATTATGGTTCTTCCACCATACTTTCATCTATATATTTATGCTTCTAATAATGGATGTATTTCCTGGAAAGTCGAATAGCTTCATCATTTCGAACAGGCACTTCGACACTGTTGACCATCCTCTGTTATCCTTCACCTTTATAAGAACCTCCAAGTAACGTTTGCATGTCGTAATCATCCTATATTTCATCATGGTCGCCTTATTTTGTCAGCAGATAATCTCATGTTTCTCCACCTTTTGAAAACCCTGCACAACCATGTCGACAATATTTTAATTATACAAAACCCTCGTTGATTAAAAATGCAATTTAAAACATAAAATTATATATATATATATATATATATATATATATATATATATATATCGCCGTCGCCATCCAAGTTCTCTATTCTTTTGATCGTCAAAGACACGTGGCAACCAATCACGACCTTGTGACTGATAAAAATATTGCAACTTTTTGTTGCGAGTGAAAGCTAGTCGTAGATAAAAATTTACTTTAATCATTGATCTTCACACTTTGTTAACATCAACCTTTAGTGGGTCTGGGGTATGTGGCAGTTAATCACTCTCTCACGCCAGATAAAAGACTAGCTTCTTTTCATCATGAGTAAGCGATGACCATCGATGTTGTTTGATCTAAGTAAAGCCTTAGCGGCTGATCTGCTTTCTTCACCGTTCAAATTTTAGTGGGACCAGGACACGTGTTGGCTAAGCGTGATGCCTTGAAGAGTAAAAGTTGTGCATCTCCGATTTAAGGCATTACGTCTGTCATTAATATCTATCAAATTTAATCAGAGTTTAAAAGTATTCCCTTTTCTTCATTGCCAAGAGTCTAGTGGGCCCAATACACGTGTCATCCAGTTGTGCCCTTGTGCCAGATAAAGACCCTGCACCTTTTCATCTTGAGTGAATGCTAGTCGTGGATCTATTTAACATCCACTGTAGATCCTTCATCCTACATCACTCAGACTTTCAGTGGGTCTAGGAAACATGTCTTCAAGGTGTAATGCTTTAATAGATAGATTTAGAGCATCTTGTCTTCAAGGCATTACACCAACTGTAGATCCGTTTGGATCTGTAGACACCCTAAAATGGACAGACTTGCGACTTTACATTAAAAACACTAATTTTCATCTATTAATTAATGGTTTTTTAATAATTAATTAATCATCTATTTTCTTCTAAATTCATTCCCCAAAACATCTAATCAAATCTCCAAAACTAATAAAATAATTACTTTTATTTAATTAATTAACCTTAATTGATTAATTTCCATTAATTAATTAATTAAAGTGAATTTCCTAAAGTTTAAATTGAAATAATTTAAACTTACTAATTAAATTCCTCCAATTAAATTAATTTAATTTCATTCAATAAAGCAATTCTAAATAAAAAATAATTAAATTATCTCACATGTTGAAAACTTTAATTTCAAACATGAATTAAATATTCATTTATCTTCAAAGAGATAACTCCTAATCAGATCACATGGGTTACTCTACCCACCTCTTCAGTTCACATGGGTTTGTCGAGCCACCTCTTTAGTTTTAAAAGGTAACTCAAAATTAGCTCTTCAGTTAACCAAACTCTATCTCCTCTCTCTCAGTTGAAGAGGTGGAGTTTACTCATGGCTTCTCCAGTTCCCTTTGATCTCAACTGTTCATCTTCCTATCTCTGGGATTAATCTCAACCGTCCATCTCATTCTCAATTCCTATATAACAAACCCTTCATAACCATTTGAAGGATCCAGGATTTCAAAATCATGTGCGTCATTACTCTGTCAGATTGGTTCAAGCATCAAGCCATCTTGCGATCACAAAGCAATTCAATATCATATTCTCGATGCTCCCAAGTCATAAATGCTTCCCACACCAATACTAAACATCACACAAACAACATTTCGGAAGGAGTAGAGAGAGACAATAGAAGCTTCAAGCAATTGGGTTTGCATTCATTTGTTTTCCTCTCACTTGCTTGTACATTTTATTGATTCGTAGTTTCATTATTAGTAGTTTGTTTCTTATCGATTTCCCCCATTGTGAATAGGTGCTACTAACCCCTCATTTAATCAATTAACACTTGTGCTTGTATGGTGGATTAGGTTAGTTCACATTTCATATTTAGGGTTTAGTCAATTAACCTTGTGTCTTAAGTCTTTGGTGCGCTTGCACAATCTATTAGATTAAACACCTTTATACTTTTTAGAAAGGCATGTCTGGGGAATGCGCTTCTTCCTCAAAGAACGACCTTAAATCAGTAAATCCTTCTGATCGATATATAAACAAGATGTGAACCAAAGTTTCATTTTATATATAGCCAAGCTTGGGTGAGGTGTGTTGATGATAGTCTGGATCGGGTGAATTATACCTAAGGAGCCAATGTGGTCAACTAGGCTCTTAAGTGAGTCACACACATACAAACTGATTGGATAGACTCCACGGACCCTACTACAACCTTGTTAAAATAGAGGCCAACCCGATTCACCTCCGAACAAATACCTTATTATAGTGCAAGGGGTTGCAAAATTTCCTCCCAAGATTCCCAACATATGTGTTCCAAGGTATTGTGTTAGTGAAAGAATATTCACTAGCATGACAACAATATATGGCAACCACAAAAACATGGGTGCCTACGTCATGGACCTTCGTGTCCTAGTAGTGTGACACTTACTGTGTCAGCTAACAAACATTCAAGCATTGGGCCTATAATATTGTATTTGACAGCCAAAATTGCCTTGGATTAATATGTTTTTCCTTGTGTCAAAACTCGTGCTAGATTACAAAACACATTGTCCATTGTGTTTGTTCTTTGATCAGTTTGCAAAATGCAAAACCAACATCAAAACTGTCAAAACAAGTCAAACGTGTTAAAGTCTAAGGTTGTCAACATCAAACTATTCTACAAATCAGAAGCCTTGTTCCTGAAAATTAATTCTATCAGATAGTGAAGTCATTTGGAATTCTTTTTTGACTATTCCCCATTTGCCGCAATTGCTCGCATTTTGCCGCAATTGATAGAAGTTTTCTGCAATTTTCCTTTTTATTGCCACACTTGACCTCTTTATTACCGTAATCGGTGATAGATTATTGCAATCAACCAGTCACTTTACCGCAATCGGTGGAGTTTTGCCACACTTGAACAAAGACTTTTAAACACTTGTTTTGACCTAAAAACCTTGAAAATAGTCTTCATTCTGTGTAAAAGATCAGTGTGTATCCCAGAAAAATATGAACATTGTGTGAATCTCTAAACTTTAAAGATCATCCATTATTTGAAAGCACGATTATCATCCAAGCATTGTAAGTTTGAAAGTTCAGACTCGAAATATCTTGATCCCGTTATCTAAAAATCATCATATCTCTATCAATGACTTTGCCCTAGGCAATAGTCAACAATCTTATTCTTACATCATCAAAACTTTGAGATCAAGATAAATCAACATCTGTCCTTAGAATTACCCTTGTTCAAACATAACTCTGACTCTCCTAGAAATGCTATCCTTTTTTGTTGATTTTATATCACTTGTTTTAGTCACAAAATCTGGACCACACTATGTCTCACACACCTTATGGAGGGCCTTACAAAAGGTTGAAGGCTAAAGCTCAACATGATGAGTCTTATATCAACCGGTTTCCCGCTTGGGAAACAGAGCGAGAGGACGGTGCTTTTAGAAATATCAGTCTTTCTCTTTTTATTGAGAATCCCTGTGGGTCAGCTTTGTTCCAAAATGTCATAAAGGAGGAGCTCGAAGATATAGAGAAAGATGCCTATTGCGTGCAAGTGGTTGACATTGTTGTAGAGAGGAACCCTGAACATTTCTTAGCCCTGTTGATAAAGAAGGGAGTCAAACTCCCCACTGAATTCAATATGTCAACCATATGGCCCAAAAACCCTCTCGCAGGTCAAAACATTACTCGACCCTCTCAAACAGAAACTGTGGAATCTCAAATATTCCCATCCTTGACAACAACAATGACATCAGCATAGACTGTATCCAAACAAACCAGCTCCACGAACCAAGCAAGCACATCTTCCACGCAAAGCATGACAAACTCCCAACTAAGTGCACCCATGGTCACTAGTGTGCCTCAACCCTCGGCCTCATGGCTTGTCCAGTCAAGCTCTCATGCTATGCCCTCAATCCCACCAACAAGCACCAATCCTTTTGCAACTATGCCGCTACTATATTCAGTCACTACTAGCCTTGGGGTTAATACATCATTCCCACAAGGATCCATCTTTGTGGGTGCAACTTCCAGTCAATACCCACCCAAGGTAAGGCCTTTGCTCTTATCGGGACCGCAACAACCCCAGCAACAACAACCTCAACCCAAGAAACAACAATCCCAGCTTCAGTAGCAACAACAACCTCAACCCCAGCAGCAGCAATCCCAGCTACATCAACAACAACAACCTCAACCCTAGCAACAACAATCCCAACTTCAACAACAACAACAATCTTAACCCAACAACAAACATAACAGAATAAATCTTGGGCCAATCACATGCCCTCGTATCAGAATCATGTATTAGGAAATAAATATCAAGTCCCAAGGACAAGATCGTATGTCCCTACTCAAGGGACATAAAGACACAACCTCATACCTTCTACAACACATAGGTACAATGTCACAAATAATCCTTAGTCCCAAACAGACATGCTAATCCAATAAGTGCAGAAACTTCAAACCCAAATGAAGGATATACAAAATCAAGGGCAAATTAAATCCTACACCACAGAGGATTTATACCCATACCCCTTTGATCACTCTCTTCACATGTCTCCATTTCCTACTCACTTCTCAGTACCAAAATTTGACAAATATAGGGGTAGTACCAACCCTATTGAGCACATCTGAGAATTCTTTGCTAGTTGCATCGAGGTCGCACACGATGAGACATACTTAATATGACTATTTCCACAAAGCTTAGCCAGACTAGCAATGGAATGGTTCTCACACTTGCCTCATGGTATTTTGTCTTGGGGTGAATTGGCTGAAAAGTTCATCACTCACTTCCATCATAACATCGAGCGCAAGGTCAACATCAAGGACCTTTATGATATCAAACAAAAATATGGAGAGTCCTTCGTAAAATTCCTACAAAGGTGGAGGAATATTGCAAACAAAATTACATATGATGTACCCGAGCAAGACCTCATAGTCATGTTCATTGACAAATTCATTCCAGATATGTCATTTACAACAAAATTGCAGGTAGGTACAAACTTCAAGCAACTCATCGAATGAGGAGTTCGCTGTGAGCAGAACTTAGTCAAATGAGGTGTCCTTGCAGATCCTACCTAGATGAACATAAACAATATTGCAATGGATAAATCTAAATGGTGGAATAAAAACAAAAATTTCACCAGTGATAGTGTCATTGATGTGAAAATGGTCAATTACGCCCAACCCAAAGTGTCCCTGCAAGGTACACCTACAGTTAACCAACAACCCATGGTGCCCACTCCACAAGCACACACTCAGAATCAACCACCCCTTGTCCAAGCGGCCACTGTGTCAAACAATCAACCACAAGCACAACGCCAACCACGGTTTCCGTTTCCAAAATGATATTACACACCATTAGGAGAGTCGATAGAATCAACCTTAAGAAAGCTGATACAATCCAACAACATCACTCTCCCTGAAATTAGAGAATATGAACATGGTGCAATCAGACAAAAGTGGTACAATGATAATTATTTCTGCAAATTTCATTGAGTGAAGGGACATAAAATACCCAACTGTTATCTATTGAAAAACACCATCCAAGATCTAATTGACACAGTGGTCATCGATGTTACCAACACCTAAACAAAAGGCACCACTGATAATACAATATTCAATGACACATTCCATGATCACAATAAAGGGAAATCCTCTCGGTCTGGTGGATAGTCAAAATAGGTCAACTACACTTGTGCCAATAGTGACAACACTATCAATTGCCTAAATCTTTCAGATAGCCATGTGGGTACCATTACTATTAGAGACCAAGCTGCCAAATGTATTGTAACCATGCACCATACGAAAGTTGTCTTGCAAGGAGTGCCTTCCTCATCTGCTACACCAGTCAACCCTCCTACAACATCAGATCCACATACAAGCCTATTGGACCAGCTAAAGCGCATGCCTGCCCAAATATCCATGTTTGACCTTTTGCGCATATCCCCGTAGCACAAGAAAGCACTTAAAAAAGCAGTTGTCCCAAGGGACATCACTCGTGAGAGCTTCCAAACAATGGTAAACCATATAGCAGCAACCAAGCATGCAACCTTCATAGATCATGATGTGTCGCCGCACAAACCCTTGCATAATGATCCCTTACACTTGCTCATACAGGTTCACAAACATTCAATTCGAAGAGTCCTCGTTGATGGTGGGGTTGGATTAAACATTTGTAATCTAAAGGTAATCAATCACTTAGGCTACTCTGAATCCAATATTGATGTCACAGGAAGGATCAACATCAGAGCCTATGACAAAGAAGAGAGATCTTCCAAAGGTATTATCATTCTACCAGTCCAGGTAGGTCCAGTTGTCAACAACACTCCCTTCCAGATCCTAGACCTCGAATTGGGATACAACATGTTACTAGGGAGACCATAGATACATGAGATACAAGTTGTACCCTCCAAATGTCATCAGTGCATCAAGTTCCCACACCAGGGGGCATAAATCATCATAGAAGGAGATCTAAACCCTTTTCAATATTGTAACGCTATCAAAAGAAGTATTGACAACTAGGTTCCATCAAACCAAGAGGCTAGTATCCCTTCCACATGGAATTCAATTACAAAATATTTCATGAGAAGAGTGGGAAAAATATCTATTATTGACAAAGGATGTGGCACATACAACTATGAGGAAGCTTTCACTATCACAAACATGCCTCAGACCCCAAGGTCATATGGCATGCCACAACCAACAATTACAACAGAAATCCTAGAACTTGTTCCTGTTCAGGTGTCCACCCACAACCTTTACCAAATGGGGAGATATTGCATAAGAAAACCCATTTGATCCAGATATCAACACCTGGTTGTATCAAGACCCACAAGACACACTTCAAACGCCCTTACCCATGTCAACATATGGAGTTGGATATAAAATGCTACAAAGATTTGGGTATGATGGTACAACTGGTCTAGGGGCAAGACAATAAGGTTTAATGGAACTATCTCTCTCACCAACCCAAATAAACAATAGAGGGTTAGGCTATGGGAAACAAAGAACCAGTCCTACCATCTGTGACATACACATTGATCAAGAACAAATAGCAGAGTTACACCGGGGGAAAAACCTAGAACATGCTTTGATCAGCAATATACTACAACGGTTATTGCCATCTGAAGTGGGAACCTCTCAATCCTGATTAACCCTTAATCAAGCGATCCATGATAACAAGGAAAGTGAGACCTCCGATGAGCATTCTAGAAAAATTGATTCCCATGAGTACAAGTGGAGATCCATTCACGATTCCAAACCATCAATCCTAGACTATTCCCCTCGGTTAGTTAGCACTCTACACATTGAAGACATGTTCGACCAATTAACCATAGATGACCAACCATACATCGATAAACATATTGATACCAATTCCCTAGGTGGTGCATCCATATCACTTTCCTAGTTTGTCAGAACCATCACAATTGTCCCATTCAACCAAACAGAGTCATCCCACCACAAAGACCTATGTCTAGTACACCCAGAACTAATAGAATGGGATCAACAAGGACAACCTAATATAGATCTCTTTGAAAATTATGAGGCTACTATAGACTTCATGGGACTTAGAGAAGGGATTCCATTAGGGGATCATAAGGAAGGCTTCTCTATTGACTTGGATAGATCAACATATTTCAAGGAGGAAGCACCTCTTTTTAGTAAAAAAGCAAAATAAAAATAAAAAAAGAATCGTCAGTAAGTGAACAATGAAAGGCGCTTACTGGCACAAAAAATGATAAAAAGACAAAACAAGACATATCTTCTAGTAAAAACCTCACTGAGGCACTAGAAGATGGAAAGTAGGAACTCCTCCCCTTGATAGAGGAAAAGTTAGCATTGTTAGCAGAAAAAAAAAAAAAAGAAGTCAACTGGGTGATGACAAGAACCCAAAGAACATCTACTTAGCAAAATCACTCACTCCAGAGGAGTGAGAACAATTCATCAGCTTCTTAAAGAAAAGGAAGGTCAATTTTTCATGGTCCTACTCAGACATTCCAGACTTAGACCCAAAGCTTGTAATACATCATTTTCCATTTTTACCCAATGCCAAACCCGTCAAACAGAAGCTGAGAAAGATACATCCCCATGTTGCATTACTAGTCAAGGAAAAATTGAAAAAGATCCTAGATGCTAAATTCATAATACCGATCCCATACACAGACTAAATATCTAATCTGGTACCAGTAACTAAGCATAGTGGACAGATCCACATCTGCACAAATTTTAGAGATCTAAACAAAGCTTGTCCCAAGGATGACTTTCCATTAACAAAAATCGACATGATAGTAGATCTCACCACAGGACATCAGATGCTATCACTCATTGATGGCTTTTTAGGATATAATCATATAAGGATTGCACCAGAGGACCAACACAAAATGGCTTTCACATGTGCATAGGGCACCTACTATTGGAACGTCATGCCATTTGGTCTAAAAATGTGGGAGCAATAAATCAAAGGGCCATGACAACCATCTTCCATGATCTCATCCACAAGACAATGGAGGACCATGTTGACGACATACTTGCCAAGTTAATGCTTAGACAATATCATCTAAAAGTATTGGGACCCATATTTGATAGAATGAAAGAATACAAGGTTCGGTTAAATCCAAAAAAGTGTGCATTCAAGGTCACTGCTAGGAAGCTCTTGGGATTCATCATGTCACACTGACGTATAGAGGTAGACCAAAAGAAAGTCAAATCAATACTCGACATGCCACCACTGACTAACCTAAGGCAACTAAGGGGTTTACAGGGTAGGCTCCAATCTATCAGGCACTTCATAGCCCAGTTAGATGATAAGTGCCATCCATTCCAACATCTACTACACAAGGACATAACATTTATATGGACAGAACAATGTGAACAAGCATTCCAAATATTCAAGGACTATCTACTCAAATCTCCCATAATGGTACCACCTGTCCAAGGCAGGCCATTACTTCTATACATCTCAGCAACTGAATTAGCATTAGGCATACTCTTAGCACAACATGATGACACAGGCAAGGAGAGAGTTGTCTACTATCTAAGAAGAACATTGGTAGGTTATGAGCTCAACTATTCTCCAATTGATAAATCATGCCTATCAGTAGTCTTCACTTCCCATAAGCTCAGGCATTACATGTTAAGTCATCAAACCAAGTTGATAGCCCACATTGATCCCCTCAAATATCTACTAAGTAAAGCGACACTCACCGGACGACTAGCGAAGTGGGTGATGATCCTAAGTGAATTTGACATAGAACACGTAGACAGAAGATCTATCAAAGGAGTAGTGATTGTAAATCAACTAGTAGAGGCATCTATTCAGGATCATCAGCCTATCATATTTGACTTTCCAGATGAGTCTATTCTAACACTAAAAATGGCAATAGAGATATGGCAACTATACTTTGATGGGTCATGCGCAAACCATGGTGCAGGAGCAGGGATTGTACTCATCACTCCAAACAATGATGTGATTTCCAAATCTTTCAGACTCAACTTCCCATGCATAAATAAAATAGCTAAATACGAAGCTCTAGTCATTGGAGTAAAGATGACAATACAATGGAGAATCAAGAACCTCAAAGTCTATGGAGATTCATAGTTGGTCATTAGCCAAGTAAACAATGACTATATGATGAAAGATGAGAAGCTAATACCATATAGGGATCAGATGGATAGATTGCGCACTAAGTTTCATTTCATCACCTTCAAGCAAGTACCAAGAGCTCAAAACAAAGTTGCAGATGCAACGACTACCATAGCATCCTTAATCGATATGCTAGGCAATGAAACCATAGTCCAGTTTCTGGTGGAGCAACTCGTGATGCCATCACATCAAACACCAATCATAGAATCAGCGTGTGTCCTTATTGGTCCTGAAACCCCATGGTACCATGACGTGTACAATTACCTCCAAAGTAATTTCTTACCTCTCGATCTATCTAGGAACCAGAAGAAGTCCCTCATTTGCCAAGCCTCTAGGTACACCCTTCTCGCAACTACTCTATATAGAAGAAGTCTAGTTGGAATGCTATTACAATGTCTCACTTCCACAGAATCCCAGAGAGCTATGTACAAGGTACATGAAGGAATTTGTGGAACCCATGCAGGTGGAAATAGCTTAGCGAAAAAGATCACACGCATGGGATACTACTAGCCCACAGTAGAGACAAATTCAAACAAGTATGTACAAAGGTGTAGGCAATGTTAGATTAATGGAAACCTCATCCATGCACCAGCCCAAGAACTCAACCTGATTACTTCACCATGGTCATTTTCTATGTGGGTATTTGACCTAGTGGGAAAGATTACACCATCCTCGTCTAATGGCCATAAGTACATCATAACAACAACATAGTACTTCACTAAATGGGTGGAAGCAATTTCCCTCACCTACATAACTGGAAAGCAAATCTCAATGTTCATACTCAACAACATCATCTATCGGTATGGAATTCCTCAAACCATCCTGACAGATCACGGTATGCCTTTCCAAAACAAATATGTTGAAGATCTTTGTCAACAATTCCAAGTCATACAAGGTTTCTCTTCATTCTATTATCCTCAAGGGAATGGTCAAGATGAAGCAACAAACAAAACCATATTGAAAATATTGAAGAAAATAGTTAATGAATCAGGGTGAGACTGGCATTTACAGCTTAGTCCCACACTATGGGCATCCATAAATAGTGTGAGAACACCTACAAGAGCCACTTTGTTCTCACTAGTATATAGATTAGAGGCAATTTTACCCCTCGCAGTGGAAATCCCATCCCTGAGAATATTATTGAAGAGCCTGATTTCAGATGAAGACTACAGAGTAGCAAGGCTCAGTGAACTGGAACTATTAGATGAAAGAAGACAAAATGCATTCAACCACTTACAAGGCTATCAGAATCAACTTAAAAGGAATTATCATAAGAAGGTGAAGCCACGGACCTTTGAAGTAGGGGACCTCGTCCTAATGGAGAACCAAAAGAACCAAGCAGAGATAGTGAAACCAGGAAAGTTCAAGCCTAACTGGATAGGACCATATGTCATTGTAAACTCTATCCAAAGTGGGGCATATCAACTGGCAACACCAGAAGGAGATCAGCTCCCCAGATACATGAAGAGGGTGAAGTTGACTTTCCCTTTAGGTCCTTGTCACTAGAGAAATTGTCTATCCTTATTAAAGATACAATGGAAGTTAACCTTGGAACAACTGAGGAGCCTAAGATCACGTTCATAACAGCCTCTCTTAGTGAGAAAGAAAAAAAAGACATGACTGGTTTTCTTTGAAAAACACAAAATAACTCTTCTTCGTCTTACAAAGATTTGCTTGGACTAAATCTCGATCTAGTCGTGCACCACCTTGTAGTATATCCCAAGTTAAACCTGTCAAACAGAAGCTACCCAAGATGCATCCGTAGGTGGCATTTTTAGTCAAGGAAGAGTTACAAAAAATGTTAGATGCCACATTCATTAGACCCATAGACTATCTTGAATGGATCTCCAATAATGTACCAGTAGGCAAACGTGTTGGGGGCATTTGCATCTGTTCAGATTTTAGAGATTTAAACTTAGCATTTATCAAGGATAATTTTCCACTACCCAAAATAGAAATCATAGGGGATCTAACGATAGGACATGAAATGTTATCACTTATGGATAGCTTCTCAGGATATAATCTGACAAGAATCACAATTGAAGATCAACACAAGACCACGCTCACTACACCTTGGGGTACCTTATGTTACCAAGTCATGCCCTTTGGCCCCAAGAACGCTAGAGAAACTTATCAACGTGCTATGATGACCATATTTCATGACCTCTAGCATGAAATCATGGAAGCTTATGTGGATGATATCTTAGGAAAATCGAAGACAAGAGAATCACACTCCATCATCCTTACAACAATCTTTGACAGGCTAGAGAAATACAAGGTTCAATTGAATCCTAATAAATGCATCTTCGAAGTGCAATCAAGAAAATTGTTAGGCTACATTGTATCCCATAGAGAAATTGAGGTGGACCCAAAGAAAGTGAAAGCCATCCTAGAGATACCACCTCCTACAACATTAAGACAACTTTCAACCTGCAAGGAAGACTTCAGTCTATCCGCAGATTTGTATCGCAACTAGCAGATAAAGTTCATCCTTTTTCTCACATCTTGAGAAAAGATACCAAGATCCTTTGGGATTGTTTATGTCAAAAATCCTTCAAACAACTCAATAAGTACCTAGCTAGTCCACCAGTGTTGGTCTCTCTTGTTCTAGGATGACCTTTGATTCTATACATCATTGTCGCTACCGTTGCACTGGGTACTCTCCTTGCACAACTAGAAGATAATGGAAAAGAATGAGCAATCTACTATTTGAGAAGAACACTAGTCAGATAAGAGTTTAATTACTCAACCATTGAGATAGCATGCTTGGTCATTATCTTCTACACGTAGAAGCTTCTTCATTACATGCTTAATCATAAAACTCAACTCATTGCAAAGATTGATCCACTAAAGTACATGTTATCTAAAGTCGCTCTTATTGATCGTGTTGCTAAGTGGGTCACAATCCTAAGTGAATTGGACATCATGTATGTAGACATTAAAGCTATTAAAGGACAAGTGATCATGTATCAGCTAGCTGAATCTCCTCTTCCAAGGGATCATCCTATAGTAGCAGATTTTCCAGATGAATCCATCACGACTGTCACCCCAAGTATACAATGGAAAATATATTTTGATGGATCAGGGGAAGGCATCTTGTTTATGATACCACAAGGGGATCTTATCCCTAAATCTTACAAATTGACATTCATATGCACAAACAACATTGCAAAATATGAGGCCTTCATAACATGACTTCGCTTAGCAGTTCAATGGAAAAATAGTAGTTTACTTCTCTTTGGTAACTCCTAGTTGGTCATCAGAAAAGTTAAAGATGAATATCAGAAAAAGGATGAAAAATGCTCCCTTACCACAAATTGGTCAAGGATCTAAGATAACACTTCACAAAGATAATATTCTAGCAGATCCCTGGAACATACAATAAAGTTGCAGACGTCGTGGCTACCATTGGGTCATCAATCTCTATTCTAGAATAGAGTCATAGGTGTGAATTTCTTGTTGAGAACCTTATGGCCCCTGCCTGTGACATGCCAGAATCTAAAATGGTGTGTGCTATTGTTGGTCCTTATTCTACCCGGTGCCAAGATATCTACTCTCACCTAAGTGATAAGACCGTCCCACTCCACCTTACACCTAACCAAAGCAAGACCTTCATCAGCCACACTTACCGCTACACTATCCTCTGTGATACCCTCTTCCGAAAACACTTCGCTAGAACCCTCCTCAGATATCTTGACTTAGAAGAAGCTAAAACAATGTTAGAAGAGGTTCATCAAGGAATTTGTGGGGTTCACTCCAGTGGAATCACTCTTTCCAAGAAGTTGTTGCGAACATGTTACTATTGGCCGACCATGGAGCAGTATGCTTATCTGTTAGAAGTTAATCTCTCCTTGGTGAACTTTGTAATTAAAGGATAAACCAAGGTATCCTACTTTTTATTTGTCCTCTAGTCCAAGTAGGAGGACATGTCACATTTTTTTAATTCCTTTAATAAGGAAATTAGATATTCCTCCTTAAGAGGATTTCTACACATGGCACACACTTAATGTGAATGTGACACTCATTGGACAGAGGAGTGGCATGCAAACTCATTCACTCATCTCTACTTAAGAGATGCTTCTCACACACTTCTCAAGTTGGTTCTCATGGGAATTATTTTGTCTTCTTCTATCATTCTCATTCTTTCTCTCATAATATTGTAATGAACTTCTTGCTCAAGCTCTCTCTCTCTCCTTTTCTAGGCTTTGTGCCTCATTCATATTATTGACAAGGGGTTTTTTTCTTGTTTTTTCCCCTTTCAAAATTCTTGTGTACTTTTCTTGGTCTTGGAGCATTTTGGGTGATCTTGGTGCTCTCTCTCTCTGTGTGTGTGTGTGTGTGTGTGTGTGGAAAGGGTTGAAGGAGGACTCTCTGCTTGATAAAATTGAGTTAGAACACTTAAGAAAAGGGTATGGAACTCTGGATTTACTAGCAAACCAAATAGGCAATCTGGACAGAGGATAGTTCAATACCCCATCATGGAAAAAAGAATATAATGTAGCAAGAGAGGAAGCTATTCAAGGAATGATAAGTAAGGAGACATGTGAGGAAGATAGACTCTCTACACAAAGGGTTTTGGAAACACCCTTTTCTCTGACCAAGAAACAATAGTTTGTGGAAACTCTGAGGAGTGGCTTAAACCTCAGACAGAACCATCCATTGCCTGACTTACCTGCATAAAGAAAAGGAAGTGGGAACAACTCACTTTCCACAACTGATCATGGATACACCTGCTTTCTAAGACCAAGAAAATTCTAGAAATCGAATGGAGGGCAACAAGCCAGCAACACCCTTTTCACACTCAAAGGATATGGGCTCCCCCCAACAACAGGTCAAGGCTCTGGATGAAGGTGCATATGATAATCTAATTTTTAAGGATGTAGAAATATTTCCTATTATAAACCTAAATAGCCACTTTGAAAACTCTAAAGACAATGAGGATGGGTCAGAGGAGTGGGACTCAGAATATGCCACTAATGACGAGGATGGAGGGGTAAATGACTTAGGTTTCTTTGACTCTCAGGGGGTCTATGAAGAAAGAAAAGTTGAACAAACCCCCTCCCAACTTCTGAAACCATGGATTGGGGAGAAAAAATGAAGAGGACACAAGTCCATTCAGGCCCACCTAGCTATTGTTTGAAGTGCTTCAAACCAAGCAAAAATCACAAGATCGGGGAAAGGCTATGCCTTTTCCTAAGAATTATGAAAATCTTATCTTGGAATGTCAGGGGCTGCAATGCCTCTGACAAATTGCATTTGATCAAAAGATGTTTTGATCAAACGAAACCTAATTTAATCTTGTTGCAAGAAACAAAGATTAAGCAGGAGGATCTAGATTTCTTGTCAGAAAGTTTGGTAGATGGAAATGTGCTTTGGTGGAAGCTCAAGGAGCTTCAGGTGGATTAGGATGTCTATGGAATGAGATACAATAAATATCACCATGAGGCAATCTGCACAAAATTGGCAATGGTTGGAGGTTCACTCTAGACAACTTAAATGTAATATCCTAGTTTTTAACATATATGGCCCAAACAATAGAGGGCAGAAAAGGGTGATGTGGGAAAACCTGAAAATAATGCTAAATGGATTACAAGAGGAAATGGTCATCCTGGGTGGTGACTTTAATGCTATCTTGAAGCCAGAGGATAAAAAAGGTGGTAAAGGTTGGAGTAATGACAGCCAAAGGGACTTCAACAACTTTGTTACTGACAATGGTTTAATTGAGATGACTTTCAAAAAAGGGGATTTCACTTGGACTAACCGGAGGGCAGGCTTTCTGAATATTGCAGAAAAGCTAGATAGATTTTTTGTTGGCTGGAAATTGGGCAGAATCGACATGGACATGTGAAGTGGAAATCCTCCCTTTTCAAGGTTCTGATCATTTCCCCATTTGTATGTGAATACAAGATGAAAAAATGCCAAATATATGTCCTTTTAAGTTTGAAGTTATGTGGTTCCAAATGGAAGGTTTTGCTGAAATAATTGCAACATGGTGGGCACAAGCTCCTCGAAGATCAGGTAATAAGGCTTTTCTTTTTTTCAAAAAATTACAGTTCATAAAAGAGCAACTAAAATATGGAATAGAGTTAAATTCAAGAACATCTTTGAAGAAAAACATAGGATAGAAGCAGAACTCAAATATTTGAGTTTGAAGGTGATTGAGCATGGAATGCATGAAGATGACTTTCAAGAAGAGATTAGACTACAAAAGGAATTGGAAGGTTGGTTAAAAAACAAGGAGATTTTCTGGAAGCAAAAATCTAGAGAAACTTGGCTAAAAGATGGCGAAAAAAATACAAAATTTTTCCACAACTCGGTGAAGATTCGTAGAGCTGGAAATAAGATTTACAGCATTCAAAGGAGCAATGGGGAATCTATAGACGCCATGGACGACATCAACAATGAGGCAGTGACTTTCTTTTCAAGAATACAACAAAATGAGGAAAGAGATGTGCCTTTAATAGTGGAGGCTCTGAATGTTATACCCTCTGTAATAGCATAGGACCTAAATGAAAATTTGATGGCCCCAACCACAAGAGAAGAAGTGAAAAAATCCTTATTTGGGCTGGGAGGGGACAAAGCCCCTGGACCAAATGGCTTCCCAATTGTTTTCTTCTAGAAACTATGGCATTTATTTGGCAATGACTTATGGGAGATTGTGGAGGAATCTAGACAGGGGGGATTTGTCCTAAAAGATTTCAATACTACTTTTTAAGCCCTTGTTCCTATGAAGAATGAACAAATCACCTTTGATGACTTTCGTCCCATTGCTCTATGCAATACCACTTATAAAATTATCTTGAAGGTTATTGCCGATCGACTGAAGAAATTTTTATACAAAATTATTTCAGAGGAGCAAAGTGGTTTCTCCCCTGGATGATCTATATTTGAAGGGATTATAATTGCTCATGAGGCTGTTCACTCAATCAGATCGGCAAAATCTCAAAAAATGATGGTCAAGTTGGATATAAAAAGAGCCTATGATGAGGTTGATAGAAACTTTTTGCTGGAAGTGCTGAAAGGCTTCAGTTTCTCTGAGAAATGGATGCAGTGGGTTAAAGGATGTATCGACACCCCAATGTTTTTTGTCTTGGTAAATGGAAGCCCACAAGGCTTCTTCTCTCAATCAAAAGGGATTAGACAAGGGGATCCAATTTCCCTTTTCTGTTCATTATACTTGCAGAGGTCCTAGGAAGGTTGATTTCGAAAAAGAAAATAATGGGCAAGTGGAAAGGCATTAATATAACATCTGGGGTAGAGCCTTTGACACACTTACAATTTGTAGATGACACCTTTTTGGGGGGTGATGCTACTAAAAAGGAAGCATGAATGATGAAAGAGACTCTTGATATGTATGGGAAAGTATCCGGATAGCACATCAATTGGAAAAAATTAGAGATCTTTTTCTTTAATACCCCACAACATACACAAGGCAGAATATGCAGAATCATGGGAATGAAACAAGGCCAGATGCCTAACAGATATCTTGGCATCCCTTTCTTTGGAGGGCGTAATAAAGCTGATCTATGGAAAGATCTTACTGAAAAATGTTTTAAAAAAATGGAGGGATGGAAGGGTAAGTGGCTCTCATCAGCTGGCAGAATTTTAATGTTACAGACAGTAATATCAGCCATTCCTATTTATTCTATGATGTGTTTAGAGAAACCTAAAAAAGTAATCAAAGTTGTAGAACAAAAAATGCAATTCTTTTGGAATGGAGCAAATGAGGAGGACAAGATTCCACTCCTGGCCTGGGAAAAAATATGCAAGCCTAAAGCAAAGGGAGGAGCTGGAATAAGAAACTATCAACATATGAATAAAGCACTAGGAGCGAAATTAATTTGGAGTATGTATACACATCTGAATCAATACTGGGCCAGAATATTACAAGGGAAATATTTAGACTCTAGAGAAAGTGATAGAATTTTAACAATCAGGGATCCCCCTAAAGGCTCAGCAATATGGAACTTTATGTTATCTTGCAAACCAATAATCACAGAACACTTGTCCTGGCAAATCCGAAATGGGTCTAGAGCAAACTTTTGGATGGACTCTTGGGATGGACAAAAGGCAATAGTGGAGGAGGCTGAATGTCAGGACCTGAGGGATTACTTTTTAGAGAAGTGGGGGGATAAGGTGAGAGATTATGTTATTCAAAAGGAGGATGCAACAAGAACATTCTGGGATTGGAAAGATGTTACTTCAGAGGAGATCACTGAACAACAAAAATAGAGAATGCAACAAATTTTGGAAAGGAGGAAAGTGAAGATGATTAGTAAACTGGATAGGCTTATATGGTGTGGCTTTATATCAGGAAATTACTCAGTGGAACTAGGATACAATATCACTGAAAGGTTGGGAAACATGAAGTTTGAGTCTCAAGATTTATGCTGGCACCAAGATGTGCTTCCAAAGGCAGGAGCCTTTTCATGGCTAACAATCAAAGGGAGAATTCTAATAGCAAAAAGGAGAAAACATATGGGCATGGTAGGACCAACTAGGTGTATTATGTGTAAAAAGAATGAAGAAATAGTGGATCATCTTTTAGTACAATGTAAATTTGCTAAAAAATGTTGGGATCATGTGCAAGAAAAAATAGGTTGGGTAGGTCCTAGGGACCAGAATGTGCTGAGTACCTTTGATGGATGGCCAAGACCCACTAAGAAATCAACTTTATCTAGCATTAACATAATTACCCCTTCCTTAATTATATGGGAAATCTGGAAAGAACGTAACCGGCGAATTTTTCATAGGTGAAGCAGAATCTATATGAAGATGCCTATATAGGATAGATCATGCTATCGAAGAAGTTATGGGCCCTATAGCCACAAGAAAGCAAGATTTTTGCATCCCCTTTACACAACAAGATTATGCAATTCAAAAGAAATGACCTAGAATCACATTTAAAGCCCCCATAGGGGCACTTGTGGTCAAGAAACATAAACACAAAAATGAAATTTTTTTATGGAAAACACCGGAGATAGGTTGGTGCAAAGCTAACTTTGATGGAGCTACTCAAAACAATCCAGGGAAATCAGGAACAGGAATTATTATTAGAAATGTTGATGGAGAAACACTCTCATATGGGGCAATGAGATTGAAAGATGGATCAAATAATGAAGCAGAATGCAAAGCTGCAATGATGGCAGTTAAAATGGCAAAACAAAGAGGGGTGAAAAAGCTACATTTGGAAGGGGACTCTTTACTTATAATTCAGGCTATATGCAAATTATCTGTAAATGCTTGGCATCTTCAAAACTATATTGAAATTATTAGAGAGGATTTACAATGTTTTGAAGAATTTAAAGTATCCCACATCAAACGCGAGGGCAATAAAGAAGCTGACATTTTGTCCAAATGGGCAACATCCATGGACAAGGTGGAAAATGTTGAAACTTTCACGAAGAAGGACAATGGACCTTCATCATTGCAGAGTCACTCTCTATAAAAATAAATAAAAAGGGGAAACAAAGATTGTGTAAAGTAATGTCGTAATCATTAATAAAGATGACGGAAGACATATGCCCGATCATTATTTAAAAATTGGCTGAGGTAATGCATTTATAATGGGTAAGGAATGACAGCTTGAAGTGTGGAAGGTTGAGCCAAATTCATGTGAAGGAATGTAGGATAGGCGCCGGGACAATGTGATGGGACCAGAGTTTATGAGAAACTCATGCCACTTGTTTATTTAAACCATCTCTCTAATTACCTTTTCACATGCAATGCTTTCTCTCCTTCTATGTAATTAAAATTGCAGGTGCAGAGCCGCAAAGGATGGAGCTGAATTTCACTTTCCAGACCAAGAAGTAGCAAAAGGGGCTCTATGGACCAGTGGAGGACATAAGGCTGAAGAAAATGCTGATTTGCACCACGAAGACAGTCATCACAGAGTTGCAGAATACATTGGGGCCGCTCTTCAACAATGATAGTCGAAGATGGAAATTGGTGAACATGAGAACATGGTTAAATGGGTAATGGAGTCTTTGTTTGAGAAAGCGCTGCTGGAAGGGATTGACTCTCTGTTGGAATGGGCACACCCAGGGTGGGCCTTTAATTATAGTGAAATGTATGCAGAGGAGGAGGATGGAAGGGAGTTGGGGATTATCCCTTTCCTCAACTGGCCAAAAAGGGTTAATAAGGTGGACTACACTGCTGAAAGGAAGAAGGCTTGGGGAAAGATGGTGAAAGCCATTCAAGATGCTCGCACTACAAAATACAGGGTAATTTTACCCATGGAAATTTCGAGGAGGTGCAGGACTGCATGTGCTTGAAGGGCTCGAAGGATTAAATAACTAATGAACTAAAAGCTGAAAGTTTTTGAAAGCAAAAAAGTGAAATCAAAATTTTGAGTTTTGCTGAAAGCTGAACCAAGAAAAACAACGTTGCATGGAAAGGGCAAGGACATCAATGCCTCCTTCTGTTAGTCACTAATATGCAACCCATAGTTTTGAAGTGAAGAACTGCACGAATGATCTCGAAGGTGAAAATGCATAGCTACTGGTCATATGCCTCTGTGTAATGGAGGATTTTGTAAAAGTTTATAAGATGCTACAAGGCTTTTATGTAATGGGAGGTGGGTAGTTTTTTGGGCTTTAATGCCATTAGCTGTTAGAAAAATGGTGGTGTCCATGAAAAAATGATAGCATGACTGCATGAGTCTGTAGATGACTCCCTGTAATATCGATTGTAACCTTTTCTCAATATATCAATAAAAAATAACCTATTATCGATCAAAAAAAAAAAACATTAAGTTAAATTTTCTTTCCTTGATCCTTATCATCATATATTCATTGTAATTCTCTTCGTTTTAGTTAATCTGATCATTTTTCTTAATTAATCATGCCAACATTGATTCTAGAGTTTAAATTAAATGGTTCTAACAATTTGGTATGGAAATATTTCATTTTTCTTATTATTCGTAAAAAAAGAGTTTATGTTCTTTAAACAAAGGGGTAATCATTCTTCTTATATATTAAGCTTCTTGCTTATTCTCGTGTTTAAAATTTAGTTAAACGGAACTTATCCTTGTAATTCTATTTCATGGTAACTGTTTATTCTCTATTTTAATCGATTCTAATTTATTTTCATTTACCTTTGTTGGGTATGATGTATCTACTAAAGGTTATAGAGTTTATGATCATATTACTAACAAGGTGCATATTGCAAGAGATGTTGTTATTACAGAAAATGAAGTGCATGATTGTTCCAAGGTCAAAGATGATGAATTTAAAGGGTGTGTTATTGAACTCATGGATGACCAACCTCCTATTCTAAACCCTACTCCTAATGCACCTATTTCTATTCCTACTAGTATTAAAATATGATGATGATAGTAAGAATATATCTACTCCACTTAGTGATAATTTTTTGCTCATGATGATGATAATTTTGTTCATGATGATAACAATATATTTACTCCTCATAGTGATGATGAAAATGATGAATTTACTCCTCATAGTGATATTTCCACTACTTCTAAAATAAATCCTAAATGGTTTAACGATTTACTTAATGAAGGTGATGATTATATTACTAGTATGGGTGGACTTAGACCTAGGAGACTTAATTATTGCAAGTTTGCTTTGATGTCTTCTCTTATGCATTCTAAAGATCCTCAATCTTTCTCTCAAGATAAAAATCAAATTGTTCATTATTATTTTATTTCTCTCATAGATCATTAGTATTCTATTTATTACATTAGTCTAGGTTTTTTAATTATAAATTTCTTTCCGAACAAGTAATTATGTTTTATCGTCTATTTCAAATTAGTTCTCATGTTCACCATCAATGTATTTTTCTAATTGATGTCCATATCATTATGTTTCTCTTACATTTATCTCTTCTTTATCTCCAATTCTTAAGGATTATGAGATTATCTTACACTATTGCCTTCATGCGTAATATTACTGATTTTATTGATGAGCTTGAATTAATCTATTTGCACATAGTTGCAATTTATGCTTTTAGAGAATCTCTTCATGCACATAGCTGTATTTTATGGCATTATACCATGTGTTTATACTCTTTTTGTTCCATTTGTAAGTTGCACTGGGATGCACTTACTTCAATGATGTTGATCAACTTGTTCCATTTGTAAGTTGCACTAGGATGCACTTACTTCAGTTGATGTTGATCAATTTGTTCCATTTGTAAGTTGCACTGGGATGTACTTACTTCAGTTGATGTTTATCAACATTTTCCATTTATATGTTGCACTGGGTTGCACTTACTTCAGTTGATGTTTATCAACTTGTTGGATTTGTAAGTTGCACTGGGTTGCACTTGCTTCAGTTGATGTTTATCAACTTTTTCCATTTGGAAGTTGCTTTGGATGATTCTTTATTATGTTCCTTAGTGATAGGATGATTTTTCACGGGTTTCCCTATTGTTTCATATTTTTCTTGAAGGCAATGTGTTATTACTTCTCATAATCTTGTATTATGGTTCACAACGGTAAACATGCTTAGAAAATTAGGATATTGAGTTAATTTTAGTGATTGAGTCACATATTCTACTGAATTACCATTGTCTCTCTCTTATTTATTTATATAATAACATGATAATGCACTGCATTCTTCATTGCTTAGACCGTGGGTCATGTAGGTGATGGACTCGCGACCCATTCACTTGCAGTGGGATGACTCATTAGTGGACTGTCTATATCCATGTGATTGACACAATGTTGATGTAGGTTTTCATTAGTTGACCTTGTCTGTGGTCATTTGTGTATTAGTATATTTATTTCATGAGAGCATTGATTAATTCTTTCGTACCTAAATTTTTCATTTTGAACCTTTGAGCATTTATTCTATCTTGATATCATGTTATCTCTATTGCATTTTGGTGAACAAATTACAGGTATCTTTATCTCTAACTCAGTTTTCACTATGAGAGTTTCCTTAAAATTATACTTTGGTGTTACAAATTTCAAAAGATATACTAACTTGAACATGATATTGAATTCTACTTGTGGATAGTTGCCTTGCTTTCTTGCTCTATGTTTTAGGTGATCCATCAAGGCCCAATAAAGACACCAATTCATTTCCACATGTCCTATGTATCACCAAACTACTTGAATATATGCATATACTTCCACTTGAACACATTCTAAGGACTCATCCACTTCTCTTAGCTCTACCAAAGCTGCTTGTTCATCACGTTTCCAAAACACCACTTGCAAACCTGAAGACAATACAATTATCTTCCTTATATTGAAGATCAAGTTGCAGATATTTTGACATGCCACTTTATAGAGAAAATTTTTAATTTCATTGTAAAAAATCGGGTTTGATACCCATTGATGTAAACACCCCAAGTAAAGATTAAAGGGGGGTGTTAGAAATTAATCTTTCCTTGGTGAACTTTGTAATTAAAGGATAAACCAAGGTATCCTAATTTGTATTTGTCCTCTAGTCCAAGTACGAGGACATGCCACATTTTTGTAATTCCTTTAATAAGGAAATTAGATATTCCTCCTTAAGAGCATTCCTACACATGGCACACACTTAATGTGAATGTGGCACTCATTGGACATAGGAGTTACATGTAAACTCCTTCACTCATCTCTACTTAAGAGATGCTTCTCACACACTTCTCAAGTTGGTTCTCATGGGAATTCTTCTCTCTTCTTCTCTCATTCTCATTCTTTCTCTCATAATATTGTAAAGAGCTTCTTGCTCAAGATCTCTCTCCTTTTCTAGGCTTTGTGCCTCATTCATATTATTCACAAGGGGTTTTTTCTTGTTTTTTTCCCTTTCAAAATTCTTGTGTACTTGTCTTGGTCTTGGAGCATCTGTGTGTGTGTGTGTGTGTGTGTGTGTGTGTGTGTATTTGGTAAAACTCTTCCTTTGCACTCTCTGTTGGATTCTTTCGTTATCTCCTTTCCATTTTCTTTTATGTTTCTAACATTATCACTATGTGAAGAAATGTGTGCTTTGTCAAAAACATGGCGATTTGATACATGCACCATCCCAGTCTCTCTAGCCCACCATTACACCTTGTCCTTTCTCCCACTGGGGAATTGACCTTGTTGGCCAAATATTTCTGAACTCCTCCAATGACCACAAATACATCATTGTCGGTATAAAGTACTTCACTAAATGGGTTGAGGTTATCCCTCTTACACCACTAGAAAGCAGATTTAGCAGTTTATTTTGAACTACATTATTTGTCGCTGCGACATTCCTTAGGATATTATCATTGATAATGGGACCCCTTTCAAGATCAAGGATGTCATAGAGCTATGTAAGAAGTTTGGAATTACCCATAATTGTTCCTCCAAGTACTTCCTATGAGGTAACGGTCCAGAAGAGGCTACAAACAAAACCATCCTGAAAATCCTTAAGAAAATAGTCGATGATGATGGTTGTGACTGCCACCTCTAGTTAAACCCCACCCTATAGCCCTACTGCACTTTTTTTTGCACTCCCACTGGAGCCACTCTATTTTCCCTTATTTATGGTACTGAGGTCATCCTTCCCATTGAAATTGAGCTCCCTTCCCTCATAATTTCCCTAAAGAATATGATGTTTGAAGAAGAATACCATGTTTCTCACTTGCAAGAGCTTGAAATCCTTGATGAAGAGGTGCCTTAATGTGCTAAACCACCTTCGTGTGTGTCAAAATTTCCTAAGCTTATAGTTCAATAAGAAGATCAAACCCCACGAGTTTGAAGTTGGCGATCTTGTCCTGCAGCACAACATGAAGAATCTCCAGAACCGTGAAAAGAAAGGAAAGTTTGAACATAATTGGTTTGGACCGTTTGTGGTTATAACTAAATTTGGATATGGATCATATCATATAGAAATAGTAGAAGGAGATCCTATCCCTGATCCTTTAAATACAATGCACCTCAAGTGCTTCTATGAGTAGTTCATTACAGATGTCCTTCATGTACAATGGAAAATCAACAAAAAATCCAAAAATAATATAAAATGATCTTGGAAAAAATCTAAAAAAAAGACAAAGTCCTAAAAAAATTATTATCCCAGTGAAAACCAAGCAAACAGGCGCCTTGATAATACCCAATTTTTTATTTTTTTTAAAGTAGAAAATTAAAAAAATGAAAAAATGAAAAAATAAAAAGAAATAAATCGTCCAATGGTGAAAACTTGGTAATCAAGCACCTTGTACAAGTACCATGGTGAAAACCTACCTTTGGTGCCATGCATAGAAAATTTGGATCCACCATCTATCATGATCACTTTCCATCATCCTGCCCATTTGCAGTCTGCTCATCCCCACCCGGTACCTATGCAGGAGTCCTATCAAGTTCCATTTCTTTTTCACCCCCATTCCTACTTCATTCCTCTCACGAACCCTCTCACCCCTTCATGAAAATACATTGTTCGTGGTCATAATAAGGATCCCCCATCAGTTCACATCATCCCATCAGTCAAATTCACATCATCTTGCCAGCATCATCACATGGACCATTGTCCCATCACACATAGCTTTACCCCGTCATAGTGAGCTTATCCCAGACACTTTGACCGTAAAAATTATTACCAAATCAATTTTAAGATTAAATTTCTGAGTCACTTGTTCATTTAACAATTATTGCTAGCGAATGCCCATTTTGACATCAATTAATCTTTGTCCGTTAGGATGCATCCTTCCCGCGTCGGCGTATCAATCCTACATAACACAATCATGTTCATGGAAATAACTTTGGACTGAATGATTGCTTGGTCGTGAGGCCTTTTTGTTGATTTTAACTTTCTGTTTCAATAGAACCTACTCATGCTTGCCTCGATCTTCAATATCTTGGTGCATCTTGAATGATGTATATTGGAATACATTTCATTTGTGGCGTGATCTATTTGTGGGTACTTTAGTGAATATTTGTTGGTCACACAGTTATGTTTATACATGCCTCACTGGGAGGAGGGTCTCATGCACTTCCACCAAGTCCCTAAAAAAAACTTGGGTGTACTAGGCCTCCTCATGAATTTCACTGCATTAGTTTCGTCATGATTTTTGATCTACATTTATGTTCCTAAAACTACCCTGTCTGTCTGAGAATCCTGTCCAGGCAAAGGAACCATGTCATCCATGATTTCTACCATGTGAGGCATACCTCCTTTTGTAAAATCAAACTAGGGTGTGCTCTCCAACATTAACACGATATAAATCCCCAACATCCTCTTTGCATTTTAGTTAGCTGCATTTGTTAGGGTCATGTTACATTCTACATTTTGTTTATGGACAAAATCCTATTTATTCACTATCCCCCATCCCAACTAGCTAAATTTCCCTCCCAACTATGTTGATACACACAAAAATAGGTCCCATTTTAGAGGTCTTAATTGCATTAGATTGCATATCATCTTAGGTTCACTTAAAATTGCATCTCACCTAGTTGCATTAATAAGTTTGTGTTATGTTCATTTAGTTGCATTGAGTTAATTACCATAGGTTGCATATTACATTTAGTTGCATTAGTTACTTCCATTAGGATTGCATTTGATTGAGTTCATTGCATTTAGATATGTTGCATTTAGTCCATTTTATCATCTATTATGCATTAGTTATCATTACGTTCATTTTATCATTATCCATTATATTGCATATCATCATATTGTTAACCATTCCATTTGCATTTATTATTATTTATCCACCTCATTATTCATTAATCCATTATTACATCTATCGTTTATCCATCACATCCATCATTAAATATTCATTATACCCATGACATAACCATCATATATATATATATATATATATATATATATATATATATATATATATATATATATATAGCATAAAAACAACATCACACATAAATATCACATTATCCATTTATATCCACATAATCATAATCATTAATCATTAATCTATTTTGCATCCATTAATCATTATTTATCCATCTATCCACATCAATCATCATCACACATATACAACATTATCCATCATACATATGCGTAAATCCACATAAAATTGCATTATAAATCATTAGGATCGTCATAATCATGACATATAGTATAAGTCACATAACACACACATCCTGCATCACACACGTGAGTAACATCATCATGTACATAATCATATAAACTCATTAATTCATCCATAATCAATAATCACACACTACACATAATATAGGACTAGATCTGCATCATCATAATCATGAAAGGATAAATGTAAATAATCCATCAAAGTCTCATAATATCATTGTAAAAGAATAAAAGTACATCAAAGTCTGTCAAGTAGTACAACAATAATATACATCTCAAATATGTGTAGTACATGCACCTAAGTGTCATTGTACATCTAGTCTCATTTCATGGTCAAAATAAGAAAAAAATGTATTACTAT
Organism: Thuja plicata; assembly: GCA_018584345.1. Taxonomy (NCBI): domain Eukaryota; kingdom Viridiplantae; phylum Streptophyta; class Pinopsida; order Cupressales; family Cupressaceae; genus Thuja; species Thuja plicata. Next base: position 5,830,063 of record MU227639.1, read on the forward strand.
GACTGGAGGGATCTCATGAGGCTGGCTGAGATGACCCCCCCTCTCCACCTTTCTCCCTAGGTAGCCTCATACTCACCGATCTCAATGATCTCCCCATAGTCTTGGATATCCCTCTCTCTAAATAGGGTGGAGCCCTTTGTGCCTCTGGAATTCCCTCGTGGTACAAGGTCATATAGTAGGTGGCCTCTCTCCCAGTCTCCCTTTGTGCAACCATAACATCTGCCATAACTTGTGCTACTCCTAGGAGTGTGGCTACCTAACATGAGAGCTCACACTCACCCCTATATGTCTTTGCCTTATGTCATTGTGTGTCCCTATCCCTGGTCATGTCTTGTAGCTGCACGGTTATATCCTGCAGCTGTTGTCTAAGGGAGTCCACCTCCTATCTCAGCTGATCTCCCTCCTCCCCGTCGGGCACCATGACCACCTCAAAATCTCTAGAATCGACCCTCCTCTATAGGTCATCTAGTGTTGTCTAGGCACTATCTGCTTGTGTCCTCTCAATCTCCACTGCCCCCTAAAGTATGGTTACCTCAGATGGAATACTCTCCCTCTCAACATGAGTGGTGTGTGATCCCCCTCTCTATCTCCAGCTCAACCCTAACTCTCTAGAGCTCTGTTTGCATGAAATCATATGTGACATGTGTAACAAAACCTGTTGGTGTTTCTTGTGGTGGTGGTGGTTTTTCTGGAGCATGTGCATGTACCTGTACCTATGGAAGGGCCTATGCTTGTGCTATTGCTGGTGTTGGTACCTATGGTGGGCCACCCCTAATGGTATCTACATTGTCCCCCTCCTCTTTATCGTGGGTACTCTAGGGTGTACCCTTCATCCTTCTGCGATCCCTGATGGAAAATCCCCTCCATCTCCTTCGCTATCATCTCCATCTCCGATGTCATCCTCATCCCCCCTCACCATCTTGATATAATCCTATCTATTCATCTGCCAACACCTGTCTATGATCTATCAAGCACACTGGTCTATGTGCAACCCACCACTATGCATATGCTAGTGTCATACCTGCACCTGGCACTGAATCTCGCTCCCCTTAGATCCATGTCTATCCCCCATTGCCCCACCTCTCGTGTCACTAATGGGCGAGGGAATCCATCAGGTACAACAACTTGTATGATACTAAAGTATCACCTGAACCGTGATGGAATATACCTCGCAATGTGATATACTGACCGCTCGATGAGCCAATAATCTATCTGAACATATCCAAGATAATGCATGTCTAGAATTTCGTCCTCTCTCTAGTACGACACATCCCAATAGCCCCACAAATTACAACCCCTATATGGTGTCTAATCGAAAACCTGGAGATCATCTAGTAGTCTCCTCTAGTACCCAGCTCCCATGGTAGTGTTGTATCTGATGGGCGACCTATTCCTGCATGCATATGGCTTGTACATGTCCTGTCACTCCTGGGTCCATATTAGATGCGTGACAACTATATGCTCCCACACCCACACTAGTAAAAGGGTAACTCGTGCTCTTAGAATCCTACCCCTACGGTAGGTGCACATGTGAAGATCATAGTATAATTGACCTAAGATGGTGTACCCCTAGTTCTACACATTTCCTTCCTCCTCAAGCATAAAGCTCAGAACCCTCGCCCACCTATGAGCAAATCTATGTCCTGCTAGATCTGGACACATCCTGCCTCCGATCAACCCTGCCAAATATAGTGCCACTCATGGTAGACCTATCTCTATCACCCCTCTCCAGAGCATCCACTGTCATGACCATGGCAGAGTGTAAAAACAATGTCTGAAACATGTCTCCACATACGAATCTGAGCCCTCTAAGACATACTCCAAGATTAGGCCTCTGATAGGTACCCAATAGATCCTCCAGACATCCAACAATGTGATCGTTGCCTCCCTAGTAGGCAAGTGAAAACTTGATGTGTTTGAATGCCAATTCTTTATGAGTGTGGTCATGAATGCATTATGCGCTTAGAGTCTCAACCACTCATGAACATGTTCGAGGCTGCACAAGGTTGCATGTCCCCACTCTGCTTGTGTCAGTCACTCTCTCAGCTCCATCGTGTCGGGCCAACACTCCCTCGAACTAAGCGGAGGCTCCTATACCTGCATCCAGTTAACTTGTATTTGTCAGTCTATTATAAACAACTTCTTCCCATACTCTGGTCCAAATTAGGGATCATGTCCCCAATCGCTCCCTAGTCAGTCCCCAAACCCCCAAGGTTATGTTTTTTGTTAGATTTTAAAGAATTCAACCGCCAAGATTCACTATATGCAAAATAACTTGTTACAAAAGCAAAGAAATGGAGACAAAGCTTAGAATGATCTGAAAGATGAAATATTCATTCAGAGAGGGAATACAAATTACAAAGAGATCAATCCTTATAAATGAGATTGAAAACTAGATGGTGGAGAAACCTAGGTTGCATGATAATAATTAATAAAGAATCAATTATTATATGCCTAAAGTTTAGCTTAAGTGAACTAGAGATAAAAAGGTGACTGAATAGTTAAATCGATAATGATTTAATTAATAAGTGAAAACACCCTTTTACTCTAGCACCCCCCTTAAGATAAACTTAGGGAGAAGCTAAAAACGTAGAAATAACTACTAAAAGTAGGAAATTTGGGTCCCGACAGCAAGGGCTGATTAGGTACCCAATCAAAACCAAATCTCTGTAAAGTGGAGAAATAGAGAAAACCACATGGGAAAAAACTCTACTCCAAAAAGAGATGGAAAAAGCATGCATAAATGAAATGTCTCAAGAGACTCTCTCAAACCAATAAGTACAACCAACCCCCAATGAGAGAGGATCGAGAATCCAAAGCTCCCCAGAATTATAGAACCCGCATATCGATGATTAGACCAATGTGGCTCCAATGCAGAAGAAACAAATGCACTGAACAAGGAAGAGGAAACCCCTGAATGTTAGGAGAAACTGGAAGGCCTAGTTATTCTCAAAAGAGAGCGCATGAGACTCCTGTAATGGAATCTCCAATGAAGGTGGGCCAATAGATGTGTTGAATCTATCATTTAATAGGAGATGAATATCCTCATATATGTCCTCAACAACTGGAGTTGGTGGCTGGATGCAAGGAGCGACAATGTCAGGCAATGATGAAGAGGAATCATGTTGAACATATGTAAACTCAACAAGAGGTGGCAGTGGAAAGTCATAACATTGATCTCAAGAACAACACATAAGTTCAAGTGACCCGACTTCACCTCAATAAGCTCTCGTGAAAAAGAGAGTGAGACTTTGATAGTGGAGATGGTGGACCAAAATGAGAGAAAAAATACTAGTGAGAAGAATGATCAATTGTCCCCATTGCAACAATATTGCCTGTCTCATTGCCTCTGATGTGCACTGAATCTCTTGTCAACTCAACTGTCTTCCTGTCCCACAGTGACTAATCTAATAGATAGAGAGAAGGTTAGAGGACAAGGATGGAACACATAATACATCATGGAATGCACCATCATCAATGTCAATAGAACCTTTCCCACATACAGTCATAACAATGTTATTGCCCATCAAAATGTGTGGGGTAGGAGAAGCCTCTAAAGAAGAGAATAAATCCTGAGAAGATGTCATATGGTGTGAAGCACCTGAGTCCAGTAGCCATCGAGAAGAGTGAGGAATAAAATTTGCACATAATGCATGACCCTTTCCTTTGTCCTGTCCATCTGTCTGGAAAGATGATGAAGAAGAAGACCTTTGAGAAGGGGAAAAAGGAATATCAATGTTGCTATTCTGAAGAAGAGCTGTCAAATCATAAATTTGTTTTGCATATCCATCTATCTTCTTCTCATAACAATGAGACTCATTATGATTGGGATTTTTACAATAAGTACACTTAGGTCTTTCTGTCTTCAATTTTTCCCCCTTAGAAGAGGGTGGGCCAAGGGTGTGCTGAGAACTAGAATCCTTCCTAGACTCTGTGGTCGGTAACTTCTGTTTCTGCTCCTGTTTCCTTGAAGATGGGTGAGCTACCAATGCATGGTTCTTTGATCCTGTGAGAGAATCAAGTTGAGATAGCTTTGCCTACTCACGATTCAAATAATCATAGAACACATCAAATGTAGGCATGTGGAATCGTGGACCCAAAGCATCCATGGTAGAATGGAAGGTAGAAGAGAATATCTGAAAGGGGCCACGAAGCTTAGAAAGAATAAGGTAAATGCACAACGTATCTATCTTATTCTTTCCACAACCCTACAAGATAGATATGGTAGATTTGAATTTCATCAAGAAATCCTGAATAGAAGAAAATATCTCAAGACCCAAAGCTATAAATTCAGCCTCAATATGAAGTGCCTTGAACTCATTGACTGTGCCAAAGAGAGTTTGAAATTGCTCCCATATATCAAGAGGGGTATCACAACCATTAAGATGGAAGAGAAAACTATTTGAAACATGCAGAGAAAGCACACCCATGGTCTCATCCATATTATTCTTGTGTTGCATGACCTCGTAAGGAGAAGTTAAGACTGACTGAATGGTGTCTAAACAAGACCATAACCCGCGTGACTAGAGAAGTTGAGTCATACGAGATTTCCATACATGGAAATTGTGAGGAGTGAGAAGCTCAACTAATGTTGAATCTGCCATTATAAGGAGAGATTGAGATTATAAGGAGAGAATGAATGGGAAAAATACATGATCAATTTGTCCAAAAAAAAGTCTTAGATATGAAGAGAGCTCGTAAAGAGATTTTTGACGCCTGTTCATGAGAAAAAAATAGAGTCTGAATGCTCATTCTGGAGGCTTGAAAGTGCTGAAAAGAAGTTCTCTCTTTTACTAGAAAAAATCTAGTCAAACAAAAAATTATGGAAATGAAACCCCTGTCAAAATCTCTGTCTCGGAAAGAACTTTCCGATGATATAAGGAAGTCCAAAAAAGGCCTCTATTTCCTCCTGTTAGAGCAAAAAAACCAATTATGGGCTTAAAAAAAGTTTATAGCCCTTAGGATTGAAAACTGCCCAATGCTTGGGCGCATGGACGCGCAGGGGCTGACCGCGGCAGGGGTCGGTCACCCACGTGACCACGAACTTGCAAAGAAGGGGCCTGTCGAGGGCTGCTTCGGTCAGCAGTTTAGACCGCGTGGCTAAGTTGCTCTGCGGTGGGCCCACCCACCGCTTTAACTATAATTTTTTAAATAAAAAACTGAAACTTTTATAAAAAGCACCAATTTTTTTAAAAAATTATTTTTCTCAATTTGTGTGCCAAGGCTGTATAGGAAATTTTTTGCCTCAAAAGTCAACAGTGTCCAAATTAGACGTGTCTTAAATGGAAATAGGGGTTATGGGGCCTTTTGAGCGCAACCATGGGGTCGGTTTGTGCTCAAAGTGCTCTGAAAAATTCCCCCTAGATCCACACAAAAATTGTTGAAATAACTTGAAACCCTCGGAGCTCCAAAAACTTCAAAAACTTAGGAACATACTACAACAACAAGGCTCTGATACCATGTTAGAATTCAAAGAATTCAACCACCAAGATCCACTGCATGCAAAATAACCTGTTACAAAAGAAAATAATGGAGACAAAACTCAGAATGATCAGAAAGATGAAATATTCATTCAGAGAGGGAATACAAATTACAAAGAGATCAATCCTTATAAAGGAGATCGAAAACCAGAAGGTGGAGAAACCTAGGTTGCATGATAATAATTAATAAAGAATTAATTATATGTACCTAAAGTAAGCTTAAGTGAACTAGAGTTAAAAATGTGACTGAATAATTAAATCAACAATGATTTAATTAATGAGTGAAAATACATTTTTACTCTAACATTTTTATCATTAGCTTTAGTCCTTTTTTTCCAAATCTGTGGAGACACCGATTGGGAATCAGAGACGTGGATCGACAAAAATGTCAATCCACGGAGATGTGGACTAGTAATTTTGGTATCCTCTGGTGTCCTGCCTTGTTGACCCCTAACCCTCCTCCTCAGAGATGATGATTGGGAGATTGTCGCATCCGCCCTACTTCTAGGGTCACCATAGACATTGATCGGTCAATCAACATCTCTGCCTTGACAAGTAAACCCTCTAATAAATGCTCTTAAAATGCATTAAATGCAAAAAATCACGAAAGCAAAAATGAAGTGCAAGGCAAGGGTTTTAGGACTCATAGGTGGGTCCCTATCGACGGGTTGCTAGAAGGTCCTAACTCGCTCTCCAAGCTGAATCCTTTCTCTCGCGTTGGCCATGTCACTCTCACTCGCTCTATAGTTTTGTAGGTGTGTTAAAAATGACCCTTCGTGGGACATTTTTGCCCTACTTATAGCCCCCCTTGGACCGTTTTTCATCTCGGTCTCTATTTTTCATCCTGTTTTTGCTCATCCCTTGATGGTCATGCAATTTTCAACCTTTTCCTCCTCTTCTTTCTCTTCTCCATCCTTTTGTCTTTTTTTTTAGAAAATTCCACGAAATTTAATTTTTTTGCATTATTTTCTCGAGGGGGCACAACCTCTCACCATCATCGCTTTGACACGACTCTTAGGTACCCAATTTCTTCTGGGGCACCTTTTTTTTTTTTTTTGACATGACACTGCATCAAATAGGGGCAAAATGTAGACGTCTAAAATTGTCCCTATTAATTAAATGTATTTTAATTAATAATTCCTGTAACATTATAATTAATTTTAACTAATTAATCATCTTTGTTATGTTCCTCTACCCATTTAAGTTAAATTTATTTAATTAAATTTGGTTCATTACCTAAAGTATTTAAATTTAATTTAAATACCCCCTCTCTAACGTATTAAATTTGATTTAATACATGTTAAATTTAAATACCCCCTCTCTAATGTATTAATTTTGATTTAATACATGTTCCTCTATGAATCCACTTTTTAAATAAATTCATATTTATTTACTCCTTCCACTTGACTAATATTCTTCTAAACCTAGATTAATCTAAATTTAATTTAAACTTAATCCTAATATGAACCTAGAAACCTAACCTACCACCCACCACCTTAGTCACTAAGCCTACCTTTTAAAACAAATATATGATTAAGCCCTTAAAAAGGTGATTCCTAACTTCATTAAGCCTAATGAGCAACTTAGTCCAAGGAAGCCACCAAACTCCCTTAAATTATCCAACCATTCTCTTACACTCTTGTCCCCCACTCCTTTCTCCAATGTTGCTCACACATGTGTGAGCAACCTTGGGCTCTTCAAACCTTAAATGCCCATCTTGTCTCAAGTTGACTTTTTGCATGACCATCCCCTTTAGCTTATGCGTCCCTTATGTGACTCCTGTGTGGATCCCACATAAGTGTCACCTCATTCAAACCTTCACCCTTGCTCCAAAAATCTATAAATAGGAGCCTTGCCAAGAACAAATCCATCCATTACAGTTGCATAGTTATCATGTCAAATTAGTTCTAGATCATTTTAGTGATTTTATGTTAGTTTTTCATTTCTATAGCTTAAATTGCATTTGAATAACATGCTAGATTGTTTTAGCTTTCAATCTTGCTAGTTGTAGCTTGCACTTGCACGTAGATTCCTCTTGACAATCCTTGCATGTTCATCTTCATCATTTGATCATCCTCACAAACTAGTTCCTCATGCTAGTTTTGTGGGCTCTTTGATCTCCATTGTAGTTTTGCATTTAGCTTCACAATTCATCTTTGAAGAATTGCATTCACTTGGGAATAATCTTATTGTGTTTGGAGAGCACACCCACAAATCTCCATAATGAACAAATCAAATGGAACTTGGGTGCTTCCATTTTAGTTCAATTGGAGGTTGTGTTTGAAATCTTTGTTTGTTGCATGTTGTTTTAAACTAACATTTGTTTGTCTACGTATGTTCCACAAAGGTTAGGTTTTGACGCATACACATACCTTCATATTTCTCCTCTCATCTTTCTTCTAGGAATATAAATCTTGGATATATTCTTTTTTTTTTTTGTTTCTTCTTTAGCAAAGGAATGTTATTTGACAAGATTGGATCATCTTTGGCATTCAATCTTAGATATCTATCATCATTGCATGGGATGAGCGTGCATAATCTCTCTTCATCTTCTCTCTTTTGGGGTGAGACCTTTTCCTCGCATGGAGTTTTGTTCTTCTCACATTTTAGAAAATAGTTTTTTTTTTGTATTGTGTTTCTTTTGGGGAGGAGTTTTGTTCCACCTTGTTTTTTTTTTTCCACTTAGCGAGATATTGTATTGCTTTTGGGTGTCTCATTGGGCCTAGTTACTAAGACCTAGAATTTCATTATGCCCACTTAGGCTATGTTGGAGGAAGGGTGTGTGTGTTAGCGTATATACTATCTTATGTATGCTGCATATGAATATTTACACATGGCTCTAAGCCTAATTAGGCGCCTTAGTAAGTGAAAGTTAATTTGCTACCCTTGTGATTTTTGAGGAAGTCAATTCACCACCACTTTTTGTTAGTAGGAGGTAACTATTTAGTCTTCTTCACTATTCACGCTCACAATTCTTTCCTTTTTACTATGTGTACATATCATTCATGACTTAATCATCATTTGATTTTTTGCTTATATTTATGTGTTGTTAATCTCATAATAAGAAAGTACATTTGTTTAACTTATACAACTCACTAATACAAACAAATAACAAATCTATGATAAAAATACAATGCAAACGAGCTGATTTAAAGATGTTACAAAATGTTTAAGGTTTTGACACCCTATTTTGAAGTGTGTGATTTTTAGGAGGTCCCACAGACTGCTTTAGACCTCGCAAAATTATTAAAATCTTTCTTTCATTTATTCATTCCAATGATCTTTGGTGAATTCTATAGAATAAATAAAATAGCTCATTCTAAAATTGAATAACAAATTAACATTTGACAAATTACTTAAAAGAAAATTTGTTGTCCCATAGGGAAAAGTCCCGAGTAGCTATTAGGGGGTCCAATAACCGTAACCTTTTTGTCAAGTTGACCCCCCAATTACTAATACTAAAGGAGCCCCAAAATTTATAACACATGTACCAACAGTCAATCACTGATGTACTAATAACCGATCATTTTTTACCTTTTTTGGTTGGTAATTGGCCCATTAGTGCACCACTATTGGGACATTTTGTAACGACTACTAGGACATTTAGTCACAAGTACTCACTTTTTTGAGTAAACGACTATTGGTGCAAGAACATAGCAAATATCGGGCAACATTTTGAAAAGACCAATTTTTGACCTTGTCGTGTTCGACAATCCTTACACAGAGATCCGTGAATACCCAGAAGCCGAAACCTTAACTTTAAGCAGTTAACTCACATACAAAAATACACCGAAAAAACTGTCAAAATCCGACTTACCACTTAAGAGTTCTAAATACACCCAAAAAAACGGCCGTGTCTATGGGGCAGAATATTTGTACCTTTGTTAACACAATATTTTGTTAACAATATATTGTGTTAACAAAGGTGCAAATATTCTGCCCCATAGACACGGCCTATGACTTTCCCCTAATCAGATCCTTTCTGCGAATTAAACTGTGGACGAAGTTGTAATATGTTTGTTGTTAACATATTTTGTTAACAAATGTACAAATATTCTGCCCCATAAACACGGCCTATGACTTTCCCCTAATCAGATCCTTTCTGCGAATTAAACTGTGGACGAAGTTGTAATAAACTGTGGACGAAGTTGTAATAGTGCAATCTGCTATACCCTAAACCTTAATTAAAGCGCCAAAAACGTTTGAGGAGAAACAGCAAAGCAAGAGAGCGACTCTGTCGGGTCAGGTTGTAAAGCGATGGGAGGAAACAAACGAGGGCGCACACAGAGGAAGCATTTCCGCCAAGGAGGAGGAGGCCGAGAGGATGTTTGGAAGAAGCCACGGCCTTCACAGTCATGGGAGCCTTTCGTCTCTCACAACTTGGATTTTGACGAGTACTACAAGGTCACCTCTTTTTTCAACATTTGATGATTAAACACCCGTGTGTGTGTATCTGTATATAGTTCTTTGATAGAATGCACAGTATCATAGTTATGCTACATCTCGACAAGCTAAAGAGTGTAAGTATGTTTTGTGCTTCGATAAACAATTGATGACTGTTAACTTCGCATTCTTCTCCATAGAATTGAGTTAAACTTAAGTGTTCTAATTAGTGTGTGTTGTACTTCTGAAACTATTGCCACGAAGGATATTATATCCATCCTGACTAGGAATCTGTAGCCCGAAAACCTGCATTGTTCTATTTAGTAGCGCAGAGTCGCATCTCCTATTTTGCATTAGGCAATTTTGAAACAGCTTGGCTCCTGTCAATCAAAGTTTATTCCACAAAGGCGTTTTTGCTTTTGAGATGATATAAAACCAAGCTCAAGCAAGAGACAAAAAAAAGGTTTCTTATTTGATATAATTAAGGAAGTATATCAAGCATAATGGGACATGATAATCAAAGCCATTGAAGGGCTTTCTACTGTCTTCAGCCACATCCACTACGTTGTTAGATGAAGTGAGAAGCTCAAGGCCCGCCTGACGAATTCAAGCAAAGAAGTCGAAACAAATGCTTTGGAAGCCAAACAGGTTTGGGATCTGCTCTTCTCTTTTCCGAACGAGGTTTTGACGGCTGCTATTGTATTCAGTAGATTTGCTGTTGTGGCCGATTTTTTACATTGTAAATAAGGCTGACATGGACAAAAGTGCTAAAGAGACTTGGCCACATTGGCCCTATAGTTGAACCCGATGATCGCTAACTGTAATGCTTTTTTACAGAAATAATGAGAAGACGATAAATAAGGAATTCGAGAAGTTAGATGGGCAAAGAAGACTGATCACTCTGCATTTCATGGTTGACCTCTGATCTCGACTGTTCAAGAGATAGGCGAGAGGCATAATGTTATTAACAGAACTTGAGGTCTCAATGGAGTAATAATTTCCTTCGTTCAGAGATTTTCATATCAATAGGTGTATGTGACGAGTCCTGCTGGCTCAACTCTAACCACTCTGGTAATTGACAGGTTTTTGGTGTTTTTGCATCGTTTTGACTTTTTTTGAAAATATATACTTTCAGGAATTTTGCAAAAAGAGAGACAAAACATGAAATCAAATATAAGACAATTGCAAATTTAGCAATAGAGACAGCTTTATTTCATTGATAGGCAATAACATGGCATTACATTCGCAAATGGAAACAATGAAATGGAAATTTGCAGCTAATGTAGGGAACCTGGAACCAGATGCAGCCTTGAGAATATGCCAAAATGACTTCCAAAACACCATACAATGCTAATGATCCCTCTAGACACCAATTCTGAAATGAAAGGGAACCCCAAAATGCTGGGCGATCAGATATAGATGCTAGACGCGTTGCCAAGAAGGCTCACATGGCTGTATATCAGAGATGGCTGCTTCAAATACCCACGCAGACTGTCATAAGATGCTGCGTTCTTTCTCTACTGGTAGCCTTCTACAAACCCTGCAATTATTACTTCTGAAAACTACTCAAACTTCTCCCTAAGTCATGCAAATGAAGCACAATTATGGCTCCTGAATGAAGCCATCCTGGTATGCAAAATTCAATGGTTCTTTTGTGAATGTTTTGTAGCAGCAGGAGACATCATTATACTTGCGATGGTTGTGCAAACTCCTTGTGGATGATTACCTTGCTCTCAAGCTTTCTCAGTTCGGCTATGTTGGGCCATTTCCTCATTCTTCTGTCACTGTGATGAGCCTTGCTGTTCGGATTCTACTTTTCTGTGATTTCTTTGTTGTGCTGCATTGAGTTCGATCACTTCTATTGGTGTAATCATGAATATGTTTTAGAGCGGCTGTTATTATTGCTAGATCACTTTACTCCTCGGTTCATCTTCTACTTTTGGTGATTATCGTTCTCAAGTCTTTGGCATTTATGCAAGTGAACTGTGAAACGACTCACTCCTTGCTGTTAACGTCAAATATGAAAGGTCTTCGGGTATTAAGCTGTATGGAATTAACTGTGCTTGCTGGCAATGGTTGGAATGTGTTCGTCTTCCATTATTATTGACTTTTATGGTTTCACATTGAAGGCTTAATAAAAGGAAGAGTCCGAGTGTTGATGGATTATCGAAAGACATGAATTGTAACTGCCATCGAATAGTTATGGCTCCGCGGGCGGTGACTCTTGGGCTACCGTCAGTTATAGTCTTTTTGGGCCGTGCAGAGTATAGATTGAACGATGATCATTCAGAAAGGGGGAGCAACATTATCGTGATAGACATAGAGCTGTTATTGTGTCCGCTTCTAGTTTTACGACATCTGCTTTTGTATCTCCGTGTTTGTATCAGACATTAGTGTCTTTTCCGCTTGTCGTATTTGGTTCAGACTGTGATGTATGATCTGTGTAAGATCATTTGTGATGTGGCAATCACTTATACTTTGTAATCTGTGAGATTCATATTTTGCTGTTCATATTGTAGATACTAGCAGACTATGCTCGAACTACTAAAATGATCCACATGGAACTCAGGGTGTCCAAGAGGGACCATAGGCAAACCCAGTGGGGAACTGTACTTGTATGGGTGGGGGTTGGGGGGAGGAGGGTTTAGAGGATCCTGGTAACATAGCCTTGCACATCACAAATCAATTCATAACATTTTAAATGTTGGTTGTACATCCATGGATGGGGTGATTGAAGTTTTAAGGTGTTGCAGCCTGATATAAATGTTTTCTTGTCTATTGTACCTTTCCATTCTAGGGCATACCAATTTAGTAACTTGGTCGTATCATTGAAAGTCAGACTGTACATGTTTTATAGGGGTGATTGACATTTGCATAGTCTTATAGCAATTTGGAATGCATATTTCAGACTTTGTGTAAGCCATACAACCTGACAATGCAAAGAACTTTCCCTGAGATGGAACCACAACAAATTTCAATCATTTTGTGAGTTGTGCCACTGTGGTAATAACTGTACTGATTTTCTAGAAAATAATTGAAGGTGTTTGTGTGCCATATTGATTTGCTGAATGATTGTAGTATTGCTACAATTGAAGGGTGTTAGTAACTTAAGATTATCTTGATTCTACCAGTCAATGTTGTATTTGATTCATCTTGCAGCTGGCAAATTTTCTTCAAATTTTGCATACAGTTGTGTTGTTGTTTCATTAAATTTTTGACTACTGCTGGCTATTACTTTTTACATATTTGTTGATAGAAACGATCTCTGGAGATTTTTCTGTAATTTCTAGAATTAATGTATGTGTTTCAACATTTATATTGGATGGTATTTTTCATTTTTGCCTCTTTAGTTTAAATATGTAAGTCGGGATGGCTATGCTGTCAAGGCATTAAATTCATTTCCAGCATTGTCTTCATTTAGATTTGTGCAGCTTACCGGCAGAAAGACAGTGTCCCAAATCATTGTATGTTTTCACTTTGTCCATGTCGGGATCTTGGTGATTAGAAAGTGTGATAGTTTATGCATTTCATCAAATATTTGCAAAATCTAAAGAAAACCTGTTTTGGGACATTACAAAAAGGAAAATATTTAGCATATATGCATGTATTTGTGGATACCAAAATTTGGCAGAAAGGCTTCCATCTTTAGTCAAATTCAATCAAGGGAAGAGTTATGGGACCAAAAAATTGAAATTGAGGAGCCAAGAGTTAAGAATTCTAATAGGAAGAGGAGAGTATATGATAGGGCAATTCAAAGAAATAGAAAATAAAATAACGAAACAAATTGCTTAGAGTGAAGAATCTAATACTAGAGAGAAAATGAACAAAATCTAGAAGAAAATCAAAAACTAAATCAGAGAGGTAGAAAATGGGAAGCCATTCTAAGGAGGAGGAATCAAAGCCTCTTGTGGAAAAGAGTACTTTTGAAATAGTGCTTATCCTTTTGGTAATACTAATGAAACAAGGAACTATGATCGTAATGGGGGGAAAATAGAGACCTTACCAAACACCCAGGAACAAAAAGATACAGAACATTACAAAATACTCAGATTTTCAAAAAGAGGATACAGTTCAGGATGGAAAAGAGATGGGCAGTCAAGAGATCATTTCATTTGATGGCAGGGGAATCAACCAATCAATATGAAAAATTGACGAACTTGATTGTTGGGAAGAAAGGAAGAAAGGAAGAAGATAAAAAAAGAATTATTGGTCAGGGAAGGGGCTGAAGTTCAAATGAAGATAAATATGATACAGAGATCTAGGAAGGGAGTTCTCCTTCCTAATGGGATGTCAGGTATCTAAATGCCCGTAACAACAGATGCTTGGTCAAGCATCATATGGATTTCAGATTTTGATACATTCAATCAATAAGAACAAAACTATGCAAGAAAGAAATTTAAATAATAGCTAATAAATTGAAAAAATAAAAAGGAAACTTTGTTGAATCAATTGGAGCATCAAGAGGCTTGTCTACCATATGGAGACCGGCAACAACTAGTATAGAAGTCATAAACCAAAATCAGCATTGGCAGGTAAGTAAAATACTATTTTCTTTACTGAATTCCACTTCTCTTGTTTTATTTATATAGACCAGTTGTATGTACACAAAAAGAAAAACGTTTTGGAGGATATGACACTTATTATTAAATCCGTCCAATAAGAATTCATTCGTGATAATCGGTGGAGATTTTAATGCAATATTAAATGATGAGGATAAAAGAGGAGCCAAAAAGAAAAAAATAAGCTTAATTTGACTTCATTGAACTCATTGCCAATGCAAATATGCAATATATAAAACCAAAGAATGGACTATTTACTTGGGATAACAGAAGATTGGGCTTCAGCAATATTCCTGAAAGATTAGATAGATTCATGTGTATTGGAGATTGGGCTACATTCCCTATGACATACAGATGTAACATCCTTCCAATCACGAGATTTGATTGCTATCCAATTCATCTTTTCTTAAGAGAAGAACAAAAGCCAGAAAAATGCCCTTTCAATTTTGAAAACATGTGGACAAGAGGTCAAAAATTAATCGCAAATATGGACGAATGGTGGGTAGAGTCACACTACCAAAAAATGATAAAAAATGTCCATATTATTCAAGAAACTACAGTATGTGGAATAATGCCTCAAAAAATGGAACCCATTATAAGAATATTTTTATATGAAAAGAAATATTGGAAAAAAGACTGAAATATTTAAATGAAGGGGTAATCCAAAATCAGATGAATTGGGAAAGTTATTAAAATGAAAAAGACTTAATGGGTCAATATTCAGAAATTTTAGCAAGGGAAGAGAGTTTTGGGTGACAAAAATCAGGAGAAACATGGATTAAAGAAGGGGATAAAAACACAATTTTGTCACAATTCCACAAACTCTTAGAATGCATAATAGAACCATAAGGATAAAATAAAAAACCAATGAAATGATTGAGGACAAGAAATTTAAGGAATAAACTGTTACATTCATCAAAAATATTTTGAATAATAAGGGAGGGTCAGAGTTGAAGCATCAAAAGAGCATTATGGAAAACATACGAAAATTGGTAAATAAGGGTCAAAACCATTTATTAATGAGCGCATTTATAGAGGAGGAAATAAACCAAGCTGTTACACAACTACATCGAGATAAAAACTCCTGAACCAGATGGCTTCTCAACAAGCATTTTTCATAAATGCTGGAATATAGTAGGCAACAGCGTATAGTCAGCAGCTAAAGAATCAAGAAAGGAAGGAACCCATTTGAAAGTCTTAAATAATACATCCATTGCCCTTATTTCCAAGGGAAGATTACCAAATTGAAAAAGTTGTTACCATATCCAAAGCTATAACAAACAAATTGAAAAAGTTGTTGCCATATCCAAAGCTATAACAAACAAATTGAAAAAGTTGTTACCATAAATAATTGCAGAAGAGCAAAGTGGTTTTGTTGCTAGACAGTTCATATTAGATGGGGTGATAATAGTACAATAAGTTTTACATTTGATAAAGACAACTAAAAGAAATTGTACGATTTAAATTCGATATTAAAAAGCATGTGACAGAGTTGACTTGAGATCCTTGCTGATAGTAATGAAATGTTTTGGCTATTACAAGCAATGGCTAAACAATATTTTTTGTCTTACAGCCAGCCTAAAATATTCAGTCTCAGTTAAGAGTAGCTTGCAAGGTTTCTTTGAAACAGGACTACATCAAGGAGTTCCAGTTTTCCCCTTTTTGTTTATATTAATGACTGATGCTCTAGGAAGATCCATTAAAAAAGTATGTTCTAAAGGAGAATGGGAAGGGATTTCAATAACCAAAGAAGTAAACCCTCTTTCTTATCAATAATTTGCAGGGCATACTCTATTATTTGGAAAAGAAATCAGAAAATGAGTTAAAAAATTAGATCCACATAAGGACTTTGCTCAACCGGAACATTGCCCTCCCAACTTTCTCCTGCAGCAGGGCCAGTCATTTCAAGTTGATGAGAAGGAGCCTAGCCAGCATCAAGGTATCAACCATAGTTGAAAAACTTGGACTTGGCAAGGACTTCGCTGCCCCAGAATTTTTAAAAACTCGGGGTTCACCAGAAAACCAGGGGAAAATTCGGCAATAACACACACACACACACACACACACACATCAAAATTAGAGTTTATATGACGACATCCCAATGACTAGTGGGGGTTTGGGAGTGGAGGGGTAGCGATGATAAGCTGCACAAGGTGTTAGATGTGAGAAAAGCCCAAATTGTTTTTAGAGAAAATGAGTAAATAGAGTGAAGATCATCACCAATTAAAATCATGTTTTTTTAACTGGAAGCAAGAAAAACTAAATTTTATGAATTTGGACAGGTTTTTCAAGGAAAATTTGTGATTTTTTGTATTTACTGGTGAGTTTTCAAACAAAAATTGTCGCGAGTTCTACAATAACTTGTTGGAAAGTTATTGGGCAAGTGACTCGTCTAGCGAATTGGCTTGTGAGGACTTGTTGAGTTTTGCAATGATGCTGTAGCCTACCCTTTACTTATGTTTGCAGTAGTGCAACAACAATGTACAACTTGCTGGTATGCACACGTTTTCCTCTCTTGGTTGTCACCATCCTTTCTCACTTACAAATTGCTGTAATGTTTTACCACCATTCAATCTCTCCTTTTGTTCAAGCAGGTTGCACGCTACCTGGAGGACCCTGGAAAAACTCTTGAAAATCCTACTAAAGATCCCATGGAGAACAATTCTCTGATCAAAGCCCCACCAAATCATCGCTGGAAGCATCCTAGGTTTGTCTAAGAAGCTGGAGGCAAAGACCACTTGTAGTCCAGTTCTGGAAAATTCTCATGCTTTATTGGTTGATTGCATTTGGCAGCAACATTACGACCTTAAAATCCTTCAACAATGTGTGCAAAAATAAAAAGCGATTGCCTTCTCTATCTGTTCCACAACTTTGACTTTCCTCGCAGTTGTATGGAGGCCCCAGAGCAACTCATTGAAAAGAAAGGAAAAGATTTTTGGAGGTCATTTACCAAAACACACAAGCCAACAAAAAGCATGTTACACCTGGTACAATTTCTGGGGACTCTACCATTGGAGGTGGAATTAAGACCCACCTTCTCTTTATAAGCCTACTTTGCTCACATGACTACTCGATGGGCCTCTCCTGAAAAGGATATAACTAAAATAGTAGATGCAAGAGCAGATAGATTTTAATGAATTGATTGATTTTCACAATGAGCAACACACTCATAAATAATACAAAGGATATTTACAAAATAGCAAGTTTCCAATATGAAACTGCTGATAAGATCGTATACGATCTTAAAGGATAAACTTGAGCATTAAAAAGAAGCATACTAAATATTCTAATACCCCCCCTTAATGCTCAATCTATCAATAACACCAATAGAATCCCTAAATTTTATAAATTTATCAGAACCGAGGGACTTGGTGAAGATATCTGCTGGCTGCTCCAAGGTAGGAACATATATCAACTGAATGGATCCGTCTTCAACCAGCTGACGAATGTAATGACAATGAGTTTCGACATGCTTGGTTCTTTCATGGAAGACCAAATTCTTTGCCAGTTTGAGCACGCCCTGATTATCACATAATAGGGGAGTCAAACCTGTTTGAGGAACATACATATCCGCAAGCATCCGTCGAAGCCAAACTGCCTTACAAGCTGCCTTAACTGCTCTCCGATACTTGGCTTCTGTCGAAGAAAGAGCCACCGCCTGCTGCTTCTTACTAGTCCATGTGACAACTCTAGATCCCAAACTAAACACATATCCAGCGGTAGACTTACGGTCATCAACAGAGCCGGCCCAGTCTGAATCTGTGAAGCCACAAAGTGTAGGATCAAAACTCCGAGTGTACAAAAGTCTGTAATCAGGAGTACCACTCACATGACGCAGGACACACTTCGCTGCTGTCCAATGATCAGCCTTGGGTGTTGTCATAAAGCGGGATATGTAGTTCACTGCAAAACTAATGTCAGGTCCAGTGGCAGTAAGATAAATGAGGCTGCCCACTAGTTGTCTAAACAAAGATTCATCCACATCCGGTGAATCAGATTGAGCTGACAATTTGAGCTTGGGTTCCATAGGAGTAGTGGCAGATTTGCAGTCCTTCATCCTGAACCTGTCCACAAGACTTTTGGCATACTTGGACTGAGAAAGATAGATATTGCGCTCAGTCTGCCAAACCTCAACTCCGAGGCAATAGTGCAAGAGTCCCAAATTGGTCATATCAAAGTTGCAGCACAAATCCTGTTTGATCGCAGTGATCAAATGTGTTGAATTGCCAGTAATGATCAAATCATCCACATAGACAACTATAAACAATATATCATCACTAGTATGTTTGATATACAGATTTGAATCCGATGGACTTCGCTGAATACCACGATCAGTCAAGTACTTATCAATTTTCATGTACCAAGCCCGAGGGGCTTGTTTCATACCACAGAGAGCTTTGACTAGTCTACAGACCTTGTGTTCCTGACCAGCAACCTTAAATCCTGGAGGTTGCGTCATGTAGACCTCTTCCTGTAAGTCACCATTCAAAAAAGTACCCTTAACATCCATTTGATGGACTTTCCAACCAAACTGGGCTGCTAAGGTAAGGACACTCCGTATGGTACTCCTTTTTGCTGTAGGAGCAAAGGTCTCCTCGTAGTCAATGCCTTCCCTCTGTGAGAACCCACGTGCAACAAGACGAGCCTTATACTTGTCTAAGGTTCCATCAGCTTTGTATTTCACCTTGTACACCCATTTGCAGCTAATGGGCTTCTTCCTTGAAGGAATCTGAGCCAACTGGTCATTTGTAATAGACAACTTCTCTGCTACGATCATCAAACTTGTCCTGATCAGCTCCAATTGTGGTAGGACGATTTTCTGTGCCCAAAACCAGTGTATCGAGGCAGCAATACTCAAATATGGTCAACATACGCTGCTTCTAGGTATTATAATTGCTGCCATTAAATCGCTAACTGCCCTCCAACATCAAGTTGGTCAAAGATGCCATTTACACGTTTTCCAATACACAGAAAACAACAGAAAAATTGAACGGCGTTAGACAAAATCAGGTACACACTTCAAGAACGAAGTTCAACATGCACGGATTTCAAGGCAAATTTTTGGCTGACCTGGAAAAATTCGACAGATACCCAGAGATGTTGACAAAAAACCCAGAAGGACTTTGAAGTTAAAATTCTAATCCGCTGGCTCAAAAATTGAGGCACGAAAAACGATGCATCCTAAAAAGTCTGACACCAACCCAGTTCAATTCTCAAAAAACCCACCAAGAATCTGTTGTCAGAAAATTTTTCCGAGTTTGAAAATTAGGGTTTTCAAAAGAAACCCTAGGCGGCAGCCGGTGATGAAGAAAAGTGCAGAAAACATGCGGTTTTGGCAAAAAATGGCAGCTGCTGGAACAAACGACACCGCAGAGGAGGTCGTTTTTGACAAAGAATGTCAGCAGGAGCAAAAACGACGGCCAAAAAAAACGAGCAGACACAGAAAATGCAGAAGATAATCGTGCGTTTTTTTTTTAAGAAGAAAACAGGCCGTGCGGGAGTGCAGCTCACGTGATTTGTAGGCCACGCACAGGAGGTAAAACGACCAAGAAATGGTCAACACAAGTTCACCCTTGTTGCAGAAAGAAGCAAGACGCTAAACGCTATAGAAACGAGTAGAGAAAATGGCTGGTTTTTTTATTTTTTATTTTTTATAGAAGGCAGGACTTGCGAACCAGAACCCACAGATCGTGAGATGCGAGGATTAAGAAAGAATTCTTCATGATAGAAAATATAAAAACTGTCAGACGGGTTGCAAGACTGGTTCCAGAATTATTTCGAAAAATTAGAGCAAATAATTTCAATGAAGAAATTATAGATTTTTCATAAAAAATGATCTAGCTCTGATACCATAAAATAGTAGATGCAAGAGCAGATAGATTTTAATGAATTGATTGATTTTTCACAATGAGCAACACACTCATAAATAATACAAAGGATATTTACAAAATAGCAAGTTTCCAATATGAAACTGCTGATAAGATCGGATACTATCTTAAAGGATAAACTTGAGCATTAAAAAGAAACATACTAAATATTCTAATAATAACTGCTGTGGGAGACAAGAGTTCCAAATGCAATACCAAGCCTTTAGAAGGTCCTAGTTGCAAGCTGATTAAACCTTAAACGGTTTGCTGCTAACTCAATCCTCAATTCAAAAGAATCACATTTAAGGATGCACATTTTGTATTTGTCTTGGAAACTCTGATAAGACTCCTATACTGCCTTTTGCTGTTCCAAGCACTTCTTGTTTGAAGTTGGTTGTATCTTGGCATGCTATGGTTCCTCAACAAATTAATTAAATGCACCAGGCTACATGACTTATGTATTTGTTCATATCTCTATATTTGTCAAGTGTTTCAAGCATAGTTCAAGAACTTGTACTAGGCTAAAACATGGCAGCCTAAATTTTGATTCAGACTCAATACTCATGTATTTGTTCATATCTCTATATTTGTCAAGTGTTTCAAGCATAGTTCAAGAACTTGGACTTGGCTAAAACATGGCAGCCTAATTTTTGATTCAGACTCGAGACTCGGCAAATATAATAATTACATAAATATTGATTTTGCAAAATAAACTTAAATACTGTATGATACACATGAAGAATGAATTCAAAGAACATAGAAGTCTATTTTGATCATAGTAACAATAATCAGAAGCAGGATTGACTTGGAAAACCAAAAATATAAATGGAGTTTAACTACTCATGGTTTAATTGGGAGACTAAAAGTTGCCAAAAAAGGGCTTGCACTCTTGTTAGTTCAAGTCAAATGAAAGGAAAAATCTGAACTTTTCCATTTGATGCATGCCAAAATGACTTTTATGTTTTGCTTTCTAAAACTGAGTAGGGGTTAGAGGGCGGCAGCCCCCAGCAGAGGCAAGGGGCAGCACCCTCATGGGGTTTGGGGTTTGTATCCCTCCCGTGTTCCATGTCACCATGCATGGCAGGGTTGAGGGGCAGAGCCCCTGCCACCAGGCCCTATTTAAGGCCTTTGATGCTGAAGTGACCTTAATGATGTGTTACATTTTTCATATCTTATTATTTTTAACCAACCACTGATACCAGATAATCACTTGGCAGTCAATTCATGCCACTCAGATCGTAATCACTAAAGATGAAAATAATAAAAAACACAAAAAATCAGGTTTTCTGTTTTATCAAGGATCTATAATTTTTTTTTTGGCAGCTGAGTCTGCAGAGAAAACTTGCAAGTTGTAGGTGAACTTCTCAGTAACTCATGAAAAATGTGCAATCCTTTTGCAGGACTTGACTTCAATTTATTGGGCCTGCATTTACTTGTAAGTTAGACAAGATATTTCCAAATTTGGAAACTACGGTTTCAAGTGCTGTTACTTGTTGATGTGAGTTTTGTTCCACTGCAACATGCAGAATCAAATACTCAATGTTTCGAGATGAAACACCAAACATTCAATCCTCTCTTGATAGAAGGTCACCTCTCATGCTAAGCTTGCAGTGTAAGATCATGAAATGACTTCAAGGTTCTTTCTATTGTGGATACTCGCTCAGTGAAATAATGTGATTTGCTGGTAATCACTTAGGGGGACTTACGCTATTCATTCAATGGATATCAACTCTTCCACCTCTAATGATTTAGCTTCACAATGTGCAATGAAAATATAGTTTTGACTTTCCAACTTTTCAACTTAAACTTAAACTTAACTTCTACTTCTACTTCTACTTCTAGCTCTGAATGCAAGGAATCATGGATGACTTGGACTCTACCAAGTGAAATCTTGTCAGCGACCTCAACTCCACTTAGTGCAAGCTTCTAAGGACCTCAAATGGTTTTCATGTCAACACCTTCTCCTTAATCCAACTCAGAAGTACAAACTAAGGATCCAATGCCGATTGAACTTAAGTGCAATGACTAGCTTACCACGCAAGGCTTCCTCACAATCATCAAGGAGGCTAGTGGCCTAGTATACTTGAGTCAAACGAGCGAACATCCACAATTACTTCCATTCAACTAAACTACTTCTAACAACATGAAAATGAAATCTACTCCAAGTAAGAGATTGAAGAAACCATGAAATACTCCAAACGTCACATACATTCACCATGAAAAC
>MU227639.1:5855715-5898400 GCA_018584345.1 Thuja plicata
GCGGAATCCGCCCAGTCATGGGACAACTTGCAAAATAAGCATGGAACCCAAGTTCCAACTCCTAAAGATCATCAATTGTTTAACATACCACATGCCCTCTTCCTTCCCACTTGGAATACTAAGAGAACGGACTAAAAGAAACCCCCCACCAAGCATGACTTGCTTCCCAATCTGATTCTGATATAATACTGATCTGCATTCAGTCTGGAAGAAAATCGCATGTGTTTGGTGTAAGAAAAATGTATCAAGACTTCCTTCTTATATATGTTTTGCTTTCCATTCCCAAAGAAGGCCAACTTGCATTGTGAAATTAATTGTTTGTTTTAGTTGCTGTTTGGGGGACGACTTCAATCCCTGTTTGCTTGAGGGTGGCCGACTTGCATTAGAGGGGAGATGGAGATGAGGGCGGAATAGTTTCATCCATGGGACAATTCCGCCCAAGGAAGACAAGGAAACATTCCTTACCTTGGACCGAAATCCATCTTTCAAACACTCAATCACTTCGCCAAAGCTAGCACCTCAATCAAAATCATATGAAATGGGGGGGGGGAGCGGAATTTCATGGGGTATAGGACAACCAAGTCCATGGTGGAATTGTCCTATCCATGGGACAATTCCACCCAAGGAAGACATCACTTAACTAGCCCTCCCAAGGTCCGATTCCTCTAAAACTCTTGCCAAACATCACCATTCCACCTAAGGAGCCGAAGTGAAGTCACCAAGGAGGGGCAGAAATTTGAAGGTCATAGGACAAACCCCTGTCCTATAGGAGGTCGAAATCCGCCCAGGCATGGGACAGAGTAGATTATACATTTTTGTACTTAGCCCATTTTTTCAGTTTAGGGGCGGGAGAATTTATACAAATATAACATTTAAGTATAAGTCTGATTTATACTTTAAGTTATATTTGTATAAATACCTTTCAGGATGTTTGAGATAGGTTTCAACTTCATAGGAGATACGGTGCAGATTCTAGATTTTGGGGGTTTTTAAAATGTTTTAGGACTTAGCCAAATTTCAGGATTCAGCGTGCCTTCAGCAAAGCTACCTCCCACAATCTATTTCGACTTTCTAAGATCAAATCGAAGCTGGAACAAGGATTCTCAAAGGGTTTAAACTTGTGTCATCACAAATCCTTTGGTTTTGATCCCATATTCCCGAAAGATTTAGCACAACTCTCGCCCATGTTCCAGAGAGACTTGACTTCCCAGCAGGCCAAAATTGCCCAAAACCAACTCTCGAACTTCACTTGCCGGACCTAAGGACTTGAAAACTGCAACCGACAAAGACAACCTAAGACCACTACTCCTACTGCTTGCAAAAGAGGGGGGTCCCCATTTGCAATGGGGCGATGGTGTGAAAGCCTCACAACATTACTCTGACTTCAAATGAGTATTTTTGCTGGGACTGTACTTTGTGCTTTGCCATCTAGCAAACAAAAATTAATTGCACCAAAAATATAATCCCCCAAAATTTGAATCAAAGCATTTTGTATACCACAGTTAATAATCTAAGATACCAGTTTGGTTTGGGTATGTTGCTATGGAAAAATATCTCTGGGGTTGGGTTTATTTTGGTACGATCTTATAAATATTGTAAATACATACATTTTGCAGTTCAAAAACAGGAATTGAGTTCAGCACACCAAATTGCATGCATATGATTAAGAAATCGACCATAATAATTAAAATACTACTATGATATCATCTTTCAAACTCAAATGTCATTGATAGATATTTATTGTTAAATATTAAAAATTTAAAATAATAATATCAGCAATCAGCGTTATACGGGTCTCCATAAAAACCTTATAACCTTTAATGATTAATCTTCAACTCATTTGTACAATGACAAGCAAAAAGGAAAGTTCAGCATGTCTATTTGATTTGTGGCTTGTTTTCGAAATGAGGTAATATGAGTTTGCTTTTGTATTTCAATGTGTTTAGAGACCAATTTAAGAGTCAGGGTTGAAATTTTTAGATAGAACAATCAATTTATGAAGTCAAAAAAGAAAAGAAAAGAAAATAAAAAAGAGGTGTTTTGGGTACTGGGTTCAGCTTGGATTTGCTTGGGTATGCTTTGTAGGTACTTGGATGAACCTGAGTCCGATATGTAGGACCATGTTGATATTCATTGGGTACTCGAACCTATATTGGGTCATTTTCCGAGTGAATTGGTAGCAAAATTAGAAAGTAATGTATTGTTCTTGTGAGCAGTCTCCATCAAGATAAACATAGAATGTGACCTTGTACGTTCTTATAAGCCATATATGTGGCTTGTGACATGTATATGAGTGCTAAAATGAAGACCAAATTTTAAAATTTAGCTTGATCAGATAATTTGCGATTTCAAGTGAAATTTTCTTGGAAAAGAAGGCAATAATTTCATAAAAATATTTTAAAGACAGTTTGGTCATTCTGTGAGTAATAAAGATGCACACATGAAAATGATTCTCTTCTTGTTAACTTTGTTCTATTATTATTTGGTTCAGTAATAAGAGGGCATTTTTTAGGAACTAAATAAACCATTTCCTTTAGTTACTACATATAGACAAAAGATTTCTTACCTTTTCAATTGTTGGATATTAGAAATTTGTTTAGTATAGCACATTAATCACTTTTTATGGTTTGTTCTCTCTTATATTTTCATATGGATGCTCTCTATACATGTATGCTGGTATGTGTTTATGCAAAAGTACAACCTGTATTTTGTATTAAGCTAATCCTTGAAAGTGTTTTTGCTGCAGGAGCAAGGCATTATACCTGAAAAGGAATGGGATGAATTTCTTTCCATGCTTCAAAAGCCTCTTCCAGCAACTTTTCGAGTAAATTCTAGGTGTGAGACACTTTTGTTTCAATGTTTGTTTAGTTTATTATACTGCTTTTTTTGTAGAGTAATTAGGATCACAACTATAATAGATTGGTTTAGGGTGGAACAAGCCTTTGATGTCACAACCCCATTTCTAGGGTTGTGAGATTCACTAAAGTTCACCACAGGCTTTTGTTTTGTTTTCTCATTTGAATGGTTGATTTGTAAAATTTTTCCTAATTCCTAGGATATGATAATTATAGACTATTTCTACTGCAAACCTTTGCAAAGGGTTTATGATCTTAAAATTTTTGTAAGGCTTCACCTAATTTCAGCTTAGGCACTGGCAGTTTTCCTCTTGCAGTGATATGGAAATATGCAAGCTAACCAGCAGTCAGAGATGAAATTTGCAGACAAAATAACAAAGATCTCTACAAATCAAAATGACAACGATCTCTGTAAAACATACATTCCAATATGCTCCAGAAAAGAGCAAAATACAATAATATATAGGCATTATGTATGCCAAAATTAAGGATTTGGAATATCATCCAAATCTTCTCGGGAATGTCCAAAATAATAGGAAGTTTTAACTTATACTAACTTCCTAATATTTTAATAATAGGAACTTATAACTTACACTAACCTCCTAACAATTTTCTAATATATTCTAACTTCCTAACAAATAGGAAACTAACATTTAACTTTTACTTTCTACTTTTCACTTTTGACTTTTATTTTTGAAATTTACATTGGATTAAAACTAATAAAAATAATACTAAGCTAATAACTTATATATATCCTATGCATACCCTATGAATCCTCATCATTCCTCCCAACAATATTGGCATTGGACTCCAATGCTCGCAAAAGAGAAGGAAACTCTTGAAATAGCTGATGGTGAGAGATCCAACGGGCCTGATGCGGAAGCTAACCTTGCTTTGCAACAAGGTAGGAAGTGGTGGAACCATGTCGTGTTTGACGAGTCTTCGTATCAAAAACTCTATCAGAATCAAGCGGAAGCTGAAATTCAGGAACAACATCTGCAAGATGGCTGACAGGGGGTTCAGTTTCTAGTGTCGACTCATGGTAGTGCTTGAGAAGATCAACATTAACGACATCATGGATGCCCAATTGAGCTGGAAGATCAAGTTGGAAAGCATTATCAGATACCTGTTGAAGAATGGTGTAAGGCCCATAGCAAAATGGCTTGACCTTACTATGTGCTCTGTCTTGGAAAGAACGTTTGTCCGAGTATAACCAAACTTTATCCCTAACTTGAAAAGTATGAGGGACACAATGACGATCCATAAGTTGTTTTTGCTTTTCTTGAGTCTCTTGAAGAATCTGAACTACTTTGGACTGAAGATTCTGCAAATGTTGAATGAAGGCTTGGGCCTTATCTTGCTCTTTCTGAATATGCATAGTGGCTGGAGATGGCAAAGATAAGGGCAACTCATATGGAGCCAAAGGCTGAAACCCAAGACACACCTCAAAAGGCGAGTGACCTGTAGATGAGTGTGCTGCTCGGTTGTAGGCATGCTCTATGTGGGTTAGGCTCAAATCCCACTTGGCAGGACAATTGTAGTGATAAATCCTCAAACTTTGTATAAGAGTTCAGTTCACAACATCAGTCTAACCATCTGACTGAGGATGGAAAGCAGTGGAAAAGTTAAGTGAAACTCCCAAAATCTTCCACAAAAATACCAAAAATGGCCCACAAAACGTGAGTCACAATCATAAACAATGCTGGTTGGTAAACCAGAGGATCTCCAAACAAAGTCGACGAAGAGTTGTGCTAAGTCATGTGCAAAACTTGTCTTGCTGCATGGAATGAACTTAGCCATCTTGCTGAATCGATCAAAAACCACAAAAACACAATCATGGCGGCGAACAATCAATGGAAAGCCACTAACCAAATCCTTAGAGATGCTCTCCTAGGGACGAGAAGGAACAGGCAAAGGAATGCTCAAGCCCATCTTTCTGTTGGTTGGTTTGGAGCGGCAACAAACTGCACATCTTTTGAGGAAATGAAGAACATCATGCTGCTTATGTGGCCAATAAAAGAATCTTTGCAAATGGTGAAGTTTTTCTTTACCAAAATGACCACCATAAAGAGTAGAATGTGCCTCCTTGAGAAGTGAAACCCGATGATCTGGAGGGACACAAAGTTTATCCAACTTGTAGAGTAACCCTTCCTTGATATGGAAATCTTGAAAAGGTCTCAAATTGGAAGTTGAAGGATTTTGAAGACTTATGTAGGTGACACCAAAATCAAGATCTTGAGCATACTGAGAAGACCATGTCTGAAAGTGGTCACAATTGTTAAAGCATGAGCTGTAGGAGGCCGACTCAAACAATCTACAACATTGTTGGTGCTCCCCTGCTTATACTTGATGACCAAGTGAAATTGTTGTAAATATGAGGTCCACTTCATATGCCTTGCCTCTTTAGTTTTTTTCTGAGATTGAAGAAATTGGAGAGGTAAGTGATCAGTGTGAACAATTGTTTCTTTTCCCAAAAGATAATGTCTCCAATATTTGATGGCTTGAACCAATGCATATAATTCCTTATCATATGTGGAGTAGTTCCTCTTGGCAGTAGAAAACGTTTCTGAATGATAAGCCATAAGGTGACCATTTTGCTTTAGAACAACTCCAAGTGCATATTGTGAACTGTTTCAATCTCAAAAGGCTGTGAGAGATTTGGTAGAACAAGAACATGTGCTAAACACAATTTCTCTTTCAAGGTGTTGAAAGCATGTGAGTCAATTTCTGTCCACTTGAATGTAACATTTGTCTTTGTCAATTGGTGCAAAGTTGTGGCGATGTCTGAGTAATGTAGAATGAACTTGCAGTAGAAGTTGGCAAGACCAAGAAAATTCCTTAATTCAGTAATATTTGAAAGAGTAGGCCATTTGCGAAGAACTTCCACTTTGGCAGGATCTACTTGAACATCATGTGCATCAATGACATATCCCATATAGGAGATGAACGTCTGACCAAAAGAACACTTAAAAAAGTTGGCATACAAATTGTTCCGCTGAAAAGTGCAATAAACATGTTCCAAAAGTTGAAGATAGACTCTAGAAGTGTTAGAAAATATGATAATATCATCTAAATAGATGATAACAAATTTGTCCAAACAATCACGAAACACCTCATTCATTAATCGCATGAATGTGGCAGGAGCATTAGTGAGACCAAATGGCATCACAAGCCACTCAAAAAGACCCATCTTGGTCTTGAAAGTTGTCTTCCATGTGTTCTCTGCCTGAACTCTAACTTGATGATACCCACTTTTCAGATCAATCTTAGAGAAGAATTTGGCACCTTGAAGTTGATCTAAAAGGTGATCAATGTGGGGAAGTGGATATCGATTTTTTATGGTGATCTTATTTAATGCCCAAAAATCAATACAAAGACGCCAAGTGCCATCTTTCATGAGCACCAATAAAATTGGTGAAGCACAAGGGGATGTACTTTGTTTAATGAAAGCTTTAGACAATAAATCTTGAATTTGTCTTTTTATCTCATCACTTTGAAGAATTGATTGTCGATACAATGTGGCATTGGGAAGAGACACAACATGGACAATATCAATGGAGTGATTGATTGCTCGTTCTGGTGGAAGTGTCTTAGGCTCTTGAAATACATATGAATATTTTTGCAACAGTTTTTCCAAACTAGCATGTGGTTTAGACATAATGAAATTTGCGTTATAATTGTCAGACTGTGGCCTTATGAAAATTAAGGCAAGCTCTTTTGCTTGATTGACAACGTTTCTTGCCTCTCTGCAACTAAGTACTAGATTGTCGGTGCTCTTAGTACATTTTATTAGGTATGTCTTATTATCTTGTTGCACTGTAAGTGTTATTAAATGCATCATAGTGGGCTTTCCTATCATACTGATAGGGTTTTCCAAGCAACAAACCACAACAATCCATGGTGGTCACATCACAGGTGACCTTATCAATAAACTTGGGACCAAGTGTAAAAGAGACAGTGCAAGTGTGTGTGATCTGTGAGGAGGAACAATTATCCTTCCATCCAAGTGAATATGGATGAGGATGTGGATCCATTGTCAAATGAAGTTTGTCGACAATGGACTTTGCAATTAAATTTTTCTACGAGCCATTATCAATGATACAATCCACAAAAAATCATGTGTCAAATGAGCACGAGTGACAAACAAATTGTCATCTCCCCTTGTGCTAAAATGATGATTCATTAAGGTAACCTTATTGAGTCTACCTTTCAACTCATCATAACTCCTATCATCCCTATAAGTCTCGATGGGAATATTTTTACTTTCCTCATCGTGAGATTGTACAAACAAACTTTTCTTCTTCAACTTAAAACACTTAGACTTTTCATGTCCCTTCTTTTTACAATAAGTACAAAATTTAGATTTCTTAGTATCAGAAGGAGATTGAAAAGAAGAGGAAGGAGAAGAATTTTTTATCTTTGGAAAATTTTTGCTGCAGTCAAAAACTCGAAGCTTTTGGAGTACTTGTAGAAAATGAAGGCTGAGATGCATGAGATTGGGCAGTAAGCTTTTCTTCTGCCAATTGTGCTTGGTTGAAGGCAGCATCAAGTGTTTCCAAGGTAGTATATTTCAACTCCCTAAATAAATGTTCTTGTAAACCACTCTTAAACTTGAGGATTAGAGCAACAATTGGTTCTTGCACTCGGAGGACTATTCTCAGTCGATTGAATTGGTATATATAATCCTGTACTGACATTTGTCGTCCTTGTCGCAATCGAAGCCATTTGATGTGCAAATCCTGCTCATAGTTGGAAGGATAAAATGTATCCTTTAAGGCTGTGACAAGTTGAGCCCATGTGGTGATTGGATCTTGCGTATATTGTCGTTCAGTAACCAAAACCTTGGCAACACCAGAGAGCTTCAATTTTGCAAATTGAACTTTATCCTTATCAACAATCCCATTTTAGGCAAACCATGTTTCCATGTAGAGCACATCTGGATCTCTAGATCCATCATAGATCTTTACTTCACATTTGGCTGAAGGTCGATGGCTTTTAGGACCAGGAGGCTGTTGTATTGCAATTTCATTGACTTTATCAGTCAATGTATTTATCACGCCGGCAAGTTCAACAACTCGCTCGGCCAAATTGGCAGCCATATTATTGCGAGTAAAAGCCAGTGAAGTGCTTTACACCTCCCAACAATAAAAATTAACAAACACTATGGACCAACACTCTACTAGACTTGGACAAAACTAATTAAATTGAAAGATCTTTGACTATTGCAACAAGATCAATTTATGAGGAGGTTTTGGATTGCTTCTAATATACCTATTGGATCACAAATTATGGAAACAATACTCTCCCAGATAAATTTTAAATAAAAATTTGGAGAAGCATTTGGGAGAACTTAACAACAATAATTTTTTATGAAATAAGGAACTAAAATTCCATAACCTTTGCTGAAAAACCATGCCAAAGTTACCAAAACCGCCCCTTTTTACTTAATACCACATTTTTCCACCCAAAACCACGAACAAAACTACCTGGGTGTTTGGATTTAGTAGCTACAACAACAGTTTTGAAATTGACATAACTTTCTTGTTTCGTAATGAAATTTAAAACTGTAAAATGTTCTGTAAAGCTCTTAGAAAGACGCTTCTAACCAAAAAAACCATTTAACAAAACAAATTTTATATAAAAAGCTGTTCATGAAAGAACAACACGGGTTACCAAAGAAAATGCACAAAAAATCTAGGTAGCCAATCTTGGTTCTGGTTCAGGGATTTGGCAAATTTTAATTTGGGTCGGATCCTGGTTCCGTGAGTATATATATATATATATATATATATATATTCATAGATTCCATACATGTAACATGTCAATGCTCATTCATCATTAGTTCAAAACTTCAAAGTTCAAACATATAATGATAATAATAAGAAGTTAGAAGCGTGATTCTCATAAAATGATAAATTCATAATTGTCAGTATATGATTATATCATATGCATACTTTGCAAAAGTCTCAAAATGTCATTACATGCTGAAAATTTTAAAAAAAATTTAAAAAAAAACAAAGTGGGCCCGTTTTTTGACGCCCAAAATCTTGGATTCCCGTGGATCCTTCTGGATTCATACATAATGCCTATATATTATTGTATTTTGCTCTTTTCTGGAACATATTGGAATGTAAGTTTTACAGTGTTATTTTGCAGAGATTATTGTCATTTTAATTTGCAGAGATCTTTGTTATTTTGTCTGCGAATTTCATCTCTGACTGCTGGTTAGCTTGCATATTTCCATATCAGTTGGTATCAAAGCATTCCCTAATCCTTGGGTTTGAGTTTACCATTCAAATCCAGTTTATTTAAAAAAAAAGGAAAAAAAATCAGTCTGGAAGCTGTCACCAAAAGGAGCATATTTTTTAAGATTGTGCACTCATTTGAGGAGAATTTTTCATTCAAAAGCAATTGGAGGTGATTGCTTGCAAAGGTACGCACTATTTTTTTCAAAATTTTCAGCTAAAAATAAAAATAAAAAATGCTAAAAATATATAGCATAATATTATCAAATGAAAACGCTAAAAATAAAAAAATACGTGCGTGGTGTTGATGTGAGTTTTATGCCACTACAACATGCATAATCGAATACTTAATATTTCAAGTGAAACACCAAATCTCCAACTCTCTCTTGAATAAGGAAGCTCATATGCTAAACAATGTATATGGATTGTGTGATCAAATGAGACAACCTCAAGGTTCCTTCTAGTTGTGGACTTTCACTCAGTTGTAATGATGTGATGTGTTGGGTATCACAAAGGGACTTATGCTGTTCATTCAATGGATATCAACCACTTCAACTACTTCCAACCAAACAAATTGCAAAGGAAAAGGGTTTAAAAAATCTAATCTAATCCTAGAATGCAAGAGGTGATGGGTGTCTTTGTGACTCTACTAGACTTAGTTTAGCCATCAACATCAAGCAAGCTAGTGCGATCTCCTAAGGTAAATGTAAGATGTTCAAACTACTACCATTCCATTAACACCATCCATTAATGCATATCATTGTGCAAGCAATACTCGAAGTAGAACTCATAAATATGCCATTTGACCACGCAAGGCAAACTTACAATCAACAAGAAACTAGTGGTTTGGTCTAAGCGAGTTCACCAAAAATGCATCCACAATCATTTTCATTCAACTAAACACCACTTCTAATCAACATGAAATAAAATGTTATTCTAAGTGAGGAAATGTAGAAACCATACAATACTCTAGCAATACATGTAATCCACATGAAGACCAACAATGAATTAACAATCACTTTGATAGCATTATGGCAACAATTTCAACAAGTTTCTCCTTTACAAATGAGAGGAGTGGGGTTTATATAGGAGCTCCAAATACAATGAACGACCATGATTGATTTGAAACCAATGGCCCAAATTAACTCACAGAAAACCCTAGTTAGGGTTGCTACAAACATTAAATGCTTACCCGATGACAATAAGGCACTACCTAGTGGGTCAATGAGAAAATTCAAAAGTAGTAGAACCAATGAGAAAATTGTATCGTGGTAATGCATTTAATGCATTCTACATGTCAACTTGAAATATCAATTCCACTTCTTCATTTTTAAGAATTCTTCATGGCTCTTGAAATTCTTTCTATTGGATGTCTAGACCTTGTAATACTTGAACCCTTTGTAATTTCCACCTTCATTGTTTGGAATTCCTTGTCTTCTTCATCTTCAGACTTGATCCTTTGGCCAATCTCTTGAACATATTGACCTCTTCCTTGGTATATTGAATCTTCCTCAATCCATTTCCTTGCATGACTCGATCATCACCATGATCACTCTTTTGATGGGAATCTTCTTGTTAAATATTTTCTTGCTCTTGACCTCAAACTTGTCCTTATATCCTTGTCCATGTTTCTATCCTAACTTTGTTGTTGGAATCATCCTTGCATATGAAAAGAATTAACCTTGAACATCCCTTGGTGTACTTGTTTGATCATCATCATGCTGTACCTATATTATAGAAGTCCTAACCCTTTGCACTTTGCATCTCCAGTTCCATCTTTTGCTTGAGTTTCTTTACTCATGTATCTTTGATATCGCATCAACGTCTTCTTGTCCTCGGGCATCCTCCTCTTCATTCCTTGTGTTAATTAATCTTTTTATGGAACTTGTCCTCTACATGGTCTTCGAATTTCTCTTGTCCTTGAATTTGAACTTGTCCATGAATTCTATCTCGTTTTTAAACCCGGACTTTTCCCATGTCCCTGCATGATGAAGGCTTGACCTTGAATCTCCTTTCCTTTGTCCCAACTTTGAAGTGTTATCCCACTTTGAACTTGATCTCCTTGAACTAGCCTGCTTCATCCCTTGATCTTTTCCTTTATTCACAAAATTCTGATTTTCTGAGGACATCCCTGCATCAAGCCTACCTTGGCAATTCTTTCGCTTAAAATCTGTGTTACCTTGGGGACGAGTCCTAAAACCCCCGTTTCCGGAACGAGGACGTTTCCGGGACGGGGGGAAGACTGGGGGACGTCCCCACCTCGTCCCCAAAATCTGGAAAAAAGTGGGGGATGTCTCGGAAACTTGGGGACGTCACCTCAAAAAAATGGGGACAGGAGGAAGTACTGGGGACGCCGTAGCCGTCCACTTACTGTCCCCGGGACAGCCAGCCGTCCCCTAAGTAAAAGCAAAAAAACAGTAAAAATAAATTAAAAAAGCCCAACCCGTGTGGCATTAGGTTGGACGTCTTGTGGGCCCCTCCATGTTGTTTGCCCTAAAAGCCCAAAATCGCGGCTTAGAGCATTTTAAAATTTATTATGTTCTTTTCTTTTCTCACACAGCAGCAAGGGTTGTAGTTTTCCATTTGAAGCAACAACAAGAAGTATTTGTGCAAGTGATTTCAACATAATAGGAGCAGCAGTGTGCTTCATTTTTCTACATTTTGATTTTTATACTGAACATGAAACTATATGGCAGCACTTTACTACTTTAGCCTTTGGGCATTTTGTATGTCAAACTTATTTTGTTGTTAACATATGCATATTGACAATCAGACAATGAATTGAAATTTCTGAATTATGAATGTATAATAGACTATAGTTAATACATATTGAGTATTGAATCGGTTACTATTTATTAAATGGCATTGAAATGTTGTATGTTAAGGTTCTATGATGTTTAAATGGCATGCTTTGTCCATATTTTTATATGAATGTAATGTATATCTGCAAATTTCCTTAAATATTTTAAAATTTCCCTATATTTATATAGACGTACCCTTTGCCGTCCCTTGCCGTCCCCAAAATTGGCAAAATAATTTGCCGTCTCTGAAACCCGTCCCCGTCCCCGTCCCCGTCCGAGTCCCGGAAACTCGGGGTAACAATGCTTAAAATTGATGGATTTCTTTGTGAAAGTGATTCCCTTGTATCCTGCAATGAATTCAAAAGAGGATAAGCCACTTGGAATTTTTTCTATAAAAGTCACGCCTCTTGAGAAATTCTCAGACGTAAGTCTGAAAATCACAAACTTACAGCCTCTTAATCCTTTGGACTTTGTCTCTAACTTAAATGCAGATCAGATGTTAAACCTTGAGTGACTTTGTCACTTAGAATTCTGATTTTGCTGAAATCGCCTTCCTGGGGTTTTCAGATTTTTTCCATTTGATCTGAAGCAAGGTACCTTAGTTCAATACTTCTGCTTTTGTCCTTGAAATCTGCCACATGAAATTCCAATTCACAGTATTTAATCTCAGCTCATTTGTCCTCAAGGATTTGCTAGTTTGTGATTTTTCCTCGATAAAATCATTTTCCTCTAACCTCAGATCGCACCCCTCCTCCTTCACATTGCTCGTATTTCTTCTTTGCTCGATTAGCCCTTTGGCTGCCACCTTTGACTTTAAGCTTGAGTCAATGATCTGTACTGTGATTTGACTTATTGTTTGATGGCTATTTAAAGGAGTTTTTGTCTTGGTTTGCATCCACACAGCCAATGTGGGATACATGGCTTTTGCTTCTTAAACTCTTGATACTCGTGCAAGTTGAATTTCCTTTAATTTCCATTGAATTTTATTTGATTTCATTTTGCAGCCATTAAGGGAAATTCGATGGCTTTAAGGACAACCTCAGCCTTCATGAAATCCATTGTCCAAGATAACATTATTCCACTTGGTGGAAATTTGAACCATGCAAGGACACTTTGTTTATTTATTGATTCATACTCCAAAGGGGGAAATTTGACCTGGACAAGGACAATTGTGTTCCTTTGAAATTTCATTCACTTGCCTATTAATTTTTCCAAAGGGAAATTCAATTCATACAAGGACTAAACCTTGTCATTGTTCATCCAAAAGTCCAAGGGGAAATTCGATTTGTGCAAGGACAAATCTGACTTGAATACTTCATTTTCTCATTTACTCACATTTGTCTCCAAGGGGAAAATTGACCTCCTGAGGGACAAGGGGAAATCCTATGTGTACAAGGACGATTGGGGTTCCTTATTCTTCAAGTGGAAAGCATGGCTCTATAGGGACAATGGGAATCCCATAAGGACATGGTCAAGTGGAAATTTCCCATCCACAGGGACTTTCCTCATTTTGGGCCCAAAAATATTCAAGTGTTAGACTAGTGGAAAAGCCACCTTCACAAGGACAAATGGGAAATTCCTTGTTCGCGAGGACTTTCCACTCCAACCATTTACAAATTTTTTCTAAGTATAGAACCAATGGAAAAAAAACTTGCATAGGGACTTTCAGCCTTTTGACTTGGTTTTAATACCCAGGAATGGAAATTCAACTCCTATGCATTTTTGAAGTGGAAATTCTCCTTGCATCTAGATTTTGCTCATTTTTGGCGTGGAAATTCTATTCTCACTGGGACTTTGTGCATTTTCGAAGTGGAAAATCAAATTTCATAAGGATTTTGCGCAATTTAAGAGTGGAAAACCTATTTTCAAAGGGACTTTGGACCTCTTTTGCATGATGTTGCCATTAATAAGTCACTATAACATCTTTCAGAGCATTTGACTAGCTAAAATGTCCCAATACTTAGAAATTTCCTCTCAATCCTTTGCAACTTGACCCTAGTGATCCTAAACCCATTAACACTTGTTCACACTTGCAACCTTAATGAATTGAAAATATGACCACCACTCAACTTTTAAGCTCCAAGGCAACACTTCTGCCAAAACACTATAACTATGTGTGAAAAGAGGGTGTCCCCATTTGCAAGGGGGTGATAGTGTGAAAAGGTCACAACACTTGGTAGATAATTTAATTGCAAGAGGCTGCAAGAATATAGTGCCTTGACCATGTACATACCACCACAGTACCACTTATTAGCATTTATCCTATATTTTGCAGGAAGAGTGGTGGTATCATAATTTTTCGAAGATACGAATTGGCCAAATTTGCTCAAGACAATATTTTGAATTTCCTTATTTGAAAACATCTTTCTAAATGGAGTCTTATAGCTAGTAGCAACCTCTGCATCTCTATATGGTGCCACCCTCCTTGGCAATGCAAGTACCTTTTTGCTATAATACTTTCGATGTAAAGGGTTGGTCATCTTGTTCCAACGGTCTACAATAATTTATTGGAAAATTTTGAAAAATGGTTCCGTTGGGTCACGTTCCTTGGCCTCTATTATTGTTCTTATTGTTTCCACCATGGAGTGCATGCCATCATAAATTTCACCCAAACATGGGTGATTAGTTTCAACGTACCTAATCATGTTCATGATTGGCTCAGTGAAACTCACAACATATTCCACATGATCCCAACACTCATCATCAAGGACCCATGCTCTTACTCTCCGGGCTCTTTCTGTGTTTGATCGACTCCATACACTCCACAAGGTGTCGATGACCATAGAACTCAAGGCCTCTCACACCTTCACAAGTCATTTTAAGATGATTATGCGAGATGCAAATCGTGTTTTGACAACCTAACTATGGCATAAAAAATGCATGTCATATGTCAACTATAAAAAAAATTTAGAAAAATGAAAAATAAAATCTAAATTATCTTCGAGAACTCCAACTTGGCGAAAGTCTAGATATGGTGGCTTGGGACATGTGATGATTAGTCCCAAATATTTGAGTCTCCTTAGCATCCTTGTAGACTTTAATGATCCAGTCAATTTATGTGCTAATCTTTTGCAAGATCTAATTGAGTGTGTGGACTATACACAGTGTCCAGAAAATGTGATTGTATGTAGGCTCCATTGCTGCCCTACAATTTTTGGCATTGTCTATGATGTCTTGGACAACATTTTAGGCCCTACATTCTCATTGGATTCTATGTGAATATTGGCAATGAAACCTGCATCTTTTACTTTCCCATCACAATCCATTTCTTTCCAAAACATTGCTCCTTTAGGGGATACTACTATGACATGGATTAATGGCCTATTATTGCAGTCTTTCCACCCATTAGAAATGATGGACACATTTGTTTCTGGCCATGTATCACTCTTAATGATTTCTCTACTGAAGCTCCACCAATTTAGTGGTTTATACCCCTCTATACCTGAGACTAATATAATCAAGAGTTTTATTGCAAATGTTATTCACCATCTCCTGCTAATAAGGTGCTCTAACAATATTGAAAGGAAGCCCATTGCCATAAATGCAACGAGCAATGCCCTGATTTGCAACCTATTTGATTTCATTTTTGAAGGCCCTGTCCAATGGGCCTCTTTTTGGTGTAATCAAAGCATTCTCTAGCTCAAAAGGTGCTGGCATTGGCGTGAAAGGATGTGGGCCAGCTGGTTATGTCCAACCACTAGGAGGTTTCTTCGAACTTTTTTTGGCAAGAGGTTGATTAGAAGTCTTTGATTTGCTGCTTTTTATGTCGGCTTACTCTTGCTCTTTAATAAAAGCCATCGTTAGATCGTGTGGAAGCCCTTTGTGATTTGGCCCTCGGCAAGCTTTTATTTTGTGTCCAGGGATGGCACATAAGTCACCTTTCACTTGATAGTATTATCTTGATTGCTCTTTGTTGCAATGGTAAAACAACCACCACCAGGCATTTGCTTAATTATTGTGGTATAATGCCAAAGTGGTGAAATTGCATCATTTCTAAAAGGACTCTTCATTTTGGCCCCAGGCTACTCAATTAGAACTTCTAGTTCCAGCCATTTTGCATGAATACTGAACCTAAAATGGAAAATATGACTGAAAAAAATTTAAAAAGCTTCTACATTATAACCCCTTATTATGCATAAAAAGTTTACAAGAAAAATCAAAACTTATTGAAATCTTGAAAAAACTTGAAAAAAAAGATTTGCTCACCTTTGATGGCTAAAACTTCATTTTCCAATGATTTCTAAGCTTTTGGTGTTCCTCTTACTCTTCTGTAGTCTTCACCTTAAAAAAAATGCAGCAAACTTCTAACCAACTTGGAGGAAAAACATGGTGTGAATGCAAGTTTTTGTGTTCAAGGAATGATTTGAAATGGCAAAAAGAGGGAAACTTAGGGCAAAATTAGGTGGGGGGGGGGAGGGGGGGTTAATATGTGGGACCCTTGTTAGGGCACCCATGACATTGGGTTTACCTAGGGGACTGCTTTAGTGGGGTTCGTGGTGGGTTTGGCGAAGGGAGAACCTAGGGCCAAACCAATACCGGACCTGGACCCAAATCACACTCGGCCCCAATACTAGGCTTAATCAGGTGAATCTCATAACTTTAGTTATATATTTTGCGCTCATTTCCATTTCCTTATCAAATACCACTGCTCACAACCATCTTGTGAGTTGTTGATTGATGGTTCCACAATGAGTGAAGGCAGCTGTTTCTTCACACTTACATAGAAGGACCACAATGATTTGAAGTTTTATACAAATTGTAAAGAAGAGAAAGACATTTATTGTATAAGTCACCCTAACAAACATTGCTATTTGTTATTTTGTGAAAAAAAAAAACCCAAGATTGTAAAGTTTCAAAGTTTATCTAGAATGATGATTTGGGGTGAACTCATTTAGAAATAGCCATTGTAATGATTGAGAACAATAAAGAAGACATATATCAGAGACTGCAATATAAAAGATACAGTCATCCTTAAGTATAGCATGGGTAGGATTTATGAGTCAACTCAAAATCACCTATAAATAACCATGAAACTAACTCAGAAAAATGGTATTTCCAAGGCCAGTTTGAAAGTCAAACAATTAGACAAGTT
Source organism: Thuja plicata (assembly GCA_018584345.1). Taxonomy (NCBI): domain Eukaryota; kingdom Viridiplantae; phylum Streptophyta; class Pinopsida; order Cupressales; family Cupressaceae; genus Thuja; species Thuja plicata. The sequence goes on from MU227639.1 coordinate 5,872,709, forward strand.
ACATTGAAAACTCGTGAGCCCAATTAGTTCAAAAAAAGAATGAAATCTACTTGATCTCTCGACCATATTTATAATTGAGGAAAAATTCTCGAGTGTGGAAGACTGATTGGTGCAGCGATACTGTGAAAGAGTTGGTTGTCTGGATCTCTTTCCATCGATTGAACGCAATTGACGAATCTGTCATGTTGTCATAGCTTGAGTTATGTTATCAGATGGAAGACTTGTTGAAAACTCTGCCTAACGAAGCTTCGTTTTCAATGCCGTCAGGGCCTAACTGGGAGTCAACTGTAGATCAGATTGTAAGAATTTGCCTATGGCAATGAATGAAATGCCAAGATCTAGAAGCTCAATAGATAGCACAAACAAGAGAGACAAAATGATATGATCAAATGAATGACTCAATAGTGATCAAATGATAATGGATGCCCCATTGATTTACAATGTAGATATGCCTGAATATATAGGCGATGCATGATAACTAGGAGATATGCAAGTGATAACCTATCAACCACACAAGGTGGAATCACATGTCCACCAAAGGTGGATCATCCTCCATTGTATAATGAAGTATGTGCAAACATGTGCAACAATGAGAGGATGATAATGTGATAGGAGCACTAAAGGTGGATCTCACACATAAAGTGAAATTCTCCTACACCATGTGCTAAAATAGGATGCACACTCCTAGGTGTCTACAATACAAACTACTATGAAATGCATTATCCTAAGTAAGCTTAAGAAAGTGTAATTAAGAATATTTAATTACACCAACACCCCCCCCCCCCTTAAGTGCAACTTAGGGGAATGCACTTAAACTCACAATGCTANAAAGTGTAATTAAGAATATTTAATTACACCAACCCCCCCCCCCCCCTTAAGTGCAACTTAGGGGAATGCACTTAAACTCACAATGCTAGATGGCAATATAATATGGGTTCCGACTACTAAGCCATGTTAGGTACCCTTGTACAATCTGCAAATGCAATACTTGAAATGCAATCTCTCATAAAGCGGAGAAAGAGGGAAAACCTCATGGGAAAAACCCTTCCCCAAAAAGAGAGATGAAGAAAAACAAACAAGATGCATGAATGGATGGAGTAATCAAGACCCCTCCATTACGACATACATCATGTATATGCAATCAAGTATCCCCCCATAGGAAGGAAACAAGGAAACATGATATCCCCGCTATAATGAATAATCTCCTGCAAGTATGGTGCGTGCGTGAAGGCAAAACATAGACCAATGCCTACGAACAACATTTCTCCCCTTAGGAAGTAGATATACCAAGTACAAATGCAAGAATGCTTCCATTGTGGATAGGAAGAAGGAAGGGGAATCCAAATGAAGTATGAAGATGCCTCAGAAATTTGCTCATGTGTTACCATGTCCTTGGTTGATGAAGATGCCACGAACCAATCAGGAACATACCCAATAGAAGGTGACAAGCAAGGAACTAATGGTAACTGATCCATGTTAGAATTTGGATCAAGCTCCAAAGACAAGGATGTCTCCTCAAAATAGGAACTAGGATGGCAAACAAAGTAGCCCCCCCTCAATGTAGAAGGTATACCAATGGTAGATGCTCCTAGATCAATGTAGAAACTGCTCCATGAAAATTGAATGATGTTCTCTCCTTTAGGAAGAAACAATGCCATAGGTGTATCAATGGATCCTCCCCAATCTGTAGGAAGAACCCTCAAAATGTATGATGTCTCAGGAAACTGAATAGGAATCTCCAACACATAAGTATGATCAACCATGCAATCTGAAATCTCAAGTGAAGTTTGAGACTCATGAAAACCAATCTCCAAAGACTCAAATGTCTTCTCTGAAGATAAAGAGACCTCCTCCAAATGCTGTCTCAAAGGATCCATAATCATGTCAAACTCGAAAAGAAGGATCAAGGGGAGAATGAAGATGAGGGTTAGAGTGTTCCCTCGCAACAACTAAAGAAGGATCATCCACATCAAAGAGAAGATGAATGTCATCAATGATGTCTCTCAAATCAGCAATGTAGGATTCAACAAACAAACTTGCAATGTCTGTCAAGAAGTCATCCCAAGGAACTGTTTCTGGAAGACAAGGAATATCCTGCTGCACTGAATCACAAGCATCCATGACTGTAGGAATACAAGCATCATCAGGAGCAACAATGGAAATGATCTCAATTGGAGAAGTGTCTTTAGAGTCTTGAACATAAGTCCAATTCGATAGCATCCGTAAGGCAACATCATGAAAGGGAATATTATTTGCATGATCAAGTGGAATGTGACAATGCGCAACTGGATCTTTTGGAAATGGAAGAACATGTGGATCTCCAAAATGCTCCCAAATAATGGTCCAAATTGTGTGTGGGCACTCAATACCTTTGATCTTGCAGTAGATTCCATGGACTCCAAAGAAGAGAAATGGATTGATGCTGTAACAAATCAAAAATCTGTATGATCATTCTTATTTCCCAAATGCCACGATTCCACCAAATATTTGGTTTAGTGGCGAGTCAATAAAGATGAGGCAAGAGATTAAGCCATCTACAATGTGTGATGATTCCTTTTGCCCATGACTCAAAAATTCCATGCAAAGTTATGGCAACAGGATGTGGTGCTATCTCCATGATTACATCAATGATACCCTTCTCACATGAAACATTGAGATCAAAAAATCAATGCACCCCCCAAAATGCAATGAATCAAAGAACCTCCCCAAAATAGATGATTTTGGCACTTTATATGTAGTGCTTGTACAATTGCCACTTGCTAAAATTGGCCAAAGTGGACTTCTGATTTTGATAAATGCAATAGCAAATATGAAGCTATAGCAGACTCAAATAATTAGGACACAAGATCGTTGAAGGATCTAATTTGTTACAAGTACCAAAATAGGCCAAAAAACACCAAATGATGAAAGTGACATGTCAACTCTCAATAGCTACAATCTGATAGCATTTCTAGAATGCACTTTCAAAAAAAATGGCACCTGAAAATCTGTCCGTATGAGCCCAAACGAAGCCTTCGAAGTTGCAAAATCAGGGATTGGACAGGTACAGTTACCAAAAAACTGAGATTGCTGAAAAATTTGTAAACCAAAATCAGAAAATAACACCACTGAAAAATTCAGGAAATTCTAGCCAAAATAAAATAAATGCTCTCAAAAAGGAGCCCGGATGACCAAGTTATGGCTTCTCAAAGTTGGACTGCAAAATTAAGACTGCATATGGTGAGGGGTTAGAAAAATCGAACTCTAATGAGGTCAACAAACCATGGGATTAAATTTGACGGTCAAACGACCATGGTAGCAAAAGGAAAATACCCTTGTTTGACGGTCAGACAACTGTCAATTTTAGCACTGTCAATCGGGATGTGTGGCAAAAAAGAGCTAGTCAGAGTACAACTAGGCTGCTGATTGGGATGTGATTGGGCTGATGACATCAACATGCGCTGACTAGGCAGATACCATTGTATGTCCCGTTGACGCAACATATTGTTGCTGATGTGGCAGCCTGATCACTGTGTCTCCTCCGAGCAATAAAATGTTGCCACGTGTTTGCCTCTGAGTTATTGTTGTTGACTTTGATGTCCGCTCTGCGCCAGACGAGGTAGGTCCCAAGCCGCACTTCTTCTTTTGCCGAGTTGCTCCTTCACGAGCCGAGTCGGGATCGCTGCCAAGCCGCCTCTGCTCCCTTAATCTTCCTGCACTGCGACCATTTAGGCCTAGAATCTCTGACCTTGATTCAGACCCAGATTCGATCAGAGGTTTTAGCACACCGAGTCATATCTACAGATCCGAGCTCTAATATCATGTAAGAATTTGCCTAAGGCAATGAATTAAAATGCCAAGATCTAGAAGCTCAATAGATAGCACAAACAAGAGAGACAAAATGATATGATCAAATGAATGACTCAATAATGATCAAATGATAATGGATACCCCATTGATTTACAATGTAGATCTGCCTGTTTATATAGGCGATGCATGATAACTAAGATATGCAAGTGATAACCTATCAACCACACAAGGTGGAATCACATGTCCACCAAAGGTGGATCATCCTCCATTGTACAATGACATATGTGCAAACATTTGCAACAATGAGAGGATGATAATGTTATAGGAGCACTAAAGGTGGATCTCACACATAAAGTGGAAATGAGATAACAACTATCACCACCTAAAGTGGAATTCTCCTACCCCGTGTGCTAAAATATGATGCACACTCCTAGGTGTCTACAATGCAAACTACTATGAAATGCATTATCCTAAGTAATCTTAAGTAAAGTGTAATTAAGAATATTTAATTACAACAACACAAATTTTGTGTATCTAATTTATTATGTGAAGTGTAGTTGGTTTTTATAGCGGTGATCAGTAATCAACTATTATATGAGTATAACATAATTTACCAAATAGTATTATTTTACTTTTTCCTTATCTCCAAATTTCTTAATTTGTCTACGATGGAAAACAGTTATCTTGGACACTCAACAGAAATCCAAAGTTCTCTTTTTTAGCATGCGAGAAATCGAATAGAGTTTAAAGAGGTTATTACTTTAGGATTCTATACTTATTGTTAAAAATTTCCTTTTACACAGGAAGATTGCTTAACATAATTTTAAGATAAAAGGGGCAATTCATCATATTGAACAATACCTGTATATTGGGATTTTTGGGTTTATACTTTTTTTTGAATTTCAATAACTTTTGCAGTGATTTGTAAGAGGAATTTTATAAAATGCCCAAAGAATCACTACATAGGAAGTGTCGATATATTTTATGAAAAATAAAAAAATCAATATTTCTTTTTTGTTCAAATTTCTCTGGTTTTAATGGCTGATGGTTAGCATTCTAGTGTTCAGACAGTAAGTATGAACAAAAGTTAGGACTTTATACTTTGCAAAAAGTGTTGCAAAGTTATCAAGTTGAAACATGTATGTATTATATTTGATGGATATAAACTAGGAATCTTTCAGGACATCTTTTGTATTTTTTGTTACTGCTTTTATTCTTATCAGACAAGCAAATCAATTGTTTTTCGATTTTCACATCTGGGCCACTAATTTGAGATCTCATTTATATTGGCTGTGATCTGAAAATGTCCTGTTATAATGCTATATAATGCTTAATATGGATGTTGTTGGGAATCTTCATTGTTTCAGTGCGCAGTTTGCCGATGACATTCTTTCCCAGCTGGAAAATGATTTTTTGGCATCTGTCAATGCTGAGGTATATCCCACCTCTTTTAAAATGTGTTTATACGATGCTCTCTTTTTCTCCAGTCTTGAAACTGGATTTGGCTAAGCAGTCTATGCTGGTTCTTGTGATTAGGACATAGGTGGCGATGTTGCTGAATTTGTAAAGCCTTTACCATGGTATCCAAACAAGCTTGCATGGCACTTGAACTTCTCTCGCATGCAGCTAAGGAAAAACCAAACACTTGAAAGGTATTTGAAATGCTTGAAAATTCCACTTCTAATTTGTATTCTGTATATCTTGTTGGGGTTCTTAAAGCAGTTCCTTATTTTCTTCATCAAACACCGTGCTTATTGAGTAAATGTGACTCTTTCATGTTTATTACAAATTTACAAATTGTAATGTGGTGGAAATGGGATCTAAACCTAGAATACAAGCTAGGATTTAAACCACAATCCCATTAATTACTTTGGAGAACAACCAATAGGCGCAACTACAGAATCCTTGGAAGAGCTGGGCACAATAGATTGATTGTTCTCTCTTTTGTGTTTTGATTTGATTTGGATATGATTGGAGAGTGACAATTGTTGTTTTTATGATCAGATTAATAGCAATGTAAATATGAGACAAATTAAACTAATAAACACGTGTACCCTGGGAAAACCTTCCAACTTGAAGGTGAAAAACCCAGCAATAATATCTCTTGAGTATTGAAAAGATTAATTACAATATGAACAGTTATACGACCATTCACAAAAGCCCGATCTGCAGATTACAATGTAAATATATTGAACTGATGAATATCAATGATCTGAATATATATTAATCTGCGATGCTCAATATTGATTGTCACTGAAGTATATATAATGATTTGTAGTTGATCGATATCAAACTCTGATAAGATAATATCTTTAATATATATTCGGCAATATGGAATGATCTTCTGCGATGTATTATAGTTGCTGTGGTCTCAATATATATCCTCTATGATTATATCTGCGATATACTCAATATCTTCTGCGATATATATGTAATCTCTTCTGCAATATATATATTCGATCTTCTTACAATGTCAATTATCTTCAATGTGTATTGATGTCTGTGATGTACTTGGAAGACAATAAGAGCGACGTCTTATACCAATATGAAGCGTCACACGATTGAATGGATCACATCCATTCAGTGTTGAATACATCCCTTCGATAATTATAATCGCAGTTTTAGTCAACATTAAACATGATCAGATCGCACCTTTTGTTCAGTAGTAATCACTACTTTGTTTAGTCAATATATAATGTACATAACCGATTGTTAGTAATCGGTTTCTCATGAAGTATAGTTTATTGAAACAAGTAAATGGATAATCGATCATTGTCTCAAGTGATGCAATGCATCTCTTGAGACGATCAAATGTCTCAATGTTGTCCTCCCGACGCTATGCTCAACACTCCCTCTTAGCTAGGGAGGATGCACTCAGATATCTAAGTTATAGAGTAATGTTCACCATGGCTACTCCCAGAGGGTGGCTCCATCATGGCTGCTCCCATGAATGGAAATGCAAACAAACACAAGTGTTCATCACGGAATCACTCACGTGATGTCGTCATCTCACGATGATGTTCACCATAGCTACTCCCAGAGGGTGAATCAACACAAGTGTTTAGTCATGGAGTCACTCACATGACCTCCACCATGGCTACTCCTAGAGGGTGGGTCCATCATGGATACTCCCATGAATGGAAATATAAATGAGCACAAGTGTCCATCACAGAGTGCAATTAGAATGGCTTCAACCAGGAGTCATCATTGAGATTTCTTGGACGAGATTGGTGTGGAATTACTTCAGATTTGTGTTGTTTATTAGCAGCAGCAGATTATTGATAGTAAATACCAACATTAGGAGACGTGGCTCATAGTGGCTGAGATTAGCATTCCAATTAGCAGTCGTACCTGAATTATACCTGCTGTAGGTTATTTATTGTTTCCATGAGGGTTTCAAGAAGTGACATGAGCAATAAAGGGAATTTGTTTGGTATTTGGGGTCTCTAATATCTTCAGTTATGTGCATTGGAAGGGATTGTTATTTGTATGAAGACAATTCTATGAATGTTGAAGAAATAACACAGCCCGTGCTTACCAGGTTTTTATATATTTGTTTGATAGTTTAAAGTCTCCATAATTTGCAAATTGATTCATTGTAATTAGTTTGCCAAGTGTTTGTGAAAATGTCCATTGGCTGTGGGTGCACATTTTACATGTAGAAATCATATGTATGTATTCAAAAAGATAGAAAGGATTGCATTTGCATTTTAGTTCTTTGCCCAGATATTTTAGAAATCATTTGCAAGCATTTAAACTTTATCTGAAACCATTCGAAGCAAGCAAAAACAATCTGAAAATAAAAGACAGCGAGATAGAGCTTGCATGCAAAGTGTTTGATAAAATGTCAAACATTTGAAAAGTAAAGCAATTTGGTGTTTGTCAGAGTTAGAACCAACAAGGGTTCTTACACAAATAGATTTTCTTCCACAAACTGAAGAAGATCATATTCTTCAAGTGCAATAAGTACTCTAAACTTCCATGAAGTGAATTTTGAGGCACCTTCAAGTCTATCTTCGACCTTGAGCCCGAACACCATTTTCGTTTCTTGATATTGCACCTTGAAGATGAGAGATGAATAATAACTTCGTTGCTAAATAAATGTGTTCACGATCTTTTTCAAACTAGCTTTGATACCATGTTTTTTTTGTGATCAGATTAATAGCAATGCAAATATGAGACAAATTAAACTAATAAACACAACATGTACCCTGGAAAAACCTTCCAACTTGAAGGTGAAAAACCCAGCAATAATCTCTCTTGAGTATTGAAAAAATTAATTACAATATGAACAGTTATACGACCATTCACAAAAGCCTGATCTGCAGATTACAATGTAAATATATTGAACTGATGAATATCAATGATCTGAATATATATTAATCTGTGATGCTCAATATTGATTGTCGCTGAAGTATATATAATGATCTGTACTTGATCGATATCAAACTCTGATAAGATAATGTCTTCAATATATATTCGGCAATATGGATTGATCTTCTGCGATGTATTATAGTTGCTGCGATCTCAATATATATCCTCTGCGATATACTCAAATCTTCTGCGATATACTCAATATCTTCTGCGATATATATGTAATCTCTTCTGCAATATGTATATATGTGATCTGCTTACAATATCAATTATCTTCAATGTGTATTGATGTCTTCGATGTACTTGTAAGACAATAAGAGTGACGTCTTATACCAATATGAAGCATCACATGATTGAATGGATCGCATCCATTCATTGTTGAGTACATCCCTTCGATGATTCTAATCACAGTTTTAGTCAACATTAAACATAATCAGATCGCACCTTTTTGTAAGTAGTAATCACTACTTTGTTTAGTCAATATATAATGTACATAACTGATTGTTAGTAATTGGTTTTTCGTGAAGCATAGTTTATTGAAACAAGTCAATGGATAATTGATCATTGTCTCAAGTGATGCAATGCATCACTTGAGATGATCAAATGTCTTAGAGTTGTCCTCCCGACACTATCTTCAACACAATGCAAGAACTAGGCTAAAAGGTGCAAAATTGACAATAATCAACATAGACTGATAAATGCAGATCTGAGAATCAACTATGATGTATAGAACTGGAAAGGGGATGCAAAGAGGAACTTGAGTCTGAAATCTTAGCTCAAAATGGCTGGACACTGTCAATAGGTGCCGTAGTCCAGGTGTCCCAGGTTCAAAACATCAGTCAAGCTGGTTTCAGGAGCCTCCAAACAGCCTCTAGATCAACTTTCATCCCAAAAAACTAGGACTATGGCACTAGGTGCCAGTGTCCTAGAGGACTATGGCCCTAGACGCTCTAGTCAATGAATGATGTCAGATTGCTTCTGTTTATGTCTTTAGTAGGCTCTATCACTCCCAAATTGGATATGAAATATGTTCCTTGACCTGTATATGCACACACAGAGAGAAAATGGTGTTTGTGTTGTAGAAGGGCTTGCCTTAATCAAACCCTGACTTTGGAATCAACCCAACAACAATAATGACATGAAAAGGAAATCTTAGATCTGAAGTAAATGATTATACCCTTGATTGATGATGCAATGCTCTTAGAATAATTCCTTCAGTTGTTGATGCAATAACATGATGAATCATCACAAAATCCATCATAAACACGTCATTGAAGACGCCTTGCTGTAGCTTGATGCTCCTTGAATTAGATCTGCGCTTGAGAAGACTACTTGCTCTTGAGTTGAATCTTCTAGATGTGACGTGTGCTTTATATAGCGTTCTCAAGGTATTTTTGCATTAAGGCCGACCTACGACAACCATATTCCCGTTTCAAGGCTAGATCTGGGAATCTCAAGGCGTACACATTATCCACCCTTAAATTTAGCCAAAAAAAGGTGGTTGGACTAATTTAGTTAGCGAATTTGTCTGCCCTAAATTGGCTCAAATTTTGGGGATGAGAAGATAATGGGGGCCTAGTTATTAGATCTAAAAGACTAAAATCCATATGGGTGTTGACGAAATTAAAGAGGGCCTTCAATTGCATTGAACTTATCAGTAAGACAGGACCCATGTAAGCATAAAATGATATAAGATAAAGGGGACACTTAAAATAAGGGCCCAAAGAGAAGTGTGTTTGAGATTTAAAATAGGGTAAGACTCATTTTCTTTATTCAAATATTAATTTAAATACGAAAATTCTCAAGAGTGCACAGAGGAATGGAAAACTAAAATGAGTGCTAAGAGAATTTGAAATTGGGCTCATTAATTAAAGAAGTACGATTTACGATACTATGCAAACAAGTACCAATTTCTATTTGTTGCATTGATAATCCAAAACTCATCCAAGTGTATTATTCATGGTAAATAAATGTGTTTTCTCATACTTTATTAGCATGGTTGATTTTTCTAGTGTAGTTACACTTATGTATCTATGGAGTATTTATTAGTCATGTTTGTCATTGATTGCAAAAATCACTACACATCTCTCTATACGTGTCTTCCTCAACATCGTACTAGACCTCATCTACCCCCAAAACTAGATAGCTCATAGCCCAAAGGCTGTTTGGATTGAAAAAAATTCCCATAGGGAGAGAGGTCACGTTTTCTTCACAAAGCTAACCTGCTTGTTTGGTTCCATTGAGATTTGCTGTTTTAATTGGAAAAATCAGATTTTTAAAAAGATCTGCTTTAGTTTGTTCACCACCATGCTCAAACAACCATCATCCTCCCAACTTTCCCACCAAAAAGAAAATTGCATGCTAATCTCAGGATGGAGACTTTGCCCCAGGTTTATTTTTCAGTGGATGAAATTGAAAACGGCGTATGGCTACTTAAGGAGAAAGCACTAATATGTTGTTTCATAAGGGCATTTTAGTGACCTAGAACTCTCAGGCTATGGTTTTAAAAAAAATTGGAAATCTGTAGGATCTGTTGACATCCAAATGATGCCAAAAGCATATTTGCCATCATCTTTTCTAAGCTTAAACAATAAAAAAGACAAGGTTTTCTTGGGAGCTCCATGGTTTATCTGAAAATTAGATAGGTTTATGAAGCTGTAGTTGTCTATGTTCAATTAAAGGAAGAGCATCTAGGAAGGTTCCAGTTTTGGTAAGCTCCCGTTGCTTCCGAGTGATTACTGGCCCGGATAAATCCTTAGCAAAGTAGGGAGTATGCTATAGGAGACTATATCACAGAATCCAACTTCACAAAGCAACAGGGTGTGCTAAACTTGCAAGAATATGTCAACGTTGATTGAGGGAATCTGTGTTGGGTAGAATCTTGCTGTAAATGGGAGCAATTAATAGGTGATGTGAATATCTCCTTATGCCTTATCTGTCATGAAGAAATACCAGCTTTCTTTAGTCTGTCCCATAATGCAAGTGCAGGAACTGCACGACCTTTTATTTTGAGAACAAAGCAGCCAGCAGCAAACACAAGACATGTAGAAAAAAGAAGTAAATGGTTAGAGAGTGCACTCGACCACTTGTTCGGACAAAATTAGATGACCCTTCTCATCAAACCATCATGCATTCCAATTCTCCCACGTAAAAAGAAAACAGGTGCTGATCTCATAATGGAAATTTTGTTCCAGGTCAATTTCTAAGTGGATGAATGGAGAATAGTGTATGGCTTCTTAAGGAGAAATCACTGACATGTTGTTTTGCAGGGACATTTTCAGGAGATAAAACTCTCAGGCTATGGGTGTTAGAGAATTGGAAACTTGTGGCATCTGTTGACATCCAAATGATGTCAAAAGGAAATTTGCCATCTTCTCTTCTAAGTGAAAACAATAAAAGACCAGGTTTTCTTGGGAGGTCAATCGTTTTTTTTTAATTAGACAGGTTTATGAAGCTGTGGTTGTCCATCTTCGATTAAAGGAAGAGCACCTAGGAAGGGTCCTGTTTTGGGTAAGCTCCTTTTGCTTCAAAGTGAATACTGGCATTAGGGAAATAAAGAGTGTGCTATAGGAGACCATATCACAGCATCTGACTCTAATCAAAACCAAGCCAATGAGAGGTTCTTTCTTCTCTACTAAATTCCATCATAGGCCTACTCATGGTCCTAAACAACCTCCAAGCCAAGAGATCCCAGAACTAGATAAATACACATTCATGTATAATATCAATGCTAACATCAAGAACACATAAGGGATTGCTATACACACCAAACCAACTGTTTGGTTTTTAAAGGGGGAGCCAAGAGGATAACAAATTTACGGGAAGCATAAAGGAGGGTCTCGTACCCAAGGAAAATCAAAACAAGGGTCTTAAATCCAACAAGATAAGCAACCATTTAAACCATGATTCACAATATATTAAACCACCATTTTCCACCTAACTGTCCAATGTATCTCAATACTAAGAATCACAACACAATGATAATGATATATCTCTCCTTCAGTGCGAAGCATGGTTTATTGAACAATGCTTTTGATGGAGAGTTTTTCGCGTCTCTCTCAACCCATGTGTACATGGTTTGCCCTCAATCAAATGGGAGAGCCAAAACCAAGGTTTAAACACACACATACACAAAACATAGACGAGGAGAGTGTTGACTCAACACTTTCCCTCAAACACTAAAAGAGCACTAATGCTAAAACAACCCCAAAAAACAAATAAGATTTACATATTTAACCAAATCAATAAAGTAAACTCATTCAAGATCAGCATACAACAATAAATCAATCTCTTTGCTTTTCTGCATGCAAAATAAATAACTGAAACTCATTTTGATAAATAAGTCTATATCTAGGCATTTGTAAAAGATGGAAGGCTTTTCTTCCAACCTAATTTTCCTTCTTGGAAAACATACAAAGCTGTTTCCCACAGCAAGGAGCCTGAAAAATCTCCAGTAAATTATAAAAATGACAACAGGTCACCTTGTTATTAAAATTCGCTAGATTGAAAAACAAAAATGAACACCCTTAGCTTCTAAAGGGCTAAAGGAGATAACTTATATGAGAATGTCTTTCCACACATCCTCATCCAATTGGATGAAGACACATCAGCTCCCACTTGCTCATGCAATCACCTTTGTACAAACATTAATGCCAGCTCATGCCTCCCATGTGCACCTGCGTGGTCAAGGTATGGTGAAGTGAAGTCTACTCCACAGCCTCCATTTGCACATTGGTTGGGAATATAAGAGGGTTGACTTGAGTCACCCATACTAAGCCCTTCCATGTCTCTCAATGACATGTTCTCAAGGGTGTTGGATGAGTACTAAATTCATCCAATTGCCTAAAAAATGAAACCCAAAATGTTACCCCACTCAAAGGTACTTGTCCAAATGGGTTAAATTCACTTATACATTTTACACCCATTTAAAAAGGCCCTAACTGCCTGAATTTGCCCTAAAAAATTTCCTTATACAAATTCAACATACCAAATCACAATTTATCCTCATAATAAAATTGTCACATTGAAGCATACGCTTAGGAGTTAAAATGGTTTATCACATGAGTTCCTTTTTGCTTGGCCAAATCTGGCTGATTTATGTGTGAGAGCCTCAATGTAACCCTCATTTTACCAGGAAAAAAAATACATCAGGGAACCTATCGTATAGACGCTGAAGGTTTTCTCTCAAGAGACAACCAAATAATCACACTCGACACCAGTTAATACTTCTTTAAAAGTTAGCTATTGAAATTTTTTATATTAAAATTTGTGGTAAATATTTTAAACAATGCAGTTACCTAAATAAAAGACATTGTATTTTCTAATTTTCCCGCCAGAACCTTTTTGGGGGCCTTTAAAGTTAATACAACCCCTCACATGCATAAATTCATAGGAATGCAATTACTAAATGGTGCTTCTGATTCTAATACTAATTATTGTTCTACCTTTCAAGTTTTATTTAAGGTTGTTTGAATCCGTTCATAGTTTTTCCCAATGGTTTTTCATGGGATAATTTTCTGCACTTAGTCCTACTTGCAGACTTTTTACAGCTGGTAGATATTTTGGAGCTCAACATGCAGCAGTTATAGAAATGATTTTTTAGGAGAAATAGTATTATTGAGTCATTGGACTCTAAAACCGCTGGATAGAAATAAATAATTTTGACACTAATATATCAATGAATATAGACGAATTGATTATTATAATACAGTAAGGCATACACTGTGTAAATATTTAGGGGATTCTCTTAATGTATACAAGCAATTGTTACATCCTTCAGAATATTCAATTATAGTTATGGTACCATAATTCTCCATTGCCTGGGACAAATTCATGTCTTATAAAATTTGTTATTTGGTACATTTAATGGCTAATAGTCTTGACAATTGATATTTTGCCTCAATTTTGTGTTATAAATTTCTATTTTGATTGCCTCAACTGCTTTGTTGTCTGTGGCATGTAGGAAAGCATGGATGTGGAGATGTGATTTTTAAAGGAAATATATTCCTTTTATGGTTTCATATGCATCAAAATGCAGAGGCAGATCTTTTATTCCATGTATTTCATATTCATTGATGTTGTAGGAATGAGCTCTATTGAGTAGTTAGTTTTGTAGCACATATTAATGCACTGATTTAACACAATGAAAACCTGCTTTCAAACTAAAAATTCTTGAAGTTTGTAATCTATCTTCTGTATATCTTTTCTTGGTCGTTGCTGCCATTATCTCCTGATTCAATTTTTATTATCTAATCTCAAGGAATTGCTATTGTTCTTGACTTTATCTAATTTATACTTGGTCAGAATTCATGAATTCTTGAAGCAAGAGAATGAAATAGGGAATATCACTCGGCAGGAGGCTGTAAGCATGGTAAACAATGTTTTTGTGTTTATATGGAAGTGTACTATTTAAAAAATGTATGCTTCCCAGCTTTCTTAAATATATTATTTTTTATGATTTGTGTAGTATGGATTAAGTTTCAGACTTATGTGATACAGGTGCCAGCCCTTTTGTTGGATGTACAATCGGATCACTATGTTCTTGACAGTAAGTTGTTCTTGACAGTAAGTCTTCCCTTCTCATACACACATGTGCGTGACATGTATGCACCATGCACGTGGTGCATATGCACACACACCCACACCCACACCCCCACACACAAACACACACACACACAAATCATAGAAATTGAAACAAATAGCTATATTTCTCTGATCCTTGTTGAAAAGGGGAGCAGAGATGGATAGTTGGTAAGAATTGAAGAAAGCGATTAAGAGAATATGTATCTTCAAGTGTGCGTGTTTCTTCAAGTGTGAAGTTGTTGGGTTCTTGTCCTCTGTCAGCTTTGTTGTGGCATGGTGTTTCTCTCACTTATTTCTTAGCTAAGTTGTTCTTTTGGCATAATTTCCGTCTAAGTTACCGAATCGCCCATTTTTCCTGCGGATTATGGATTGTTTTTCTGAGGTAAAAACATTTTGACTAATCTCCTGTGGAATCTCAACGAATCCACAGCCAACGTGACGTTTCCAAGTAGATTCCGAGAGGATTGAGAACAATTTTCCTCCTTTGTTTTCATTTTTCAAATAAATGTAAACCCTAGATTTTGAAGTCAGACCATTCTTCAAGGACCGAAAAACTTCCTATTTAGACGTGGTGGCCATCTATTGGGTTTGGTTTCTGATATCATACTCCTGTATGTGGCGTATTTTTTTTTGAATTTTGGCTGCTTTAAAATCTTGTTGTATAGTGTCTTTGGCTTTACGGTAGGTTATTTGTTAGTTAAAGTATATTGTTTTAATTCATTAATATAATTATAATAATAATATAGATCATTTAATTTATAATGTTTACTAAATATTAAAATATCAAATGCACAATGTAATTTAATAGTTTAATATTTGTTTTTTTATAATTAATAAATGTAAATGTTTAATAAATTAATAATATTTAATTATCGTATATGTTTTCAGTAAATTATATTATATTTTAATAATTTATTATTAATTTTATTCTTATATTTATTATCTCAAATTCTTATATATTAGTATTATATAATAAAATCTTTTAATTTATATATATATATATATATTTTTATTATAATATAAATTTATTAAAGTGTAGATGAAATAACTAATATTTTAATTACACTATTTTTAATTTATATTTATTATTTCTTATTATAATATTTATTAAATTTTATATGAAATTTTTATTTTTTTGGTCGATAATAGGTTATATTATTAGTTTATAAAAGTTTGTACATTAAGCATATTAAAGAAACCAACTTCCTACCCATCCTCTATCCTTTACAAAGGATATCACAACAAAGTCTTCCCCATTCACCCTTACTACAACCAAATACCCCTAATATGGACTAATAATTTTCGAATACATTGCCCTTTTAGATTAACATTTATTTCCAATCATAATAGGGGCCCATCAGAACGTTCTACAAATGTCGAAAATAACTACAAACACTTCCTATTTTCCTGGGAACAAAAGGAAACCTTTTGAAACTGATGAAAATATCATTGCATCCTTTGTTCATCTTTCCCGCGACGATCCCGCTTTCATTCGTTGGCTTTTCTTTCCACCTCATCTCCAACCCTCGAGCATAGCTTCACCCCTTCACAAAATGCAGTTTGGACACCCACATCCACCATTATCTTTCATGCCACAACCCTGATCCGGCCACAACCCACAAAAAGGTAATCCCTCTTCCCTTTCCTCAACTTTCATTATTTCCTTTTTCCACTGCTGCATAACTTGTCTGCCAAAATTTGAAACTAAAATTGCACCACTTTCCATTTCTATCAAACTCAGTTTCTTCGCACCCGGGCTGTTCGTTTTGTTTTGGGAATTTTGATGGCACCCCTGGCTTATCTTCTATTTCGTGAAATTGAGTTATGGCTTCCTTCAGTGAAGCCCATGCCTTCCTAATCTCCCCTTTATATTTTTCCTTATTGACCCTTTTCAGCCATCTAACAAATGACACAATGCCAACCTTCAAACCTTCCTCCCAATCCTCAAAGCTTTCACTGTAATCGAATGCCTAGCCCGTGTGAGCCCATTCTAACAGTGAATCGAGCCCAACTGTCAAATCCTTTTCAAATAAGGAATTCATAACCCATCGAATAGTTTTGTCTTCCTCACCCAATTCTAGACCCTAGGCTAGAATCATTGCCTCTATATCAACATTAAGTTAACACCTGTGCGTATCTGTTTGAAAACGCTCGCCCAAAGTCCTCTGCACCGCCCTTACAACTGTTTTTGAAGGACATTTCAAAAGCAGCTTTAAGTGGTGGTCCTCCGCCGGCCCAAAAGGGCTTTTTGCTGCTTCAACGTTTGAAATGTGAAGGTCGCCTCCATTTTTGGCTCCCGTCTCTCTCACTGTTTTTAACATGCCCTCTTCCACCTCTTTCCTAGGCCCCCACTTCACTTGCTGTCAAACAGACTGCCTCTTCGATTTTTAAAACCCATCGAGAGTGTGAGCCATCAAAGCTTCTGCCAGATCGTCCTCTTTTTATTTCTTATGCTTGCGTCACACCTGGCCCTCATCCCACCATCATTCCTATATTCATGACGCCGTCAACTCAAACAATCATAAAATAAACCTTCACACAAACCATCTTTCAAGAAATAATCTTATCAGACTTTGGGCTACACACAAAACATTTCCCCCAAACATCAAATCACCGATCCTCCTTGAAAATCTACCTTTCAAGACAATTTATTTTAAAAGTGTCTTTTTCTCCCATCTATATCCCGATCAAAACATTTCATTCGTGCCTCCAAGCATTCCAACCTCCATCCCTATAGTCTCTATTCTAAAATCTTCAATTTGAATTTCATTAACTGCCTCAAAATTCACTGCCTATTTAGACAGAGTGTCAGCCTCCATATTCCCCTGCCTCCTTATGTGAGAAATTTTAAAGTCTTCAAAAGATTCTAATTCCTTGTTTATCGCCTCTATCAGATTTTGAAGGTGCCATGCATTTACTGAGAATTTAGTAATAGCCTGGGTGACTAATAAGGAGTCGCCTTCTAAATGAATCTTCTAGAAGCCTGCCTTCTTGGCAATTTTTACTTCCATTATTGCTGCTTTACATTCAGCCAAATTGTTAGTGCCATCTTCCAACCTTTTAGCTGCCAATAACACCACATTCCCTTCACTGTCTCTAATTATCACTCCAGCTCCAGATGGACCTGGGTTTCCTTTAGCTGCCCCATCAAAATTTGCTTTGAACCATCCATTTTCCTGTCTTCTCACTCCACTTTCTTCTCCCTCCCAGCCTTTTTCTTGACCACCAAAGCCCCCGAGGCAGATTTAAATTTAATGCCTGGCCACTCATTTTGAACTTCCTTATCCTCTTTTGTGTATCGGATAATCATAAATTGCTTCCTTGTTGCAGACACTCCCATTACTTTCTCAATTGCCTGATCTATTCTCCATTTTAGCCTTTCCCCAGATTCCTGTTGATCGCTAAGGATCCTTCTGTTTCTCTCCTTCCAAATTTCCCATATCACAATAGATGGGCATACAAACCATATGCTAGAAGGGGTAGAATTCCTCCTCAACATTGGCCATCCGTCAAAAAACTCCTTTAATGTATTTGCTCGTGATCCAGACCATCCCAATTTCCTTTGGATATGGTTCCAACATTCTGACGCCATCCTGCATTGTAACAGTAAATGATCAACTCTTTCCTCTGCATTCTCACAAAGAGCACATCCAGTTGGTCCAACAAGACCCAACCTTTTCCTTCTTTCCGCTGTTAGAATTCTTCCTTTAACTGCTGTTAATTCAATTCAAACTTAGTGTTCTAATTTAACAATTTTAGAACTATATATTTATAACAGAAATATCCTGTGAATATTCAATGATATTAGGAAGTAATTCAGAATGTATGACAAACTAGAATCTTGTATTTGAATCGTTGAATGAATAATTATATTATTCTGAATCTGCTGCTTTCTGAACACAACACTTATTGATTTCGGTGAGTATTAGAAGCAGATTGACTCATAGTATATATACGGTTTGTAAATAGAAGAAGGGTCACGGCTATGATAGACGCGACTCCTCAAGGAGTCACACCTATCATAGGCGTGACTATTCTTAACAACATATACCATGCCTTTAATAACACCCACGGCTGTTATTACTGTCGACCGGTTATCCCATTCACGGTTTTATTAATACAATTTGATATACCATGTTTTAATATCATCGTCATTTGCTAATACAATATCCCGTCGATATTGGTCAGTATTATATCCCGTCGACATTAGTTAGAATCATATCCCATCGACATTTATAAGTTGATAATAATATATCGACCATCATACTTTATGACATACCGATAATAACATAATCGGTATCAATATAATAGTTATTATGAAATCAACTTAGTAATATTATTGTTATATTATAATAATAATAATTATTATTATCATTATTATATTATAACAATAATTACTCTATTAGATAATAAATATAAATATAATAGATATCAATAATATATATTATAATCATTAATATCTATTTATAATATATATTTCATAATTTGTCTATTTTAGTGAGGTTGACATTTTATCTAATCGACGCTATAATTATCAACTGCCAACCATGCAAAAGCTCCTGAATTATTATAATTACACTATTTTAATTTATTTTTTGCTTTTTGGGTGCAAATATGTATATAATTATGATTTTATATGTTTCTTGTACGAATGTACCTAAACATACCCAACCTTCAAAAAAATTATTTGCTGTATCGGCTTATCGTACCCATACCAATACCCATTTCAGCAACTTAGATTTCTGCTGTTTCTGTTTTTAAAAGGACTTCGTTCTTTTCCAAAAACCCATCTTTAAAAAAAAATGGTAAATCCTTTTGATCCAGAGCTATGAACTGGTGAGGTCATAGACGGGGGACCTCATACCCATCTAAATATTCATTAAATGCACCCACTTTGACCTTGATGGGAAGAACAATAACACCATAACTTAGCCATCACACCATGACAATACCGGTAAAACATTCACAAACCCATCTTACCCTTATTCAAATTTAAACTTGTTTTTAACAAACCTTTTCTGAAATTTCCACATAGAATGTCAACTTTTATAATCTCAGATTTTAGATCTAAACTACCCTTATTGCTACAAAATTATGAATTGTTGTATAAGAAAAACAAAGGATACCCAAAACTACAATTAACTAGAATGCTCTAGTGAATGCACATTTCAAATAATTCCTTTATGATTGTGATGAAATCTCAAAATATTTTACGGCGAAATCCTTGGTGTGCTCTAATTGTGGTTTGGGTTGAATATTGATCTTTGATTGCAAAGTCTATTTGCCCTTGGGCTTCCATCTAGCCTTTCATAACATTTGCATGATCCCATGGAAATACCTGTGTTTTTGACTATTGATCCATTAGTCATGACCTTTCAACACAAGAATTATAGAGCCTTTTGTGACTTTTGGTGCTCTTGTTAGTAGATACTCATGTGCACGATTTATTTTAGAAGTCCGTTCTTTGTGCCTGCAACTTAGAGCAAGTTTGACAGCTATGCAACTCCTAGTGACCTCTTGAACTAGTGATTTTTCAACCACACAAGCTCTGCAATTTCTGACCTCCTTTGATTGTGATTTTCTATTGGACACAACTTCCTCTCTTCCTGACCTTAAATTCTGTATGACCAGTGCTGCACCCTTCTAGAGCTTCCTGAACATGATCAAGCTCTAATACCAATGATAGTAATAAATGAAGAAAAAATTTGAAAAAAAATGGTTTGGATGCCATTGAGTGCTGCATTATATAGATTCAAATAACTTCCTGTTACAACCATCTCATTAATGTAAGTTAAACAGCAGTACAATAACCAACGAAATGAAACCCCATTTCAAAATATTGTTGTACCAGCAAACCGTTTCTTCGAACCCGAACCCAAACCCAAACCGGCAACTTGGATATTTTATGTTGCATTTCTAATGAATATTTCCATATTCGAGTTTATTGTTCCAGCTTGAGCAGTGAAAGGAGACTTGAAGGAAACAGTATTTGCTTGCAAATATTATCAAGAATAGGGAAGAAGGATTTTAATGTTATTTGGATTATCTACCCTAGGTTTTATACATGCTGGCCACCCAGCTCTTAATTGAATATTTAAATATTTATTGCTGGCCCTATATTGTAGTGCAGGCCATAGAGAGTAAGAAAGGAGGTGTGTATATGGAAGTAGAATCAACTCATAGTTTTGGAGTCTTTCATGACTATTACCCCAGTGGTACCTTCCTGGGGAATTACATATAATCTTGAAGAGGGATCACAGCATATGTTGGAGGATTTGGAGCATATAGCAGCCATACAGTGTGCTGGGCATATTCTGATGCATATTGAGTTTCCAAATATTAATATTCATTTGTGGGGTACGTCTAGTATGCACTCCATCCACTATTTAAAGACATTTCAATATGAGAACAATAGTTTATAAACAGTACCAAAGTGTTATGATATTTTAAAATAAAATTAATAGTGATTATCAATGTATGTGCAAATAGCTCCTATGCTATGTCTGTATGGCCTGCTACCTTTATGGTTAATTACAGCAGACTATACATGTCTAAAATCACTGTTAAATAAAAAACTACAGTAGTTTATAAGGGCATTGGTAATCTTTCCAGTCTACAGCATTAGAGCAGCAGATTTGCAGCAGTGACTTAGAAGAATACAGGACTGTTAAGAGAGATAGACAAGCGTATAAATACTTGACAATTTCACCACGAAGTTAGAATCTTTGACTATTGGCATTCTGTTAAATACTTGTATAAATTCAAAACAAAGTAACTTAGCACTTTACATGGAAGAAGTTTGCAGTTGAAATTTGGAGTAGACTGAAAAATGTTTTCATTTTAGTCTGCAACATACCTAGTAACTGTCACTGTAGTGATATACATAAATCACCCTCTATAATTTGAATGACTGCTATAACTAGCAGCCAATATTTGTTTTTAAAGTGAGAATCTTACGTACATCTCTTTATTCTTTTGATTATAAATAATGCTGTGGACATTCATTCTGATCTATAAACGTACTATCATCTTCACATCCATATTTTACCACATGGATCTCCATCGAAATTAGACTGGATGAAACTCTATGGAGGAAACATCCATTAGTTTGAAATTTGAACCTTTGCCTTTGGTGACAACACTAGACATGACTAGAATGTGTCAATATCTAAGATCAGTTTCCTCCTTTTGAATAACAGCAAGATGAGCAAAAGATTTCAGTTTCAGAAAATTGGTTTATCTACCTACCATTAAATATCTCAAATGTAGTGGGTTCTTAAAGTAATCCAAGAAAACCATTCTAACAATAAATTTCAAGAAGTAAATGTTGGGGCCCCAATTGAAAGATGATTTAGAGTTTCAAAGCTCTTTGTTTTCCTTGCTAGGTAGAGAAAATTTCAAATAATAATAGCTATTGTGATTTAATAAAGAAGACATATGAAGTCAACAAAATTCAAGGAAAAGTGCATAGGAGAGGCTTCTGGGGTGAGAGCTATGATGTGCTTGTGGAAGCTGAATTGTCTTCTCTCTCTTGGCTACCTGTTGCTTCTCTCCCTCCTGGAGTTGATTTGGTATTTGTTCTCTTCGTCATCCTTGGAATATTGGTTTGATATTTTTCATTTGTGGGTGTTTTTTTTGGTTGTAGGTCTACCTTAATCTTTGTTTATTCTGTTTTGCTTGATTCTTTATTTCAAAATTTTGAATTGGTTATTCCCTTCTGCTAGTAGCATGTTGGGTGTCGTATAGGTTCCCTCAGGTGGGTGTAGGGAGTAATGGATGGGGAGGACAAGGTAGTAAACGTAGGTATTAGTGGAGTTATTGAGGTGAGTGTGACTTTTGATGGTAAGTCTTATTGTTCTCCACAGTGGGAAAGGCAAACAATATTTCAAGAGAGTCCAAGTTTGAGGTGGAGGAGATAGAAGCTTCATAGGAGATCAACAAATTGGTCTAGAGGCTGATAAGTTGCCCCTTCTTTCCTAGAATATTCTTTGTTTATCTCCTACAAGAATATGTTGGATGTTGTTGCCAAGGAGGAATCTAGGCTTAAAAAGTGTTGCTATCTTCTTCATGTCTATGGATAGGGATAACTTGCCTTTGAAGAATTTTTTTGATGGTTGGATTTCAAAATTATGGCGAAAAAAAGAGAACTTTGTACCCTTTTGTAGGATGATTGAAAAATGCATTTTTGTAATTGCTTTCAAGAATCATAATATGCAGGCTAGGTTCTTCGCTAAAGAATTTTGGAATGTTGGAAAGGCTCTATTTAAACTTTAAACCATGGTTTGGTCACTTAGTGTTTTAAAAGAGGCAATTCTTCCTTGTTCCATTCCTAGATGGGTTATAATAAAGAATATCTTGCCTTTGATGTGGGATTTTGTAATGCCCCCTTTCTAGGCCACAAGAGATGAGCAGAGGGTTGATCCATAGTTCAAAATATCGGTAACGGCAACTTATTGCCGAGGGCAAAAAAAAAATATCGGAAAATATCGGAGATAAGTCGAAAACTTATCGGGAACTTTAAAACTTGCTTAAATTTAATTAAAAATTCATTTTTTTTGCAAAATTCAATAAGTAGATGCATCTAATGAGTCAGTAAATGAGTAAACAAACCAGACAAGCTGATCTAGATATATATAAATGCAAATAGGGTACAAAATCGCATCCTCATGTGGAATGTTGATGGCTGATAACCATAGTCTGATAGTCTAAAGACTCTAACTCTGTAAAGAAATCTTAAAACAGCAAATTGTCTTTGTAAAACATTCAGCAAATGTCAAGTACAATATCAAAATAGTCTAACTCTACATCTTCCTCTTCCCACGAGCTCTACTAAAAACTACTGGAGTGGGAGGGAGTCTAGCCCTAGAAGTCTGATCCTGATGTGGCTGTGGCTGTGGCTGTGCCACTGCCTCCTCCCTCTGCGCAATTGGTCGTGACTAGACGTTCACCCTGGATGTAGATGGTTCTGATGGTGGCATTGACAATGACTCCTCATCATCTAAATCCTCCTCACTGTCCTCAGTGTCACTGTTCTCATCCTCCTCAACGTCATCCATTCCCACTGTGAATCCACCCTGCTCTATAGCCTGCCTCTCCAAATCATAGATCTCATCCTCTGTGAACAATGGAGGCTGCTCCTGTGATGTCCAATCAAAGTAAGGATCTATGTCATCTATATCAAGTGGACCAGCTGGTGTTGCCTCTACTCTTTTTATGCGCAATCAGAGGTTATATCGCACAAAGACAAGGTCATTCATCCGTTTTTGTGATAACTTGTTCCTCTTCTTTGTGTGAATGGCCTCGAACAAACTCCAATTGCGCTCACAACTGGATGAACTACAAGGCTGGCATAAGATTCGGAGGGCAAGTCTCTGCAGATTTGGGGCATTTCCACCCCAATTTCTCCACCAAGCATCTACAAAATAAAATATTTAAAAGTTAGAAAGCAACTTGAAAACATAATTAGTAACTTACTATTTATCTACTTATCATGCATGTGAAAGACTCCAAAAATCCACATATTGTACCTGGGGTTTGAGAGCTTCTTCCTCTCTTTGCCACATCCGAAGAGAATAGCTTGCCTGTTGCATTCTGGTACACCTCCAATTCGGCCACAATGAGGTCTCTCACCTGAACATCGGGTACCATGCTCTACATGCAATCAATAAGGCCCTCCATGACCTCTCCATTGGGATCCGAATAGGATGGAGAGAAGCGAAAACGAGGGTTGAGGAAGTACCCCGCTGCATGAATGGGTTGATGGAGCTGATTGTTCCACCTCTTATCAATAATTTCCCATATGGGGTCAAATTTGAGGCTGTGTCCCCCTTGTAGAAATTTTTGATAGCCTCTTTGGCCCTATCCATGGCCTCATAAATATACCCCATTGGGGTTTGATCCCCATCTACTAGGCGGAGAACTCTAACCAAGGGCTCCGACACCTACAATTGAAAAGTAGAAAAAGATTATTATTAATCGTTAGAGACTAGAGTTAAAAATTAATAATGAAAGACTTGATTCTTGAATACAAAAAAATTAAATAGTCAATTTTTCAAGTTTGCAAGTTACCTTCACAATTTCTGTAGCAATTTGTGCAAATTGGTTGTTGAAGACAAAGCATGCAACACTTTCTCCATCCACCTTCTTTGAATAACTTGAGTCTAGCCATGGTTGACTCACAAACATTTGCTTCAAAGCGCTCAAAGAAGCAATAATACTTTGCAACGTTAAGAAAATCGTTGCAAACCTTGTGACTCCCGCTCTAACCAATTCCTTCCCTTGGGTGTGTTCTCTCATCAAGCGGAGAACCCAAGGATGATTGTAAATGTATTTTGTTATCTTTCTTGCATCCTCTGCAATTGGTTTCACCCAATCCAATTTTCCTATGACCTGCAAAAGAAGGTCAAGGACATGCGCTGCACAAGGAGACCAAAACAATGTACCATATTTTTCTTTGAGGATCTTACTTGCTGCCACATAATTTGCTGCATCGTCGGTTATGATTTGCACAACATTCTCAATCCCCACCTCCATTGCAACTTGCTCTAACATTCGAGCCAAAGTTTCAGTTGTCTTTACCTTGTTGGAGGCATCCAAGGATTTCAAAAAGATCACTTCATCCTTGCAAGAAATCAAAAAATTGATCATGGTACGGTTTTTTTCCATCTGTCCATCCATCTGAAAGAATGGTGCAGCTAAATTGTTTCCATTGTGATCTTTGGTCTTCTACCACATCTGTGGCCCCACCAATAGCTAATTGGAGCAAACTACAAGCACATAGTAAAATTAATGTTAATTGTTAAGTTACAAGTACACAAATCTGATTAAAAAAATAACTCATTCAACAAAAATAAGTAAAAGTTGTAAAAGTAAAACTATAAAATATTTAAAAATTAAAACAAGTGAACTAACCTCCCACTCAACTCTCCTGGAGTAGGCGGCTTGTAG
>MU227639.1:5899317-5915020 GCA_018584345.1 Thuja plicata
TGGTTTATAACTTTAAATAAGTTGAAAACTTTAAACATTGCTAAAACTTGAAAGAAAAAAACAAAAAAAGTGTTAGGTTATGAATTTTTTAAGAAAATATGAAATTATTGAAAAAACAATGAAATTTTTTGCAAAAAATGTTAAAAAATGGTGTTAGATCTTGTTTATTACACTCTAAAATCAGTTAGAGTACATTGGAAATGGTATTCTAGAGTTTTTATAAACTTATATGCAACTATGACAATACAAAACAATTTAAAAATAAAAAGAAAAAAGATTTTTGAAAACTGGTGTTAGATCTTGTTTATTACACTCTAAAATCAGTTAGAGTACATTGGAAATGGTATTCTAGAGTTTTTATAAACTTATATGCAACTATGACAAGACAAAACAATTTAAAAATAAAAAGAAAAAAGATTTTTGAAAACTTACTTGTGAATTCGAATTTGCTTGAAAAATCTCTTCGAATCTGCTCCAAATCCACAAAAAATCGATCTCCAACGTTGCAAATCAACTTCTTTCTCCACCAAACCCTTTTTCTTCTCTCTAAAATGGCATTGGCAAACAAAAAAAGTGTTTTTGACCTTTTTTGGGCCGTCAGTCCCTATAAGAGGACTGCGGCCGATATTTTTTTGAACTATCGCGATAAGTTCAGAACTTATCGCCGATATTATTTGCGATAAGTTGCCAACTTCTCTGCGCGAGAAGTTGGCGTGAAAGTTATGCAACTTGTCGCAGTGCAAAACTTATCGCCGACAAGTTTACTTATCGCCGACAAGTTTGCGACAAGTTGATCTATGGGTTGATCTATCACTTGAGCTCCCATAGGTCAACACTATGGTTAGGGGATTCATTCTGAGGGTTGTAGAGCTTTGCAAGGGCTTTGTGAGCCATTTTGGGCTTTTTGACGACACTTCCTACATTTTAGGCTGGTCTCCTATTTTTTAGGGAGAACTGGCAGTTGACTGGACGACCTCCTGTGGGACCATAGAGCAGAGCAGGGTCCTCTTGAGCAGTTTCTGGAGTTTGCAGTGAGGTTCCTATTTTTTAGGAGGAAGTGCCAGTTGGCTTGCAAGACACAGGCAACATCAGCGATCATAGTGCTTCTATCGGAATTCAACTCTGCGTCGAGATTTGAATTTTATGAATAATCCGGGAAATATTTTAATATTTCCTAAGTTAGTATTAAATAAATTAATATTAAAGTGATATCATAAGTCACTTTATAATAATTTATAATAAACTTGGACCTCTTCCCTACGCGCCTAGACATAAAATGTTTAAATAAAAGGGGGAACATTTATAATAATCAAATATCCCTGTTGGTGGTCAATATTCTCATGGAGGAATGAATTTTAATAAAAGATGATAAAATAAAATGGAGAAAACCCTAAATGGGTCGATTTGTTTGGGGAAAGAATAAAAGAGGATTTTGGGCCTCCATTTAGCCATCCATGGTTATTTTTCTTCATAGCAAATTTTGGGCAGAGCTCTGGTCACAGAGCTTGCAGCAGAGTAAACCCTCAGGAACAAAAACTAATGAGGAAACAGGTTGGATGTTCCCCCAAGCTGGCTACAGGTTACTAATTTGTTATCAGATCAGCTTGAAGGAAGCAATTTGGTCCTTGGACTATGTTGGAGTTGTGTGGTGATTATCTTCAGCAGATCAGACTAACAATTCATATTATTGGTGTAGGGGGGCAGATCGGTGCTAGAATTGAATTAATTGAATTGCAAAATCAGAAAGGCAGGCCGTTCATCACCAGGAGAGGCTGGCGTCAGCATTTAGGGAGGAATTTTGGCAATTCTCATACAAGATTTGATCAGATTTAGTGTGAATTGCTTCAGATTGGTGGTTGGGGATTGTGTTTGCAGAATACATGTTTTCAGCTTGCAGCCTTACTTAAATCAAGCCCTACTTCTGCTTGCTGGCTGTACAGACTTAGCCAGCAGTAGACGCCATTTTGGAAGGGTAAATTTATTGCAGACCAGTCACAATATACGTCCAGCATCTCCAGTTTAGCAAGCAGATCAGAATTGGAGTTAGTAGAAGTTTTGTCAACATTCATTCTTTCCATAAATACCTGGTATGATTTCTTGTATTGTACATTTGGAAATAATTAAAGATCAGATTGTTCAGATTGGTGTGTACATTGATTTGCAGTCTATTATTTCAGTTTAGATAATTTGTTTTGCATCCTATTCCATCAAAAATCCAAAAAAATTAGAAAACAATAAAAACCACAAAAAATCAGAAAAAGAAAAAAACCAAAAACATTGCATACCCTAGTCAAAGACGAATTTGCAAACAAATAACATTATTTTCAGTTGAGATTCCTAGTCGCCATATTTCAGAGTTTATACCTCAAATTTTGTTGCATTTGGGTAGGGTCTTCTAGGTAGAGGTGACGAGGGTCACTCTGCCTCACCTTGACACCAGTGTCCTTATTTCTTTGTCTCTCAGAGTGACTTTTCTTGAGCAGATTGAAATTAACTTGGGAAGTAATGTTATTCTCTGTCAATTGGAAGTTAATACAAAGAAAATCTATTATTCCCTTATCTTCCCTTTGGATCCCTTCAATCACCTGAATTGCTGCTGGAATGTTTCCCTTAGTCAGTCACAGTGGTCTAAGGTCCTTTAAAGATGTTGGTCTCATGTTGTTGAAGCTAAGAAATCTTGTTTTAGGTGGCTTTTGTTACTCAAGAATTTTTCTGTTGATTTGTCCTTATTTAGGGATGGTAACAATTGCTGCTCTGTTCGTAATTGTGTTGAAACTGTTGACCATCATTTTTTCTTAATTGTGTTTATGCAAAATGTTTGAAGTTTGGAGCCTTTTTTCTTGCAATATTGGTGGTTGTAACAGATCTAGTATTCTTTGCTGGCATGAAGTTATTTTGGGTCATGTTAATGGGTTAAATGGTAAATGCAATATCTTTTGGTTTATCTTACTACTGAGTTTTGGTGGCCCTTGTGGAAAATGAAAGAAATGAAGTTTTATTGCAGGGAAAGAGGAGGCAGATTACTATGCATGCAGGTTACTCTTACCTTAGAGATTAATGATAAAAAAGTTCAGATAATCCCTTGTACAGGATAAACAAGTATCAAAAGAGCAGAGATTAAATTTGCAAAATTCGCACCCTATGCAAAAGAAGGAAAGGATAAGTTTGTCAAAGAATATATGGAGTTTCAGAATAGACACTGCAACTACATTTATGAGATGCTTTTAGAAGACAATAGTTTGAAAGAAAAAAGTTGATGAACCCGTATCAGACATTGACCTGGAATTGGTGGAATCAAATAACAAAAATCTGTCTGATATCTCCAGACATTGACACAGGCAGTGAAAGTTGGAACATCTGGAGTTGGTGGAATCAAATGACAAAAATCTTTCTGCTATCTCCCCTCCTATTGGATTCTTTGAATGTGACACAGGCAGTGAAAGTTGGAACATCTATTAGCTTCAGTGGGACTCCTCTTATTGATCTTGTTTTGGTACCTGTTACAGAATCATTATGGTTTCCTGGTCTATGTAGTTATGCAATCATCTTCTGTTCTCAGTAACAGAACTACTCTCTGTTTTGATTTGAAGTGAAGTCTCTAAGTGCTGTGTTTGCTCAAAGCGACTGTGAGCTATATTGTAACTTGCATCTTTTTCAGTTTTATATAATGATTAATCAACTCTAAAAATTAAAGATGATATATAATTACATGTGCCACTGCTGTGATGATTAGGAATCGCTTAACCAGTATATTTTACATTAAAATGATAAGTATGCAACATTTACTATAGACTTTAAAGCATGATAAAGTACACCACTGTACAACATAGGGCGCTTATTAGATCATTTGTGGAAACCAGTGGAGTTTCTTCTTTATATAGCTAAATCTCAAAGAAGACCTGTGTTGTCATTTTACCTATAGAAGACTAAAGTCAGTGTATCATATCTGCCCAATTTTTGTAACTTTTATCTCCAAGGATATACTTTAGATGAATCTTTTTCATAAAATTTACTTATAAATACAAGTAATGTTGCACTCTTTTCACAAGTTGCACATTGCCTGCTTAAGAAAATGTTGCGTTTGCAATTTATTTTGTACTTCAGACTCTTGAGTTAGAGTTGGAGTTTTAAATACTCCATAATTTACTATTGTTTGTTGTTGGAAGTGGATGAGTAGAATATATGGAAACTATGGAAATTTTCTTTGATACATGTGGGAAGCACTAGAAATAGTTTTTGGGAATGGAAATAGGTACTTCACAAGACATTTGGCAGGTGTGCAATTGTAAACAGTGTAATCCAATTTGCAAATATTTGTTGTGTGTATTTAGCTATCACCATATTTCTTGCTTGTGTGCTGTTTTAATTACTAAGTGTTGGTACAATTATTATTCTATCTTGGCTTGAAATTATTGCAAGTTGTCATTGGGTTATTTTTGTGTCATAGGATAGTTCATATTAAAGCATGTCTGGTTAATTGTATTGATACAGTGTGTGCAGCACCTGGTTCAAAAACATTCCAACTGTTAGAGATGATTCACAAACCAGTTAAGCCTGGATCGTTACCTGAGGGAATGGTACTTCTTTCACGCTATCCTTGATATCAAGTTTCTCTCTCATTTACAAAATGTTCCTACAATTTGGTTTATTCTTTTCCAGCAGATTTCACTGATCTATAAGATTTTTGGAGCAGCTGACAAATTTGCTTGCTCTTCGATTCAGTGAAAATTCTCAATGAAATTATATTTGAAAGACAAGTTTGCCTTTGTGTTGTCTTGTAGTATGTTATACTAAATACATATAATTATTTTATTTCTTTTTTGGTCTGGGATTTACTTGTCTAGGTCGTAGCGAATGATGTTGATGTTCAGAGGTGCAATCTTCTTATTCATCAGACAAAGAGGATGTGTAGTGCTAATTTGATGGTTACAAATCATGAAGCACAAAACTTTCCAGGATGCCGGCTGAATAATAGCTTGTTGAAAAAATCAGTTCCTGATATGGGAGCAGATTGTGGAAGTTCTGAGTTTAATGGAGACGTTGAGACGGTTGAAAGAAGAGATTTGACTTTCGATCGCATATTATGCGATGTGCCATGCAGTGGAGATGGCACAATACGCAAGGCACCTGATATATGGAGAAAATGGTATTAAATTGCTACTTGATCTTATTGTTATCAAGGCTTGTAATGTTTTTATTTTATGGATACATGCTTTATCTTCTACTAATGCTTGGATGAAAATAAATGATCCGAACATCAGGAACACCGGGCTAGGCAATGGAGTACATCGTCTTCAAGTGCAAATTGCTATGCGAGGTATTATGCTAAATTGTGATGCAATCAAATGTTAGTTTCATGTGACAGCAGCTAATTAATTTATTTCCACTCATCATTGTTTATTGATGTCACAATTTGGATGTTTGGTTTTTTGATATGGTGCAGTTCTTGGCTTGGTGGTTAGATCTGTTTATAGAATGTACTTAAAGATACTATCTACTATCAACATCCATTCCTAAATAGACACTTTTATATTCTATAGAAATGAAGAACTATAGCCTTTGCATACATGGAAATACAAATCTACAGGCTTCTAGAATGCACTTTATTTCATTGGTTCTTGGTTTTAAGAATCTTTTTTGCTTCATTATCACAATTTCTTTTAATTTTCTAAGAGGTTTTTGAGTGAAACTTTATTTTTTGCTCTTTTATGCATCTTACTGATCTGCAACACTAGAGACGTGCATAAGTTAAAAAATGGGTTAAACCTCTGAGAATTTTTGGAAGATGGATGTTCTTTGATGTTTATGTGTCATTTTGGCCCCTCCATCCCCATACTATTTCCAAAATGTGTCTGGCTGAAACCCTGAGAGATTGTGATTTTAACATGCCATATTTTGTCCATGGTATAATAGGATTTGCTTATGGTTCTCCATTGAGGCATTATTGATAATTTATCAGTAACTTTATTTTGATTCCATTGCCCAGTTTATTTATATCCAACAATGTGCTGCTATTCAGATACAATGTCTTTGGCTCTTATTAATTTCTCTCATGATTTTTTTTACCTAATTTGTTGTTTGTTCACTTTTGTGATAGTATCTTGTTATATTTTATGCTTCATCTATTTCCATGGCATCTTTCACAAGACTTAAAATCCTTGGCAAAGTGATAATGGTGTCATCCCTCAATTACCTTGCAGTGGATCCATGTTTTCGCCTAAAGAGCACATACATTTGTGTGCACTAGTGACCTATTAGGATGCGTAATAACAGCATAGATTATCTGTTTGCAAGGGTCTATCAAGGGAGTTTGATGAGGGTTTTGCGCACCTCCAACACAGAATAGAATGCACTAAGTGTTCTAACCCCAATATTCCTCTTGTTAGTGCTTGACTTCACTCAGATAGATTCAGTGGATATGATGTGATTTGCTAGTTTCACAAGGGGACTTACACAAGTGTTCCTAGAGTGCAGGATGCAGTTCTCTCTATCACTATGTGCTTTCACTATTCTAATGAAACTTATTCAAAATAAATAGCAAAATAGTAGGGTTTAGGAAGCTAATTAGGGTTTTAGATCCTAAGGACAATGATAATAATGGCTTCAGATAGACAAATCCCCACAAACTGATTTCTGCTTAATCAGACTACTCACATCACAACGCCACATAAATAGTGCAATTTTCAAAGGAAATGAAGGATTTTCAGAACTTATTCAAAATAAATAGCAAAAGAGTAGGGTTTAGGAAGCTAATTAGGGTTTTAGATCCTAAGGACAATGATAATAATGGCTTCAGATAGACAGATCCCCACAAACTGATTTCTTCTTAATCAGAGTACTCAAATCACAACGCCACATAAATAATGCAATTTTCAAAGGAAACAAAGCATTTTCAGATTGTAAACATACATTCAAGTACCCAATACTAGCTCAACTCAAACATGCATTCACAATCGAACTAATGTTGTAATTGGGTTTAGACTAACCAGACATGGTAACTTACATTAGCAAGATACAAATGGTATGGACCAGAAGTCCATCAAATATTTTTGCATTTCACTATCAAATTCACTAAACTGAAACCATCATTGAAGAATAGAAACCATGCATACATTGGAAGAACACAAGAAACACACCATAAGTGAAATGATTTGTTTGCATTAACTCCCAATGTCGATTAAAATAATTTCTGTTCATCAGTTCCTACAGCTTTTTTTGCATTCTAACAACTACTAGCTACCAACTACTTACTTTATAAAGGAGAAAAGCATTGCCTTTTGGCGTACAAGATTAATGGTGGAGATTAACTCAACACCGAGGGCTTATATTTGTCTTTTAGAAACATCTGGATATTAAAATCTAATATTTTTCACCTACTTCCACTTGAAGACTAAATAGCTTTACCTACTCCCACTGTAGGACAAAATTTATACGCTTTCCAAGGTGTCATAGGAGAATAAGACAAAAGAGTAGGTATAGGAAATAGTAAATACAATTTTGACTTTTCAACATTGCATTTGATTCGATGTTGGGAATTTCCTATCCCTTTCACAATGAAGTACTTTTTACATATTTTCTCCTTGAAAATATTCCAATCTTCCAGTGATATTTTTCAGGTCCTTTTGCGTATTCAAAAATTCTGAAGTTGCTCATTGAGTTCGTAACTTCGTATGACATCCTTCAGTGAGTAAGAAATTTGAAGTGCCCTTGTACATGTACTCTATTTGAATGACCTTGTAACTTCCTCCAGTTCTTGAGTAACTCTGACAGACCAACTCCCTTGATTCCTCCTGAGGCATCTTCCGTACTCATACGTGAGCACCTACCCAAACAAAAGCACACAGCCATCATTGTTCATGGCATAGTTAAGAATATCAAAATTCAGTTTCATCACAATCAATTATAGTTATAATCATTCATCTTGGATTGCAATTGGTAGGTTTTAACTTGCTGCCATAGGATGTTAGATTAGACCAAGATAGGAGGTCTTGCAAGGAATGTGGAATGGCATATTCTTCCCAAATTGGATTGGATGCATTTGAAGCTTTTCTTTAGATCAGCACTTGCATTTTTGAATGGATCAGATTTCAGACCCAAAATAGATTCATGGACATCCTCGTACACTTTGGATTTGTGTTTTCAACTTGTTTGGAAAGAAGAATTGAAATTCACATTTTAGAATCTAGGATTGGGATTCTGAATCTTGAAATTGGATTTGGTAGTGGGAATGGGAATCTGATCTGCACTGTAGGATTAGGATTCTTGGATTCGTGATTTGAAATTAGCATTCTATGATTTGAACTTGGAAGTGGGAAATTGGGAGCAATCTGAATTCAGAATAACGCTCTTGCATTCTGAATTGGAAATCAGAAGTTGGAACTGGAAATGGTGGGTTGCAAGAGCATTCATGGAATGGAATTTCTGAAATGGAGGGTATGGACATGGAAGGATGGTGGGCATGGAGGGAGTTTGGAAAATGGTGACCTAGGAGGGTATCAATTGTAATGCCCCCTTTCGAGCACTGATTGTATGAGTTTGTTGTTAGTCTATTTCTCCATGGTCCGGTAGGCTAACTAGGACATTTAAGGAACTTTGAGGCCATTTGGCCTAGGCAGTTTTAGTTGTAGGTTGATCCAAGGTGACCAGATGCAGTTTTGAGCATACTTACTATTTATAGTAAGTCATGTTGGGCATGATTGGGATCTTCAGTGACAGTGTCATGTTGATGGGGTAAATGAATAATTATTGTAATTTCGACAAAAGGTGTTAATATCCTTAATATGATTTATTTATGCATTAATAAAGTTAGTTTATAAAGTTAAATATAAATATTTAATTTTAATGCAAGACTATAGTTAAGTGGGAAATATTTATTAAATATTCGAAGTCTATTTAATAACACATTGGAGGCATAAAATGTAAATGGGGACTTAAGTTAAAGGGAAAGTTATTTTAAGTGACATGGGGAAATATTAAAGGAAAATCAGTGACGAAAAAATAGGGGAAAAAAGCAATCGTGAGAAAATAGAAAAAAACAGCAAAATCCTGAAAAAATAGGGAAAGACAAAACTGATGGGGAAAAAGTGATTTTGTTTAACCTACATTGGCAAGATGAGTGAATGAGCTCTTATGGGAGCATTATAAAAGATTTCCAAGAGCTCACTTTCAGGCAAGCTGGAAAATATATGAAATTGTTTGGAAAGTTTTTCTCAAGGGCTTGGAGGACGAAATCACTCTTCGCTAACAATCTCTACACTGTTGAAAGACACAGTCTGGGGATTTGATCGAGCTACAAGGTAAAATCATATTGTTTGAAATATCTATTTCTTCCATTTGCCAATATTACAGTTGCCAGGAAAGGGTTCGATTTGGGAGTTTGAGTCTGCAACTCAAGTGTGAGTCATTAAGTCTGATTTATAAGCTGCTAGAGGACTGAATACATCATTCATTGAGAAACTAAGGTTGCCATACAAATCAGTCATTGCTGTGGGTTTTCTTTTTGACAGTACAAGTCTGAAACTGCTTTTAGGGGGGAGTCGAACAGGACTAGGAATCTGCAGTGAGGTGCCGTACAGGTCTGGAGGTCATTTTGGAAGCATTGAACAGGTCTGAAGCAATTGGGGAAGTGCTGTGCAAGTCTGAGTTACCTGGAGTGTGTCATACCAGCTTAGAAGAGTACCGATAGTGATTACAGTCTGAAATCCTCTGGGGGTAACGTCAAGGGGCTGATGAAATATTATTGCTTGTGTTAATGAGTTTGGAGTACATCCATGTGTGTAATGTCTCCTTTTTATATTAATTAGCACACTACTGGAATTACTAGATTCTTCTACAAATGTGTGCAAATGAAATGATGCTTGACTAGTAATTCCAAATGCTATGCTAATGTAATTCTATATGACTGGTAATTCTAAATGCTAAAATGATTTAAAGGAACTAATTTATTGAGATACAATATGAAGCAAAATGTAACGTATAAGGCAATAACAATGTATTAATGCATGTAGGAAATGCAATGTATTATGGTGCAATAAATGGATAATGCAAAATGGAGATGGACAATATGTATATATTTAAAATTGTAATTCCAATGCCACAATGGAATACAAGCTAACAAGGCTATGTCTTCAATAAGAGTTTGAATCTCAATGTGATTCTATGGCTGTCTCTGATATGCCAATATGACTCACACACATTCCCTGCTAGCCATCTCTCATAAACAATAAATTATATGCTGCTGTTATAGGGATGATCATTGACAGTGTGCCGTCTCTGATAAGCTCTGTAGTGTATATGCAATTTGCTTATTTCATTGAGCGGTCTTTGATATGGAGATATGAATATGCTCTGTATGGTGCCGTCTCTGATATGACTGTTATGATGCTTGCACTTGGATATGACAAGGTTGCGTCAGCAAACGATAATGCTCAATGAGAGCGATAAGTCCACAGGGGAACAAGTATAGTATTTATTCTTCAATCCACATCCTTCATAGCTGATCGGCATTGAATATATATATACAATATTTGAATGGGCACGGTGAACCGTTGCATTCGTTTGTTATGTTTGCTGCCTTGATTAATTAACATCAATAAGTGGATCGATTATTGTGAACCGATAATGCAATACGATTAAGATCAATCGTATGGAATGATAAAATGATCAAATGCTAATAAGTATCCATTGCTGTAGACATTTTAATTACTCATAATAATCATATTGATTATCACGAGTAATCATTATAACCATGAATTACTGTTTATCCATGGATCGACAGTGACACCCGATCATGGTTCATAATGATGTCATCTTTGAATATGGTACTGAAGCATGTTGCTGTAGCTATGTCGACGATGGTCTTGGCTCATGCCTTTGCCGCTAAACATCTCTTGCTTAAGTATATATATAAATTCTTAGTTACCAATTCGGGTGCGGGATGCGGGTGCGTGGATGCGTAAATTTTTTTTTTTGGGGGATGCAGATGCGTTTATAATTATATATATATATACATAATATTATTTATATTATTTATACACTTAAATTATAATATAATCAATATATAATATATTGTTTTTCATTGATCAATATAATACTTCACAACATCTAATAATATATACACTAATAATAATACTAAATGAAATTAAAATAAATAATCATATATTATTATTCACAACATATAATTATTAATAAATAATATATACACTAATAATAATACTAAATAAAATTAAAAGAAACAATCATATATTATTATTGCAAATTTCCAAATATTTAATAAATTATATAATGAATTTAATAAATTATACAAGAGGACCAGACGTAATAAACTATAAACTATAGATTTATTTAATAAATTTAATAGATTATTAATAATATAATTTAATAAAGTTATAAACTATACAACTAATTCGCCCAGGAGCAGACGTAGAGACCGCAGATGAACTCGACGTGGAAGTTAGGGCAGCGTGGAAGTCACAGGGCAGATGTCATCGTTTCCGTATTGGTTTATATTTCCGGATATCCAGAGAGATGTCATCGTCTGGGATACAATGATCACCTTCGCAGCTATCCTTTCCGCACCAGAATGAATATGGGAAACCATGAACGTGAGCTAAATGTGAAAGCTTAGAACCGTGTGCTAGATTGTCAAGAACAATAGTCAGCAAAGCCTCAGATGGGTGAGGATGAGCATCCTGTAGGCATCCGCAGGGAATCAGCCTCCGCATCCCGCATCAGCACGCATCCGCTCTCGCATCTGGGCAAAACCTGGACGCATCGGTAACTAAGTATAAATTGGTAGGCCGTCTGAATAAATCTCAAGTATGGATTTGATGTATTGTCCCCTCCTCTTCTACGTAAGAATTATCTTAATCAATTGTTGCTCCTTATTCATTGTTTGGAAATGAAAGCGGACACTATATTCTTCCACCGCTCACAATCAAGGTGAGGAATAAGTTTATATCTTGAATTTAAACTCATGTGATTGTTTATCAATTCTTCTGTCTCTAATTCCTGAACGGGGACATTACAGTCTCCCCCTCTTAGAAGATGCTTGCCCACAAGCATCATGGTGATTCTTGGATCCCAAGTAAGTCGGTAGAATAATTCGACACGTTCCCAGGGCTTCATGTGGATGCCTCCAAACTTATTATGTGATTCACACATCACGCAAGTTTCGGTGTCCCATAGGTTAGATTATCGATGGTTCTCAATGTCGACAAGAGTATCAATCTTGTAGGGCTTGTGTATAAAGTGGATCATCCAAAGTTGCAAGGATTCTTTACACGGATGTTTGTTGATGATCTTAAGCTTATATCTATGACCAACTTGAATTCCAACTGTGCATCGAATTCCAACTCATGAGTGTATCCATATGCTGCTGTTGTTTCACCCTGATTTGGAGAAGCTGATTCTCATGTCCAAACTGCAAAAACCTCTTTGGACATTTTGGCAAGTGTTCCCAGCTCATGGAATCAATCTTCATTGATGGGGAGGGAGCCTTGTTCAACCATAGAATGAAATTGTCTGTAGGCGAATTCCAAGTATGAATTGTAACCTCATAAAGTTTAATTGAAGAATGTTTAGTAATGGCATTGTCAGATGTTTTTATACTGTTCCAAGCTGATCTTAATAGTTTTTGAATTGAACTTGTATTGAGATCCCAAAATTTATTTTCATCTTCACCTTGGAAGGACTTTAAGCTAGTTTCTTCATGTACCTTAGAGAGTGAATTGTCATGTGTTGTCCACTTCAATTCTAATAAATGGATTTTGAATAAGTTGAAGATTACTTTTGTCTCTAAACTGAATTTCATCTTTTTCCTTCCCCCCTTCATCTAATTTCTTGAAGCCATCGTCATCTTTCCTTATTTTCAACTTTCCTAGTTTATCTACTTCAAGAAGATGAAGTGGAGTACACGAAGTGACTGAGTTAGAAACATTACTCCTCTCTTTCTCACCCATGAGTGTTGGGTGTTCGTTGGAAGGTGAAAGAGAATTCTGATTGGCGACCTTCAGACTCACGATCTTCATAAATCTGTGTGCTTGGTTCACTTGTGATTAAAGACATACATGAAGATTCCACTACTTCATTAGAGGTGTCGGGAATGATTTCTTCTTTGGGTACGTTTGACTCCTTTGAATTTATAATGATCATGTCCTGATTATCAACTTCTTGTTGTGTTTGATGATGATCTCTCACTTTGACTTCTTCTACACTTTCTTCTTTTGATGCACCTACTTCCAATGCCTCCATTTTATGTGAGGAGTCGTCGGGTGAGACTCCGGATGCAATTGTCATGTTGCAATCATTCATCCCTTGTTCCTTAGGGTGTGCATGCTTTTGAAATTCCAAGAGGTGACTTCTATATTTTTTAGGAGAGTATTTTATTCGTAGATCAATGTAGTCCTCTAAAGAGATATCTTGTTGAAGACAACTATACAACCAATCATGTCAAAATTGTTCATATACATCTACTGATTTTGGCTCTTGTCGCGATTGATCTTGTAAATCAACAAAAGTAAGTACTTGTCGTTCTTTCTTTGGAAGGAAAGTAAGAAAGTTTGGTTTGTATTTGAGGCATCATTTCTTCTTTTTTCCTTCTGTTTTCTATGATCGTTATTGGTTACATTTTGCGTTAATAATCCCGAAAATTGATCCAACTTCTTCTGTATGTCTCTCGACCATGCATTGATTTATGTGTTTTTGGAGTTCTTATCTCTTTCCATATTTGAAGCTTTTTATCATACTGGTTTCTCAATTGCTTCCTTTTTCTATTGACCTAAAATGTTCATCCCAAAGCTGGTAGGTTCTTAGCTCTGATACCAATTTTAATTTCCCCTTTTTATATTAATTAGGACACTACTAGAATTACTAGATTCTTCTACAAATGTTTGCAAATGAAATGATTCTTGACTAGTACTTCCAAATGCTATGCTAATGAAATTCTATATGACTGGTAATTCTAAATACTAAAATGATTTAAACGAACTAATGAATTGAGATACAATATGCAGCAATATGTAATGTATAATGCAATAACAATGTATTAATGCTTGTAGGAAATGCAATGTATTATGGCGCAATCAATGGATAACGTAAAATGCAGATGGACAATATGTGTTGAAATATAGCTTTGTTCGTGTTTAAGGATGCCAAATAATTATAAGCATTTTCATATATATATATATATATATATATATATATAATATACATTAGCATTGTTATTAATCGGCATACTGTAGAAACCGGTCGAATACATTATTGAATGTATAAAACACTGTTACGGTATATATTACATTGCAGACACGATAAGTATCGATGGTTATCGTGTCACTGTAATCACATTATAGTGCACGATAGCATCGTGGACTGTAATGTTATTACAACCACAATGATTATCGTGTATCTGTAATAGCATTACAGTACACGATATATCGTGTAACATACTTTTGTTAAGAAACGACACAAAGTCGTTTAAGGTAAACATGCCCTTCTGCAATTAATTTGGTTGATTATAATTAACTTAACGTAGGGTCATGACCCTACATGTCAACCGCCATGTATGGTCATGACTTTACGTATTAATATATATACTAAAAGATATTTGTGGAATCAATCAATCGCCAAGGCAATTATATTCTACAACAACATATAAATTCTAAGTAATATATATTAAATCTTTTGATCTTATATTCCTTAACATGGTATCAGAGAAAAGTTATTAGAGAAGATATATATATTTTTATTTTATCTCATATAACATAATAAAATTTGTGCTTATTATAACAAAAGAAATGGCTCACGGTATGAGAATGGAAGATAGACTTGAAGGTGCATCCAACTTTATATCTTGGAAAACTAGAATTACTTCTCTTCTTTTAGAACTTGAATTGGAGGACTATATAGAGAGAACCCAAAATACCTAAAGATGAAGTAGAAAAATCCACCTGGAAAAGGCGAAATAACAAAGCCAGGAAGTTGCTTATTGACTCTGTCAAAGACCCTAGACTTCCTAGCATTTCAAGATTAACCACTGCCTTTGAAATATTCAAAACCATTCAAGACACATTGTAAATCAATAATGCTTGTAGATTGTTGACTCTGAAACAACAACTTATGAACATAAAAATGAACAAAGGGGAAACATCACCTCTTACTTTCTGAGAATTTCAGAATTAAGGGATCAACTGCTTACTATTGAAAATAATATGGATGCTCTGGAACTATCCTTAATTGCTCTAAGAGGATTACCTATCTCCTGGGAATCCTTCATTCAGTGCATACCTCCATTACCAAAATTTGAACAACTAAAAAATGATTGCACTCAAGAAGAATCGAGATTAATCTCGAGAGGAATAAGACCTAGCAAAGAAAGTGAAGTTCTGGCACCACATGTCTAACAAAAAGAAGAAATTCTCCAAAAGGAAAAGGAGCACTTAAACCTTCAATAAAAAGGATCTTTCAAAAGTACAATGCTACAAGTGTGAGAAATACGGACATATTCACTAATATTGTCTAGAAAGGAAGAAAATTCAAGCTGCACTAGCTGAAGTCAAAGAAATGGAAAACCCACTCTTATTCCTAGCTCTGTCAAGTGAACTAAACTCAAATAAAAGCACCTGGATAATTGATAGTGGAGCCTCTAGACATATCACTGGATTCAGGGATCAATTTGAAACCTTTAAAGGGAACTCCTCGGAAGAAG
>MU227639.1:5922926-5948106 GCA_018584345.1 Thuja plicata
TCACCCGCTGTTATCAGGTGGAATGGAAGCCCACGTAAGGTTGTTTAATGATCGAGTATCATTAAGTAATCGGGTAGTTTATTCAGTCGTTTAGTATATTAGTTAATATACTGACTATTATATATATCGGGCATTTAGTATTTGAACTGCCAAACATATCACCCATGATTTGTTATCAAGTTTGCTGTGCGATTAATGTTTGTTATTAAAGGACACGACTTTATAGAGTCTCACAAAACATACATATATAGTCATTGATTGTTTGATAAGCGATAAGTATATACGGAAAACAATACAAGTCTTATTTATCAAGTCAGCATAATATTAAGATTAATATATTTATATATATATATATATCTGTTATTATATATATATATATATTGAGGTTATATATATATTATATATATTAAGATTATATAAGAAAATTTAAAAGACATAAATCTGATCCAAAATTAACATTGTCCTTGGCTGACCATCTTTGCTATGCATTGTTTTTTGTCATTGTTTCAAGTATTAGTTTTATTAGATGGAAGAAGAGTAAACATTTGTCAATTCTCCCATAAACGAATTTGGTTCAAATTTAAGAGTTTCATACCCTTAGACCCCAATAAAGGTTCGACAAGAAAGTCATCTAAGGATCTCTATAGACCCAAGGAAGACGGGTCCATCTCGATACTGTACATCGTGTCAACCACCCGGTTGTGGAGAGGGGTCTGCATGCCCTTGGTTCGTACATTGAAATCCCCAACAATGATAATGTCCCCCACTGCAGAAAAATGAGTAATGCTGTCATTTAAGTCTGTGTAGGGGTCACCCTCCAATCCATGTATGACATAGAAAAAAGATGCTGGGGGAAAGTAACACGCGACAATGAAAATGTCCTTGTGGTGCATACCCACCTGGCTAACACAGACCCACATAAGTCTGGCGGAACTGTCAGAGTAAACAACGAATGTCGTACTCTGAAGCCGGTTGCTAACAAGGCAAGCAACCCCACTGGAACCCCCTAACACCCCCAGAGCTCCGATCCTCGTCCTTGAGAGTTGAAAACCAGTGATACCCAGTGACACCAGGAAGAGGACGAGCGAGGCTCTAATGAGTCTCTATAACAAGAAGATCAGCCGAGCCAATAGCGTCGTAAAGTAAACCCGACATGGGCCAAAGTGTCCCATTACCGTTCTAGTAGTTGACACACAAGGAACCACCCCTACGCTCCTCCATGCCCAATCACACCTGTGACTGTCATTTAGCTGCCGCGCTTGACCGAGATCCCCAACTCGAGGGGAAGGAATCCATAATAACTGCCTTCATATTCCGAATAACTGCCCATGTCCCTTCATGTCCAGCGGCAACAAGAAGCTCTCTAGAGTGTTTAAGTTCAACCACCTGAGATTTAGTAAGGTCCTCATCAAGGTAGATCTTCGAAGATAGGGAGAACAATTTTCTTTTGGCTTTAAGAGCCCGAAGCCTATCATTTACTAAGAGAAAGCGAAGGAACAAAGTGGAGTCATAGCCAACCCATGGCCTATTTAAGGTAATATTTTTGGATTTCCAATTGTTCACTAAGAAAGGTGTATCTTGCAACCATCGGATCGGTGGGAGTCCACGGACCTTTAGATTCAGATTTACATCATATATAAATTAAAATTAGAGTTTAATATATATTGTAAACCGAAAAAGGAGTACACCTCTGAATAAATATGAACTTCAAGTTTTAGTGTCAATGAAAATTCTAAACCATAAGTTTCATCTACAATTAAAG
Organism: Thuja plicata; assembly: GCA_018584345.1. Lineage (NCBI taxonomy): Eukaryota > Viridiplantae > Streptophyta > Pinopsida > Cupressales > Cupressaceae > Thuja > Thuja plicata. Next base: position 5,924,689 of record MU227639.1, read on the forward strand.
CTCAAAAAAGTTTATTGCCATTGTGTGGGTGACGGAAGTGGATGATATAGCCACAATGGTGTCAAGAGGTGCTATCATCCAGAGTTTTAGGATCAAATTATGTATATGAGGAACCTACCTCTAATGGCTCACCAACCTCAATTTTTGACTTCTCATATGCTACCACATTAACTTTCCATTTAGTTTCTTTTCTCTCCAAATTAGCTAACTCATCATCAATTAACAATGGATTGACATCAACATCCTGAGGTTGAGAAGTCCAATCTATGCCATCAAGGTCAATGGCTTCATGTGCACCTTGCCCTTGTACCTTCTTTTCATGCAAGCAAAGGTTGTACTCTCTTTCTACTTAGGAGTCTTGATAGTCCGACATATCTGAGTTTGAAAGTTGAGGCTGACTTGGACTTGGATATAATTGGGTGTGGTTTCAAGTCTCATTGGGCCTTTTGTTTGTTTATGGACATGATTATGATATCTTTGTTTCTTTCTTGCTATAGATATAATGTCCCCATTCTAGCACTTATAACATGATGTTGTCGTTAGCCTAGTTCCCCATGGTCCCGTAGGCTAACCATGACATTTAAGGGACTTTGAAGCCATTCGCCCTAGGCAGCTTCAGTCATAGATCATTTCGAGGAGTTTGGATGCAGTTTTGTGTATACCTACTATCTATAGTAACTCATTTGAGCATGGTCAAGACCTTCAGTGACAATTCAATGCCAATGTCATGTCGATGGTAAATGTTTAATATTGGTAGAAGATTTTATTATCATTGATTTATTTATACATTAACAAAGTTGGTTTATAAAGTTAAATATAAATTTTTAATTTTATTAATGTGGGACTATAGTTAAGTGGGAAATATTTAAATATAAAGGGCTCCTTTATTTTATATCACATCAGAGACATAAGTTGTCATGTCCCCATTTCCGGAGTGACTTCAGTTTTTTGTGTGGTTAGTCTATTAGCCATTCCCGTAGGCAAATCTAGTTGGATAGCGAATGTTTTTGTACTGTTGGATATATTTTTCGGTTTTTTCGCCTATGGAGAAATAAGGGAAAATAATATTATTTTTGGGCAAGGAGAAATAAAATATTATAAGGTGGGAAAAATGTCACTTTTTGATATTAAATTAAAATATAAAATTAAAAGTGACTTAAATTATGTTTATAAAGTCATAAAGTGACTTTATGTGGGGGCCTATGGTTAAATTGATTTTTATTTAATTTTAATAAGAGGCTTCTAGAGGTGGACGACCCCTTTTGGGAAGTTAAGAATTTATTAAAAATCATAAATTGTGTTTTGAGGTCAACCTCCTTACGGGAAAGGCTTATATTGGGGATAGACATCATTTGGAGGGCATCTCACGAGCATTAGAAAATATTGATATTTCTCCATTGTTGCTGATCTAACTGTAGCAGCCTAATCCGAGGACGAAAACCCTTGGATTTTAGATTGTTGGACGAAATCCCAATACTTCGAGTGAAGTGGGTTCACTCAGGAATCACCATTGAGCAAATGGGTACCATTTTTTATAGTGTTTTGAAGATTTCTAGCTAAGGTTAGAAGGACTTTTTTGAAGACATATTGCAGATTGGAGCACATAGCATTTTTATTAAATTTTCCAGCTAGGGTGATTTGGTTCCAAAGTGCATTTGAAGCTTTTTGATGGTGGTTTCATGATTTTTGAAGCAGCCTATGATTTTATACGAATTTTGCTATATTTGGGCAACTAGGGTTCGAAGATATAAGTTGCATTTTGTGATTGGGCTTGGTCAGAAAATTCTGGGAAGGTTTTGGCAATCAATAAGGCCTCATTATGCATCCATATCCAGCCTAGCGCTTATATTTCTCATCATCAGCTTGGACGACTTCATTTTCGAGGTGTTTGGCATATCCTAAATGGTTCTATTTCGCTGTTGTCAATCCCAAGAATTCTCAAAATTTATATCAGATTGTATTCAGCTCCAAACTTTACATTTTATGGTCATACTTCAAGAAGCGTTATCCGGGTATGTGCGAAATTGATGTGTATACTCATCTATTTTATTTATGAAGCTAATTTTGCTATATATTTCAGTCTGAGAACATTTACATCAGTTAAATAAATACTTTTCTCAGTTCTGATTTTTGGACCCAAAAGTTGTTATTTAGTACGCTGTTGTCAATCCCAAGAATTCTCAAAATTTATATCAGATTGTATTCAGCTCCAAACTTAACATTTTATGGTCATACTTCAAGAAGCATTATCTGGGTATGTGAGAAATTGATGTGTTTACTCGTCTAATTGATGTATGAAGCTAATTTTGCTATATATTTCAGTCTGAGAACATTTACATCAGTTAAATAAATACTTTTCTCAGTTCTGATTTTTGGACCCAAAAGTTGTTATTTAGTAGGTTTATACGCTCTTGGTTGTATGCGTTAGTCATCCTTTAATTTGTGATACATTTCCATCATTTGGCATCATAAAAACAATCATACAAACACAAAAACAAACTCAGAAGATAAAAATCAGACCTTGCATACCAACTGTTCGACAAAATTCCTTTGGTACAAAACTGAAAATTTCAAGTCAGATTTGGAAGGGATGTTACATAAGTTGTAAAAAGGGAGTAATGTTATCTAGCCCACATTTGCGAGGTGAGTGAATGAGCTCTTATGAGAGTGTTACAAAAGAGATTCAAGAGCTCTCTTTCAAGCAAGCTGGAAAACACAAGAAATCGATGAAATTGTTTGGAGAGTTTCTCTCAAGGGCTTGGAGGACGAAATCCCTCTTTGCTTGCAATCTTTATGTTATTAAAAGACAGTCTCGGGATTTGATTGGGCATCAAGGTAAAAAATTAGATTATTGCTATTTCTATTTGAATATTTTGTCATATTTAGTGGATTGATTTGAGGGTCTAAAGGAGAAGTTTGAGTGCAAGTTGCTGTTAATCACTGCTACCTCATTGGTCGTACCAAGTTTGAGTTTGTTGAGAGTTCGTGGGAGCCGTACCAGGTTGAAGAAGTGTTGTACATGCCAGACTTAGCTACGATAGTGCCTTACATGCCCAGGAACATCAGTAGTTGCATCAAACTGGTTTGAGATTGTCGTCCGAGGTGCCGTACATGTTTAGTAACATGGTGCTAAACAAGTTTGAGAGTGGTGGGAAGAGGGGCTGTGTGGGTTTGCAGTAATAAATGTGTGTCGTATATGCTTGGAATGAGCCGTACCAGGTATGAACTGTAATTGGGACAGCGGAATTGGTATATCATTTCATAGTATTTTAAAGTTGAGCATTGTATGCCATTGCATTGTATCCATTGATGACTAATGAGAATATGTATCAAACGAGTATACGTGGATTGTTCATAACACTGTTTACAATTTAGTGGTTGCAATTTAGTGTCTCGTTTAACTCATATATGATATATGCTGTTATTAGTACTGCTGTTATTTGTTCAATATATTGGTTGGTTTCACATATCTATTTCATTATTGCAAACCAAACAAGAAGGAAAAAAACAAACAAACTGGTAAAACAAGGGCATCCATTACGGTGGTATCAGAGTAGTGTATCCTGTCATCCTAGTGGGTACAAAATGATTGGATAGTGATGTGCCTGATTCGAGTGTGCAACCACGGACTCACCATTATAATACACGTAGAAACATGGCATTGTTAATTACATGGCTAGAAGGACAAGAGGTTCCGAAAGAAAACATGATTATTGGTGAAGGGAATAGATGTCATACTAGTGAACAAGTAACAGGAAATATGGGTGAGAGAAGAGATTCAGGTGAGGAGAGATTATTCAATATGTTGTAAGCTTTAGCACAGGGGCAGTGACCGGTTGAACAAAGAGCTCAAAAACAGAATCAGTGGGTGGACTTGTTGCAGATGATGGCTAGACAAATGGGTATTGATGTTAACAATGGCAGAAATAATGGCGGAAAAAATAGTGGAAATGTATAATATCCCCCTAGGATATTTTCTCTAGATTTTTCAAAATGTATCACAAAAATTCCAACAAATAAATTACATGCAACTGATGTGTAATTATTCAATATATTATGCTGAAAATTCATAGAACCTTGATATTAAATATGAAGATAAAAGTTTACAATCTCATTTTTAGATTAGATATGAAATACCTCAAAACACTTCAAGTTTGTCTTCAAAATAAACTTCACAAATAAGCCCAGTTGTGAACTCCGTTGGAAAGCCACCCCCCAGAAACGAATTGGGTTTCCGTTCAATCTGCTAAAAAAAATCCCAAGGGTTTCCGTCCTCAGGAAACTAGAATTGGAACAAGAAGCTCTCAAAGCTCTGCCAAAATAAATGAATAAACCAAACACGCTGAAATGAATCTATCATCTTTCAAAGCCCAATGCAGTGTCTCTTCATTTTCCCTCTGCCTGTCTCTTCGTCTTCTTTGTTTTGTCCCTTTCTAAAATTAAAATGACTTTTTATAATTTTCATTAAGCTCCAATAAAGTCATTTTAACATTTTATTAATTTGTCAGTTAATTTCCAATGTCCCAAAAAAGCGACATTACAAAATGATGGACAAAATGGTGGTAACAATGGTGGAAATCATGTACAGAATGGTGGCAACGGAGGGGGAAATATGAATGATAACTTTGGACATGCAACTCAACCTTCGAGGACAATGAGCTTGAGGCCCCTAATACCCACCTTCCCACCTAGGGATTTGGTATAGCCAGAGAACGAGCCTCAGATCACAAAATTACACGAACATTTTCAATGAGTTTGGCAGAATCGAGGTGAAGAATTTCAAGCAGCGATTACTTTCAGCAAGTACATGGATGTTAGACTAAAACATTTGCCTCGTACCGGTGGTAGGGCACAACATAATGCTTTGTAGAAGAAGGTGAGCAAGCTTTCATCGCCCTACTATGATGGATTTGGGAAGACCACTGCGAGACCATGGGTACAGAAGGTAGACACCTACTTTTTAGTTAAACCCCATGCAGGAGGAGGAAGCAAGTAAATATGCAGTGATACATTTGGATGGCCTCACACATGAGTGGTGGCAACATGGTATGGTCAGTATGGGGCATGACTAGATTACTTTATATGTGGAGTTTACAAAGAGACTGATTGAGAGATTTGATAAGAAGGATCCAAAACTCTATTTTAAGGTGTTAGCTCAGCTCAAGTAGTAGGGGCCAGTTGAGACATGCATTTAAGAGGTTTAGAGACTTTCAATACTTATGACCGACATCTCACAAAGGAGACTTTTGGTTTAATTCATGGATTGGTTAGCTGATCCGTTGAAAGGGTGGATCAAGGGCCTTAATCCTTCATCACTACAAGAAGCTTACAAGAAGGCAAGGGATATGAAACCCACATCATTAGAGAGTAAATTCCAATCCAAGGGTTTCCCGTCAAAGAAAGGTAAAGACGATAAACATTTCCATAAGGATTCCCATCAACAAAGGAAAGATTAAGATGGTTTGGATAGCGAGCAGTTAAATGATCTCAAGAAGAGTAAACTCTGCTTACATTGTAGAGAACCTTGGGACGCTTCTCATAAGTGCATTGTCAAAGCAAAAATAAAGCATATTGAGTATTTTTTCTGTTGAGGAATCAATATCAGCGAAATTCAACAGCTATCTGATTCAGAGAGCAGCGATGAAGAAAATACTTCAGAAGGGGAGTCTAGAGAGGATAAGACCATTGCAAGATTTACAGGCACTGAATAGGCAATTACTTTCAAGGTGAGGGGTGTGATACAAGGGCAACAAGTTGGCTCATTGATAGACACAAGAGCCACTCACAATTTCATTGATGAGAGCTTTGTCAAGAAAAGAGGAGTCTAGACGGAAGAACATGAGGGGTTTAGGGTGATAGTAGCCGGTGGACACAAGCTAGAGCACTTGCATGATTCCTAACTTTCACATGCAGATGGGTGAATATGAGATGGTAGGTAACTTTTATGTGGTAGATATGGGAGATTATGATGTTATTCTTGTTATGACTTGGATGAAGTCTTTAGTAGAGTTCTCCTTCAACTTGGAGAAATTGGAGATGAGGTTTTAATATTAGGGAAGGAAAGTGGTACTCAGAGAACTATCAAATGGTGGACTTTGAGTTTTTTCACTTCAGAGGATGGAGCGGTTATTCAGGCATGATGATGTGGAATGGGCAATTGGCTGTCTTATTATGCCTACTGTTTCGGAGCAGCAGGTTAAGACGTACCATCCAGACATATAGGAGGTAATCTCAGGGCACACAATTTGATAGTATCCCTTATGGAGTTCCTCCTGAGAGGGGATTTGAACATGTGATAGAGTTAGAGGAGGGGGCAAAACCAATGATTACCACCCCATACGAGCATCCAAATAAATACAAGGATGAGATTGAGAAAGTAATTAAGTTGTTGGAGATGGGACAAATTAGGCCCAACAAGAGTCCTTTTGCATTGACAATGGTTTTGGTAAAGATGGGACTATGCAGATGTGTATCGATTACAGGGCTTGAACAAAAGGACTATTAAAAACATGTATCCCATACTACAGATATATGAGCTTATAGATGAGATGCATGGAGCTTTTGACTTACGACTAGGATACCACTAGATCAGGATGAGAGCCGAGGACATAGAGAACACAACAATCAGATGTCATTACGACAACTTTGAGTTCTTAGTATTGCCATTTGGGCTTACCAACACCCCTGCCACATTCCAAAATTGTATGAATCTGGTGTCCAGGAGGCAGTTGCAGAAGTTTGTATTAGTCTTCTTTGATGACATCCTAATTTTTAGCAAGACCTAGGAGGAGCATTTGTAGCAGTTGGAGATCCTGTGTATACTGGAGAGTGAGTCATTGTTTGCCAAGGAATCGAAGTGTGAATTCGGCATTACAGAGCTTCTATACCTTGGCAATATCATTAATGCAGATGAAGAGAGGGTGGAGCCATTATCGAATGGCCAACTTTGACTAACCTCACACAATTGAAGGGGTTCCTAGGATTGTGCGGCTTCTATAGGAGGCTTATGCAGAGATTTTCTCAAACAACAACTCTGTTGACAAATCTTACAAAAAAGGGAGCCTTCGAGTGGTCGAAATCAGCTCAATAGTGTTTTGAGCATTTCAAGCAGGTGATGTTATCTTGCTTAGTCTTAGGTCTTTTAGATTTCACCAAACCATTTGAGCTATAATGTGATGCTTTAAGAGATGGGATTGGTGTAGTACTAATGCAGGAAAAACACCCCATAGCATATGAGAGTAGGAAGTTGAGGGGGGTGGAGAAGAGCTACTCCATCTATGACCGGGAAATGTTGGCCATCATGCATGCATTGGGTAAATCCAGATCTTATCTGGTGGGAGGCAGATTTGTAATTAAGACAGATCATAATTGCATAAAATACTTCATGAGCTAGAGAGATCTTAATGATGGGCAGCAAAAGTGGATTACCAAGTTACAAGGGTATGACTTTGACATTGAATATATCAAAGGAAAGAAAAATGCAGTGGAAGATGCACTCTCATAGGGACCTCAGATATGTTCTTTAGTTGAGATATTAGCCGATTGGAGAGGGATGATCACAACAGAGTATGCAAAGGATTTGTGGGTAGCAGGTTTGACAGAGGGCACTAATTAGAACGATAGGTAAACAGTGACTAGTGATCTCATATTCTATAAGGGGAGAATTCACCTAGTGCCTTCTTTGCACCTTAAGAAGGCAATTCTGAAGAAGAGTGGTGCTGAGAAACTTAAGCCGCGATTCATGGTCCATTCTGAGTCACTCGACGTATTAGGGAGGTGGCCTACGAGCTAGAGTTGCCAACTAGCAGTAAGGTGCATAATGTATTTCATGTCTCTAGACTCAAAAAGGCTCGAGGACATAATGTAGTTCCATCGACAAAGTTGCCACCCCTGGATAAGGAGGGGAAATTGATATTGGTTCTTGAGGCCATCATTGATACCAGGGAGAGAACATATCAGAGGAGGATGATTAAGGAATATTTGGTTAAATGGAAGAATTCGCTAGTTGAGGATGCCACATGGGAGAGCGACCAGATCTAACAGCATTCGAAGATGAAATTGCTTGAGTACAAGCAATTTTGGGAAGGGTGGACTATGATGTCCCCTTTCTAGCACTAATAGCATGATGTTTTCATTAGCCTATTTCCCCATGGTCCCATAGGCTAACCGAAACATTTAAGGGACTTTGAGGCAATTTGGTCTAGGCAGTTTTAGTTACGAATCTTTTCGACGTGTCTGGATGTAGTTTTGGGCATACTTACTATTTGTAGTAAGTCATTTGGGTAGGACCTGCAGTGACAATGTCATGTCAATGGTATATGTTTAATATCGACAAAAGATTTTATTATCATTGACATGATTTATTTACGCATCAATAAAGCTAGTTTATAAAGTTACATTTAAATATTTAACTTTATGAATGCGAGACTATAGTTAAGTGGGAAATATTTAAATATAAAAGGTCCCTTTGTTTTATAACACATCAGAGAGAAATTTTAAAATGGGAGTAATGTTTTTTTTAAAAGGTGGCATAGCCACTAAATATATTAATAATATAATTTTGTTACATTGGTTCAAAAGGGTTCTTGAAGAAAAGAACCAGAAAGAAAACTCCGATCATTGCCCATACATATTACAAAACATCGTGATATCAGAATCAGAGTACAAGAAGATAAACCCCGCCTAGCCGGAGCTAGTTACAATAAAAAAATATACCAGAAATTCGAACCATGGAGCTCCAAATCCCAACCGGGAGTGGGTACAATAATACATTACATAGAAGTGCAAAATTGTTAAATCGGAGTGGAGAGAGTAGTGAAGCAAAAAAACTGAACTTGATAAGCCGTGAAGATGATACTCAAGTAGCCATAGGCCCATTCAAATCTGCAACTTGTCGATCCTGCATTCAAAAAAAAAAAAAACTTGCCAAAAAGACCAAGATCACTCCTCTGTAACTGCTGCAGATACCTCACCTGACCCCAATTGCAGATTGAGATCAGGAATAGTTCGAGGAGATGGTGAAGTAAATAGTAAAGGAGCTGAAGTAGGGACAGACTGAGCAACAAAAGGAATTGAGTCTTGCTCCAATAGATCCAGTAGAGCATAAACAATCAGATGAATACCATTAATATTTTCCTTACTCAAAAAACCATCGAATTGATGCAAAGCTGCCTTGACCTGTCTGAAGGATTGGCGCTCAAGACCTTTTTAATACTTTCAAAAACCATATAAACCCCATGGTTATTCAACAATGCGTGGTGATGGAACAATCCACCAACAAGAGCAGCACCACCCCATAAATCATACTTTTGGACAGCTCTAGATAACTTATTCTCACAGAGAAACACTGGCTTCACATACCTATTAACAATCAATTCCAAAAGAAACAGAGATTGGAGAAGATCAAGTGCATTAGAAAGAAATATTGACAAAATTTGGGACGGAAAGATGATGCGTTTGGCTAGAGGAAAAAGAATGTCGAAACCAACAATCCTTTTAATGCCTCTGCAAACATGTGGTCGCTCACAAATAAAAACAATGGCAAGTATGTCATCATTTATAAAACCCAAGAACGGCTTTTCCCAACTTGCAACCTCCAAAAAGACTCTGTTATTACGTTGATAAAGATCCATATGCAGAGAGTTACATGAGGAGCATACCTCAACTTTAGTGCTAACTCCAACCAAAGTGTTCGGCTGCACAAACATTAGAAGCAGGGAGACTGATTACAGAGATTTATCCCACGCTAGCATAAAAAGTGCAAAGAAAGAAGCAAACTCACAAATGGGAAAGCACAACTGTATGTAATCGGAGGTAATTCCAAGCAAGAGAAAATGATTTCTTCCCACGAAAAAACAATGCCAAAATAACAACCATTAATTCGACATAAAACGAACATGAAAGAAATAAATGCGACACATTCAAAATACGTGAGATAACAAAAGGAATAATGCAGGACCTGAGAAGCATGAATGAAAGATATGTGATAATCAATGATGATGACGACACAAATTAATCAAACATAAATACACACGGATGAAAGTGGATAGATCACCCAAATGCTTGGAGAAGACAAGAAAAGCAATCACATCAATCATAAATGTGAAGCAGAGCAAAGAAGGGAAGAAAGTGGCATATCCTGCACATGAACCAAATCCAAAGCTGACAGAGAAAGGCGAAAGAAAGGACGAGACGACCCATGTGAATACAACACCTGCCATAATCAGACGAAGCAAGGAAACACTTAAATAAATACATACTAAAAGCAATGCACAATTCAAGTTATAATATAATTAAAACCATACATATGATAGCCTACATATGTATACTAATATATTTGAAACAATATAAGGCAATACAACCCCAAATAGATAAATACATACATATATATATATATATATATATGTATATATCTATTTTATATATATATATATATATATATATATATATATATATATATATAAACTTCCATACATATGTATTTATATTTGCAGAAGAAAACTTATTAGATGTTTCCAATATATGAACATACATAATTCAACAATTACATGTATGCTTAATTATGCAAGAAAAAATAAATGTTGAAGAGATTCCTTATGTATAATTGAGAGAAGGTCTGGAAAGTTTGTCAGAGAACACCCAGAAATAGATGTTTCAAGTGTTAAGTTATCACAACCCAAGTTAGCTAAACAATCAACAAGAACATTACCTTCTCTATAGACATGTGAGATGGTAAAATTTTGAGAAGAATCGATAAACTTCCAAACCTGCTCAAGGATGTACTTTAAATGCCAACTATCAATATTCCTATTAATACAAGCATTAATGATAATGACATAATCTCCCTCTATGTGAAGACAGAGAATCAATAATTCCTTTTTGCAAGAGCTAGACCATCTAGCAGGGCTAGAGCTTCTGCAACATTGTTAGTCCCGGAGGGAATAAGAGAAGCTTTGAGAGCTAGGACCGATCCTAGATGATTATGCAAACAAACTCCTATACCTTAATCACCTGGTTTACCCCTAGAAGAACCATCAAAATTTAATTTAATAAAAGAAGAATCAGGAGGTTGCCATTTAATGGATGATCTAACAACATGAATTTTTCTGATAAGAGGGAAGATAGGAGCAGGAGGAATTGATAAGGACTTACAAATTGAGGCCATCTGACTATCCCATGATGAGAAAGTAATATTTGTATTAGAGTGAATCATCACAGAAGAGTTAACTTGCTCAGAAATATGTTTCTCGATAGTGATAAGAACCGAAGAGAGATCAGAAGGAGATTTTCTAAAGATACGTTTGTTACGTTCCCACCAAATTGACCAAATAACAGTAGAGGGAATAATTATCCACAAACAAGCAAATAGTGAAGTAGAAAACAGCATGGGCCAAGATTGAAAAAGATCGCACGACGATAGAGGTAGAGGAAAAAAGATAGACAACTTATTCATAATAAAGGACCAACACTGAGAAGCAAAAGTACAATGTACAAAAAGGTGATCGACAGATTCCGCAACATCTCCACTAAGAACACAATTGAAAGGTAGAGCTATTTGCAACTTAACCAACCTATCACTTGTAAGGATCCTATTTTGAAGGGCAAGCCAAGAAAAAACACTTGCTTTCAGGGAGAACTGCATTACTCCAACATAAAATAAAAGCCCGATGTGATACCTTGTGGTTCTCAATGTGTTGGATAGCCTTGTAACCTTCTTTGACAGAATAAATCCAATTTTTAGGACACCATAACAACCTATCACTAATATTACTCAGGTAAACAGATCGATTCGAAAGGATGGAATTAAACTCCCTAGCTAGAATAGAGGATATGGGAAGAGAAAAAGTATCTTTCCAACTGACTTTATGAGAAAAAATATCAACATGGTCAATGTAATCTATCGGCTTATTCCCGCAGCGTTGGATGAATGTATCAATTACTCCTAAAAAGGAGGTCAAGGAGTTCAAGGGAGGGATACCGTTCCAAGAGTCATACCAAAATAACACATTTTCTCCACAATGAACTTGCCAAGATAGGAAGTTAGAAACCACCTCCCTAGAAGAAATCATAAAATTCCAAGTTGGAGAGCCAACAGGAGGATTAGCGATTGTAAAAATTCTATTAGGATTAGAAGAGTCTAGATATTTGGCTTGCATAATCTGACACCAGAGAGTATCCAGCTTGAAATACACATTCCAAACAAGCTTACCTCCAAATGCTTTGTTCCTAATTGCTATATTATGCAAACCAGCTTCCCCAGAAGATTTATCAGTAGAGAGTTTGTGGAGTGAGACAAGAGGCAGTTTCTTCTCATTAGACACATTAGCTTTCCACAGAAAAGAGCAAATAATTTTCTCCATATGGGCAATAACCGACTTGGGCGCCTGGAGAACTGAGATATAATAGTTGGGAATGACTGAAAGCATAGTCTTAACAAGTAGTATTCTTCTATACAAAGATAACCAACGAGCCTTCCAGGCAGAAATTCTACCTTTCAACCTTTAAATGACATTATCCCAATATGAAGGTTTGACTTGACCAAAGAAGAAGGGAATCCCAAGGTAAGTAGATGGAAGACTGTCCAAGGAGAAGCCAAGAATTCCCACAATTTTTTGTTGGATAATATCAGGTGTAAAAAACATGTACAATTTAGACTTGTGAGGATTGATAACTTGACGAGATCCAGAAGAGTAAAGATCTAGAGTCTGCTTAATGCACTTGGCCTCCTGTATAGAGGAGCTGCCAAACAATAGAGTATCATCAGCAAAGAAATTATGGGTAACTGATATATCAGTGTTTGGAATTTTAACCCCTTTCCAGACAGAGAGTGCTTTATAGAATTGTTCTGCTAAAGGCTTTAGCCATAATGATGAATAAGAAAGGAAAGATAGGGTCACCTTGGCAGACCCCCTGTGGGGCATAAAAAAACTTGATGGGGTACCATTTATGATAACAGAAAATGGGAGTAATGTCATTTATCCCACATTGGCAAGGTGAGTGAATGAGCTCTTATGAGAGTGTTATAAAATAGATTCAAGAGATCTATTTAAGGCAAGCTGGAAAATACAAGAAATTGATGAAATTGTTTGGAGAGTTTCTCTCAGGGGCTTGGAAGACGAAATCCCTCTTCGTGTACAATCTCGATACTGCTGAAAGACATAGTCAAGGGATTTGATTGGGCATCAAGGTAAAAAATCAATTGCTATTTCCAGTTGAATATGTTTGTCATCTTTAGTGGATCGATTTGAGGGTTTAAAGGAGAAGTTTGAGTGCAAGTCGCTGTTGATCACTCCTACCTTGCTGGCCGTACCAAGTTTGAGTTTGCTGGGAGTTTGTGTGAGTCGTATCAGGCTGAAGAAGTGTTGTACATACCATAGTAGCATAAATCGTTTTGGGAAAAAATCGGCAAACTAGAGGAGCAGGATCTTTTGAAAAAATTGGGAAAAAATCGGATTTACAAAAAAACATAAAAACTTGAAGAAAAACGGTAAAAAATGTTTTGAAAAAACAAACTAAGGGGCATTTCTACATCATAGGATATATTGACAGCAAATAATATATAGAGTTCAACAACATTTGACAATATTCTTCTATGTCTTATGCTTTGATGAATGTCCATAGCCTGGTTCAGAGCAACATATTGGCAGAAGTAGTGAGGTCATTTGGATAAAATTCACTCACCATTAAAGATTTCCAAAAGGTCTGAAGATAATCAGATATACTTGTATTGATATGAAAATAGATTGAACTAAAGATGAGGCAATGCAGATAAGGCACTTGAATCCTTATGCAAGATGTCACGCACCCTACTATAATCCCACATGACAAACCAACAACCACTTTTCTCCATCCCTAAGTTAGACTAAATATTTATTGACTCTAGACTTTCGTAATGACTGAACTTCTCTCATTCACTCGATATATGCTTTGAAAAGATAAACTATAAAACCATGAGATAAACGTTCACTTGTGCCTAAATTAATTGCAAACATTGACACGATGACTAAAGACAAATGTGGACTATTTTGAGATGAATCAATTTTAGCATATCCTCGTATACAATAGCAGGTATCAAAGATGGTAAGTCATCTTTGATGGCCTTTCTTCTTGCGTAGGATCTCAGTCTTCTATGTGAAGACTCGAAATGATGATGGCTTAGACTCCAGACGATGATCAGACTCCCGATGATGGCTCAGAAATAATACCGTCAGCTCCAAAGTCCAGATGATGGCTCAGACTCCATACGATGCTCCAAAATCCCAGATGATGCTCACACGACACCAACCTCTGCCTCCAAATGACACCAGTCTTACTCTGCTCCAGACGACACCAGACGCGACCATTAAATAGAAAGGCGGGCACATTTTTGCGTTATTTAGGGTTTTTCGCGTTTAAAAAGTTTGCCAATATTAATCGCGATTGCTAGGAGTAATCGTGTTTTTCACGTTTCAATCGGGAAAAAATCGTTGACCATGAGTCAACGATTTTTTCCAATTTATTGGGGAAAAAATTGTTGCAGGAGGCAATTCACTTAATTGTGATAATCACGATTCATTCACGATTATTGCTACTATGGTACATAGTCATACCATACTTAGCTATAGCGTGCCGTAGATGCCCAAAAATATCAGTAGTTGCATCAAATTAGTCTGAGATTGCAGTCTGGGGTACCATATAAGTTTAGTAACAACAATATGGTGCCAAACCAGTTTGAGAGTTGTGGGAAGAGGGGTTGTGTGGGTCTGCAGTAATAAATGTGTGCAGTACATGCTTGGGAAGGGTTGTAGCAGGTCTGAATTGTAATTGGGATAGTATTTTAAAGTTGAGCATTGTATGCCATTCCATTGTATCCATTGATGACCAATGACAATGTGTTTCAGGCTTGGAGTATAAGTGGATTGTTCATAATGCTGTTTACAGTTTAGTGTTTGGTTTCATTTATATATGCTGTTATTAGTATTGCTGTTATTTGTTCAGTATATTGGCTGGTTTCAAATATCTATTTCATTATTGCCAAACAAACAAGAAGGAAAAAGAAGAAGAAAACAATATGGTAAACCAAGGACATCCACTACAATAGAAGTTTTTCTTAAATAGTCTAGATGATGATATGAAGACTATACTCTCCAAAAGTTGATTCTGTCTTTCAACATTGTCTGGCAAGATATGTGTTTAGCTAAAATCTGGTCTTTGAAATGACATAATGTTTGCTGATATTGGCTTCTAACAATATATGTTTAGTTTCCTTGGACTTCAAAATACATACATACATATAGATATATTTTGGTGCTATGTCCTATAATAATTTTGACTATTTGACTTTGGTGTTCTGGAATTTGAGTCTTCAACGAGATTTTTAGCCGAGATCTGGAGTATTATTTTCAGGTGCTTAGCTGGTATGATATGCATATTGAGAATATAAGATCGTCTAATGTGTACTCTGACATAGGTGGAATGATGGTGATGTTTGCACTATTTGTTTTTAGAATGCCGATTGGAGCTTTTATAACTCTACTTTTGTCTTGTTGAAATGCAAGAGCTAAGTCAAATAAATTAAATATTAAAAGGTATGAGTTTATTTTAATTGATTTAATTAATAACCGACTTGATTAAAATAATAAAATATTATAATAAGTCACTTTATTTAATAATAATTCATCCAACTTATTGCAGAAGCTACACCATTCTAGAAGGCTCCCCAAATTGTTATAAATGGAGGATTTGTAATGCATTCATCATGTTCAGGTTATTATTTGGTTTGATAAATTGTTTGATGCTTTGGCGTTAGTTGACATTTCCAGAGACGAAAACTTCCAAGAGTTTGACGGAAGAGCTGGACGGAAACCTGGTTCTTGCTGAGAGTGGATTCACGACGGAGTTCAAACTTGTGCAAATTTTGAATGATTTGGAGAAATATAGTATTTGTAGATTTCAAATTATTTACTTTCGATATTGAATATAGCCTGGTAATCAAATAAAAAAATTGATGTGTTGAGGTTCGATGTAGAAATAAAGAAATAAATAGTTTATAAAAAATTATACTTTGAATGAATGGCTAAACATTTGAGATAAAATATTATTGTTTGGGAGGTGATATCTGTAGGGCCTGTTTCATTTTATATTTGAGCCGAAATATTGAGTCTCGACATAGGGAACCAAGTGTGAGAGATTATTTAATGAATTATTCAGTTGTCTAATGTTTTTGAAATGGAAGTTTAATATTGTCCAACTATATTGAAATATTTGGGAAGTGGCTATATATAGTTACCATCAAACACCAGATTAATTGGGCCTTCCTATTGGCTGTGGCCATTCACACATTCATGAAGGATTTTTTGAAAATCAAAGACGAAAATACCAAATGTGGATGTAATTACTCACCAGAGTATGGAGACAACCCTTTGTATTTGGACGCATGAGGAGACATTGGTGCGGGCTGGTAATCCGTCTTTGTTGTCGCAATAGGTACATAGTTTATCCCAAGTTGCTGTTATGTCCCCATTTTTACGCCTCCCTTAGTATCAGTACCAGCTAACAGGATTGGCCTATTAGCGGGGTCCCGTAGGTCAATGAGATGGACAGGGAATCCTTTCAGGGGCTTGTGACTACATATCAGGGCTTAGAGAGCTAGTTTGACCAGTCTTGGGTAGTCTCCTAGATTTTAGGAGGAATCTCTATTTTTTAGAGATGGACTTGGAGTTAGCAGGGACACACCAGAAGTCGTCCGGGATCATCTTGGACACTTCTGGCATAGTTCCTATTTTTTAGGAGAGTTCCTAAATTTTAGGAAAGAATTGCCAGTTAGCTCACAGTGGTCAGCCAACATCAGCGGATATGGGGCATTAGACAAAATTCAAATCGAAGTCCAGATGAGCGAGCTACAAATAATTTGGGGAATAATTTAATTATTTCTTATGTCTGGTTTAATTAAATAATAACAAAAATGATTGTTATAATTACTTTAGAATATAATAATATATCATAATAAGTTGTTGGCTTGACACCATTCCCTAGGCACATAACTTATATTATAACTTAAAAAGGGGACTTTGAGCAATGGATATGACCCCCTCATGAAGTTTGAATCCCTAGTGGGGGATTAAATAAAATAAAGCATTATTTTATGATTGAAAGGGTGAATAAGAAACCCTTATTTCGAAGTTGCTGGAGAGAAAAATGAAAATGAATAAAAAGAGTTTGGAGAGACATTTTTCATATCCAGAAATAATTTTTTACACTAACAATATTGTGGAGAGCTCTCTGAAGCGGGTTTTAAGCTGATTTGTATCTAAAAACGAAAATTCTCAGAGTTTTGGAAGCCTGCAGGTGTGTGAGATCACCCAAGGGGTTTTACAGGCAGAGTCTTACAGGCAGAATAATCATATTTGGCCAAAATTTTGAGCAAAATTATTCAGATCTGAGTTGGTGAAGGACGGATATAAGAAAATTATTTGCAGATCAGAGTTATTGATACCTCGTTAATCAATTTCCTATTACTAGCTGGGCCCTACAGCCTCAAGGGCCAATTTGGTAGCTTCCAACTTTGGTGTCCAGGACCTATTGGGCAGATTTTGGTAGTAAATCTTTCATTGTTTTGCAAGTAGAGGGCGACCAGAGGTCTGCAACAAAAAATCAGAGTTTCAAGACATTTTCAGACTGCCAATTAACAACCGTACTGTAAGATCCCCAACCCATACTGCTCTGATTTTTCTGAATTTACCAACTTACTGATTGAAGGATTTTATGAGTGTTTTGACAGTTTTTGATGAGTTTGATCCTCAAAAGGTATTTAGGGGTTTTTGCTTGCTTCTTTGCCAATGAACTAATGATTTTGAATGCAAAATATATTGAAATAATATACTGAAATTTTTTCAGAATTCTGATCTTCATAACAACAAACACTAATACCAAATTCGAATAATTTATTGCAACCAGAATAGTGAATAGCATACAAGGAAGTCCCATGCTAGCTTGGAAATATGCTTTTCTATTGATCGAACTGGTGAAATTGGCAACAAATGAGTACCCAGAGGGTGACAATACCTCCAATGAGGTTTATTTGCATCAACCATAATTGTCAAAAACAATTATGGAAGAAATAGATAGATCTGCTACAGTTTCCTTCAGGCGTGCAGACAAGGTCACCAGTTTTGACAAGTTTTCCACACTGGATTGTTGATAGTAACCATGTATGCTTATGAGAGCCTGTAAGAACCACTTATTTATTAATGCTGTTGATAAGGATTTTCCAACCTTATTCAAACCCTAACTGCTGCTCATTTATTTATTTGACACCCCAGGTGCCTCCAAGGTGTATGACCTGCCTTAGGAAGCCACGCGAGGGCTGGAAATGGACGTGGCAGCCTTCAATGACCCTTAAAACCTGATCAATTTGCTGATGCCAATCTGATAATGCTGCTACAGGTCTGATTTTGTTGCACAAACAAGAATTCTGGAGGAACTCTTCAGTTATGTGAGTTGGGGTTGCGTCCAAACTCACCTGCCTTTGAGAAGTTTTCATTCCTCAAAGTTGCAAAGCTGCTGAATTGAGCTGCAGAGCCCAATCTCCAAAAGCTGATTGTAAAAATGATTCCAAGATGCCCAAAATGGCCTCCAACATGTTGCTTTATTGGTCACAAACCCTAATTCATTTTTAGGGTTGCCTTGCATTTTTTTATTAAATTTTTTCTTTTCCTTATGTATCCCTCAACACCCTTAGGCTCCCTTATTAATAAAATTAAGTAGTTTTTAAAAACAACTTAACTCATGTCTCCTAGGCATTATGGCACAAGGGGGCCCCCAACTTGTTACTTTATTATAATTGTTAATAATATAAAGTAACATTATTATTATTTAATTATTCCAACCAACGTAGGAAATAGTAAAATATCTCCCGAATTATTCATAAAATCCAAATCTGGACTGAATTCCGACTGAAGCATTGTGACCACTAATGCTGCCCGAGTTCTGCAGGCCAACTAACAGTTCCTCCGAAAAAGTAGGGACTTGCCCTAAAAAATAGAAACCTCTCTCCAAACACCTGTAACTACTCAAAAGGATCCTACTCTGCTCCCTGGTCCCTCGGGTGGTCATAGAGTCAACTGCCAGTTCTCCCAAAAAAATAGGAGACCTCTTTAAAATGTAGGAACTGCTGTCTGAAGGTTCAAAACGGCTCACAGAGCCCCTGCAAAGCTCCTTGACTCTTAGAATGAGTCCCCTTATCATACCGTTGACCTTCAGGAACTCGAATAATATGTCAACCCTTGCTCATCTCCTGCTGCCTAGAAAGGGGACATTACACGTACAGCTTTCAGCTGGGTGTGGTAGCCTAAAGATTCAGATCTGCATTCACAACATTGGAGTTTCCAGCATTAGATGTCTCAAGGACAGCAAAATTGCAAATCTAAAATTACTATTTAAGCCTGGTATGGTTTCTAAATGTATTGTCTTGAAAGAATTGAGAATAAATAAGCTATTTAGCTTGTCTCCAGTTTGGCGTTCAGTTTAGGAGGTCGTGGAGTTTTTTTGTATTTGTATTTTCAGTTTCCTTTACTAGCAAAATCATCATGAAAAACAAAAATATATAAAACCTCAGAAAACACAAAAAAACCAGAAAACACAATTTAAAAAAAAAATCAGAATTACCTGCAAAAGCCAGATTTTGTCAAACACCAATCCGGGGTGCTTCACTACAGCCACCTATCACAATCCGTTCAGGGATAGAGTACAGGACAGTTAATATGAGGATTTCATAATAGTTTATGCCGTGTAACATTGGAGGGAGCGATTATAGTCCAGAACCTTTCAAAGTGTGATTTACCATATCTCATAGCTGCTGAAGGAATATTTTGCTGAGTCTTTAGTATCTGTGTGTTGGGCCATGAAAGATATGGTAGTACCGGCTGGTTAGCTCAGAAGAAATTGCTACATAAGTTTGAAGTGTTTTAGCACCTTTTCATGGACGGACTGGAGCAATAACATCTTCAATGCTTGGCATATTTCAAGACAGAGCTAGCAGCAAGGATGGTGCTGACGTTAAGCACCCACGTCATGGAATGAATCACATAGTCAACAGACAACAGCTGTGATCTTCAGGTGCAAACATTATGGTTTCTCTATTTGAAGAAGTTAACACTGAAATCTGATCATAGCTGAGTCTTTATCTTAGCATCCAATTTCTGTTAGCCACCCCTGGATATCCAAGTTGTCTGATATTTTTGTCTGCAAATCTGAGCAAAGTCAGCACATGTATTATTATCATATCCACTGCAATCCAGTAAACAATGAACCATACGATTTACTAATAAACAGAGGAAGCTTACAAACTGTTTGACAGAATTACCTTGATGAACAAATATAATCTTTGAAAGCTGCCAAATGCCTATTCCATGAATGTGTGGTTTTGTTATGTTAATTTCGGGTCAGAACATGTAGGGGTTCTTACATGAAATGCTAGAGCTGAGTCAAACCACATTCAGGGTTTACTAAGATGAGGAACAATAAATGTTATTGAATAGGGACAATTTCTGAAATACGTCTTTTTGAAGTTAGGCAACAAGGAATGTCAATGGTTATTTATTGATAAATTTGAGATGTAGTTATCTAAATTTAAGCAATAATAATGAGAAAACTTTGAAGCAATAGTCTTTCAACTTTATGGTTTAAACATTCAGTAATACATTTGATTACATTATGGGGATATCTAATTATATCAAATTTGATGGAAATATAAAACAAAAAATAAGCTAGTCTTTTAAATGCAAAAGTGAAATAAACTACTTCGGAAGGATTTCCCTTGGTCTTCCATCCATTTTTATTATGCTTATTTTCTTCTGACATTTCTCATTCGGATAAGTGGTTTTTTGAGCATTAGCTAGTCGATAAAGCTGTACAATTTTCTTCTATGTATTTCAGGTGTTGCCTTGCTTAAAGTTGGAGGGAAATTAATTTATTCCACCTGCTCATTAAATCCAGTCGAAGATGAAGCTGTCGTTGGGGAGGTTGGTCAACTTTTGGAAACCTTTAAAACAACCAGCTAAACATGCTTGTTTTTGACTTCAGCTGTTTCTGTACCATTTGAAATTTGAATGTGCTATTTTTTTCTTTACTTTATTGGTCAATAAATTTATCTTGAAGTGGTTTCTGTGAATAGTTTTGGAGTTCAGTTATAAATCCAGCTGGTCATTTGTATCTATTTGATCTGTTAATCATTATGATGTCATTTTGATTTGACCTTTGGCAACATTTGAGTTCTTGACATACTTTTAGCAGCTTGTACCTGCTTTTTATTTTGCATTTATATTGTATTAGCTTTTCCCACAAAAATATTATAAAATCCTCTCTGAGCAATAAAAGTATTCAGGATTTTCAATTTATACATGCATGTTCCTTATTATTATGCTTAGCATGCCTGATTGGGTTTTTGAAAACTAGGAAGCATTTGGAAATTATATTATAATTTTTTAATTTATTATAAAGGTAATTGCTTGCTATTTCAATCATTATTTTATTTTTCTAATTTTTCATTATAGTAAGTGAATGCATTAAATACATTACTTTTTAAAATAGGTTATTAACTTGTTGATAAATTTTCCTGAAATTAATTATTGCATCATGGTCTTTCAGATGGCCAGCTAAGCCAAAAAGATAAAAAGCAACGTTTGTGTCAAAAAGAAAAGTGTGCATGAGAGTGCCATTTCAAATTTATTTTATGCCCTATACGTGGGATCTATTTATACACGAAGGCTATGGACTTAAATGATTGGGTGAAAGCCGGTGCTAGATTTTACTGAATTTTGTTGTGAAAATTCCAAATTCAGAAGAGTTAATAAAAATATCAAAATTGATTAAAATTTGGCCCAATGAATGTGGGTAAAAAATCTTCTAAATTATAATGGTTTTGACTATCAATAAAAATTAGAAAAGACTTATGTTCTTTAGAGTTTTTCTTCTCTGATTTTTAATTCCTTGACACTCGGGTTCTGTGAAGATTTTGTCTTTTTTTTTGTAGCCTTAACCATCTGCAGTTTGTTACTGTGTTTATGGGTGTTTTTTAGTGTTTAAAATTACCGTGTTGCCATTAGGGTTTGTGTGCCACTGAAACAGCAATGAAGATGCGCTGTCCATTTTGTAACAGTCTTTTTTCTTATTTTGATTTCACCTCTTTTATAAGACTTTTCCTTGAATTCAAACTTGGGTCCTTTTATGTCATACAATGTTATTTATTAATTTATATTTTTTTAATTGCTTACTTAAAATCAAAATTTTATTAATAGTTTTCACTTATAGTATTGGGATCTATAATCTAGGCCTGCGGCCCAATCATCAGATTAACTATAGTAACACCAAATAAGCAAGGACACTATTACACTGAATAGAAAAGCATACACCGACCACCAACGCTGCAATCTACTATTACCATAACCTACAATAGAGCCAACCAAAAAGCAAATTATGTAATGTCCCCAATTTATTAAAGTGACAATAAATTAAATTAATTTTTGTTAAGTTCTCGAAAATAAATGAAATATTTAAATGACGACTTAATATTAATTAATTTAATTAAATTAAAGTATTATTAAATGTCACTTTATAATTATTTCCCTCACAGTTCAATTTTAAAATTAAAAGAGGGAAAATGTAAAGACAAGCAAAAGAAATTTCAAGAGTCTTATTGGAGGATTATAAAAAGGCAGCTTGGGTTTGATTTTGGGCAAGCTTGGTTTATTCATTTTTTCTTTGGTAGGGCTTTGAGAGCTTCTTGTTTCAGTTCCAATTTCCTGAGGACAAAAACCATTGAGATTTTCTGAGCGGATTGGACGGAAATCCAATTCGATTCTTGGGAGTGGATTCGCGACGATATTCAGGCTTTTGCCAAAATTTGTCAGGTTGAAATGATTCAGAAATATCCTGCATATTATTGTTTGAAAATAACATTTGAAAGAATTCAATATCCTGAAATAAAATAATACATTGATGGATGCTTGGCTATTTTTTGATATTTACGGATTGTTTAAAGGTTTCATATGAAGATTTCTAATAAATAAATGTTGGTTTGGTCATATTTTATTATTGTCATGGCTGTGAGATTTACGCAGTATCATTCTGAGTAATATCCTGTGTGAGGAGTATTAAGATTATGCAGATTTGGTTGGCAGCGACTATAACATTATAAGCTGGTATAAAGTGAGTGCGGTGTATTTCAGAATAAGTTTGTCTTGTTTAATAATTGTAGTTTAATTCTTGATGATGCCGTGGGTGCATATTAAATGAGTTTCATGATTTAATATATTTACCAAAGAAACGTGAATCGGAATCGTCTCGGAATCGGCAAGGCCGAATCGAATCGCGAATCGCCCATGAATCGGAATCGAATCGCCCATGAATCGGCAAATTTAAAAAACCCTTAAAATTTAGAGA
>MU227639.1:5976449-5987520 GCA_018584345.1 Thuja plicata
CTGCACAATCTTCCATGACCTATCTTAGGCGTACTCGTAGGAAGACACTGGGATAGGCTGCTATGAGCCTAGTTTTGATATATGTTTTGAACTTTTGATTCCATGGATTTCATATTCCATGAATATTTTAGACATTTGACAGTGAAACTATTTATATTTCAGTTTCTAGTGTGTTATTTAGTTTAACAGTTTATAACTTTATACTTTCGCGATCTATGTAAAGTTGTAAAGTTGTATATGTGTGCAAAGTAGCTTCTATTTATCTCAATTAATGTGTATTTGATGTTAATTGACTAAATGATGCATGAAAAATGCTTTAAATCCTTAAAAATCTTTGAATTTCTTGGGTTTTTCGATTTGCCGAGTCCGGCCGCCGAGGCCGAGTCCGAGGCCAATCCGACCTTGCCGAGTCCGAGGCGAGTCCGAGGCTTGTAACTATGGTTTATATCCTCTACCATCAGACCATAAAAAGTCTTTCATAATTCTGTCCAACTTTTCAACTTGATAGTTAGAAAATAACCAACCAGAGGAGAAATAAATAGAAGGTTAGGCCAACACTCTTTAAACAATCTAGATTCTGCCAGCAAGAGAAAGTGAATGAGTTTGCCACTTATGGTGCTTCTTTTCCACCTTAGAAAACACCCAAGCCCACATTTTCTTGGGAGAGGGGGACACAACAAATGTTATGCCCAGGTATCTAACAATAGTAGAAGGGCTTGCCCATAGCCATCCTTTATTAAGGATCCTTTAAGGAGTAGAATCATGCCAACCAAGAACAATAGATTTGTAGGGAGCTACTTTGGCCCCGGAAGAAAGGCAAAAAAAATCTAGCCTCTTGATCACATTATCAAAATTCTGTTCAAAAAGTTCCACGAACAGAGCAGTGTCATCCACAAATTGAGTGTTTAAGAGATCATCCTGATTAGGGAGGGTAATGCCTTTAACACAAGGACCCAAAGAAGGTGCCCTCAGGATATAAAAAAGAGCATCAACAACAATCACGAAAAGGACAGGGGCAATGGGATGGCCCTGTCTGATGGAACATTGCAACTTAATAGGCTCAGATAACTCCCGATTAATGTCTATAATAGTAGAGGAATCTTGTAAGAGAATTTCAATCCATTGGTAGAATGATGGAGGAAAACCAAAAACCTTAAGCATTCCAATCACAAAAGGCCATTCTATTCTATCATAAGCCTTTTCAAAATCAAGCAACACCATTGCAACAATTTTACCATCTTCTTTAGCCAAATGAAGAGCCCCCCAACTAGTAATAAGATTTTTCAAAATGTATCTCCCTTAAATGAATCCAGTTTGGGTCACAGAAATGATATTTTTAAGTAATGTAACAATTCTCTTGGCTAAGAGTTTAGCAAGAATTTTATAGGACAAGTTAAGGAGGGTAATAAGCCTCCAATTTTTGACTTGATTTTTGTCTCCTGCTTTTGGAATCAATTTAATAACCCCTCTATTAATGAATTCTCCTAGTGATCCTGTCTCATAAGCCTCTTTGTATAATTCCAACAATTCTAGGCTGATCCAATCTATATTGTGTTTGTAGAATTCAATAGGCAACCCATTAAGGCCAGGAGATATATCATTTGGCAAAGCTCTAATGGCTTCTTCAATAGCATCAACTGTGATGTCTTGGTCTAAATACTGAGCATCAGTGCTAGATACTTTTTTTAGGTATCAGTTGCAAACATTTAGCTAATACAGTTTGATTGTCAAACCCATGCTCCGAAGAGAACAAATTTTGATAGAAATTAAAGAATGCTTCTTTTATATCTGCAACATTTCTTGTTAGACCCTCCCCAGTATAGATTTCTTATATGAATTCTCTCTTCTGCTTAGATCTAATCAAGTTGAAGAAGTATTTAGTGCCTTTGTCTCCTTCCTTAAGCCAATTCATTGTGGCCCTAATCTTTTGCCCTTGAAATATATAGTTCTGGGCTTTCCTAAGATCCATCTTGGTAATATTAATATCTTCTTCCAGAGACCTATCATTACCTTTTTCTTGCAGCATCTTTTCATTCGAGTTCGGTTTATTCTGAAGAGTATTTTCCAGCATTTTCCTATCTTTAGCTTTTTTTACACCAGTAAGCTGAAACATCTTCCTCCTAACAGCAGTGAGGGATTCCCAATGTCCTCTATGATCAAGGCCTTTGTTGCAAAACTTAGTCAAACAGGTAGCCATCTTGATTGCATCAGAAGAGTCATGCTTATTTAGAAGAGAGACATTGAGTTTAAAAGCATGGTTTGATGAGGGTCTAACAGAGCTAGGATGGAAGGCATCAATTAACATAGATAATGAATAGGGGAGTGATTAGAAATGGAGGCAGGAGCAACTTTCATTGAGGATGAGCCCTCACTAGTGGAGAAAGAAAAAAGAATGGCATTTACATATAGTCTATCAAGTCTATAATAGACTTTGTTCTTTCCCGATTGATTATTGCACCATGTGAACCAAACATCAAAATAAAGGTCCTTTCTTTCAAGAGGGTCCAATAGGTTAAGCCTCCTTTTGAGGTTGTACCAAAAAAAGTGTTCATTACCTTTCCAAACGTGTTTAATGCCTCCACGTTTATCCTCGCCATGTTCTATGATATTGAAATCTCCGGTTAAAATCCAGTGAGCATTAGGGAGTGAAGAAGCTAACTAGTCCCAAAGGGTTGCCCTATCTCTATAATAATTTGGGGCATAGATATTACAAACACCAATGGTCTTATCTTTCCATTTAAAAGTGAACCACACTGCCCTGTTACAGGGAGAAACACCGTTATCTTCAATCATATCAGCTCATTTCAGTCCAATAATGATAGCCACTCCCCCCTTGCCCCTTTCATGCTTAGAGACAAAGTGAATAGCTTGGTCCTAGACAAATTTTAAAACAGTGAATGCATGATATCCAGATACTTTAACTTTTTGTAGAAATATGATGTCCTTATTTTGCATCTTGTTACACCAATTCCTCACAACATATTTTCTGTTGGGCATTTCCAACCCTCTGACAATCTAGCTCGATATATTTAACATCATTAATTTTTGGGAGTGGGCTTTTGATTCTTACAAAGCCTGTTAAAACAATCAGGCATTTCTGAGTTCTTGGCCTTATTAACATTATTACTGGAGTTGGATAAAGATTTCCTCTCCATTGTTTTCTTTTTCTTTTTTATTTTTACTGACAACCTCAATAAACTTGGAGTCTTGAATAGAATCAATGCTAGAGACCTTGTTTATTGCTACCATTTGTTTATTATTAGCTTCCTCCTCTATGGAGTCCTTGAAATCCGGAGGGGGGGGGGGGGTATGTTCCACAGGCATCTCCTTAGAGGTCTTGAATTTCTCTGCCATCTCATTGATAAAACCTAGAGCTAATTGTTGAGCATTCAATTTGTTAAGAGCTGTCTGTTTATCACAAGGCTTTTCAGATTGGCAATAGGATAAGGAGGCCGAGGGATTGCCTTGGTTAATCCCCTTAGGAATAACTTCATATTCATCCTCGAATAGAGGGTTTGATAGGGCAATAAACTTATTACCTCCTTTCTCATCATGATTAACTTGTGTCTCACATTCTGAGGATTTCACAATATTAACATCACCATTAAGGGCAGGAAACTGTTTATTGAATTCATTAGAAATAATCTTGGGGTTTGAAGTCTTATTAGGTTCCACATTAAATTCCCCTTTTTGATTATTTTTAATAGCAGGACAATCCCTACTAGTATGTCCATTAAGCTTGCAGTGGAAGCAAGCGTTTAAGTTGCCTAGGAGAGAGAGGTCCCAAGAAAATTGCTCATCATCAATGCATAAAGAAATTTTATCAGGAGTGTCTGTTTCTTGCTCTAGGGCTATCAAAACCCTAGCATTAAGATGAGGGAGGGTGACCCTAGAGTCCTTGATCTGCAAGACCAAACCCAACGGTCCAATTAATTATAATATAATAATTATATTATTATATTATAATAATTATCTTTTATAGTTAATTATATAATAAATATATAATTATATTATCTCAATAAATATAATTATTATATTATCAATATAATAATAATTATTATAATATCAATTTAATAATAATAATTATATTATCAATATAATTATTATATCACAATAATTATATTATCACAATATTTATGTTATTTATGTCAGCCAGAAGGAATCTGACCATAGCTACAATAACATTAACACTCCCTCTTAGCTAGGGATGAATCCTTCTTGATATCTGATATCACCCATGGCTACTCCCAGAAGGTGGGTCTATCATGGATACTCCCATGAATGGAAATGCAAATGAACACAAGTGCTCATCACAGACTCACTCAACACGATGTCGCCATCTCATCATGACGTTCACCATGGCTACTCCCAGAGAGTGAATCAACACAAGTGTTAAGTCATGGAGTCTCTCACATGACATCCACCATAGCGACTCCTAGAGGGTGAAAAGAACAAGTGCACAAGTGCCCATCACAGAATCACTCAACGTGATGTTGCCATCTCATCATGACATTCGCCATAGCTACTCCTAGAGGGTGAATAAACAAAAGTGCAAAGTCATGGATTCTCTCTCATGACATCCACCATGGCTACTCCAAGAGGGTGGAACAAGGGCTTTCACCTCAAACTTCTCTCTTATAGAGAAGAATGCATTACAAGGGCTGATACCTCAAATTTCTTTGTCTTAGAAAAAAATGCATACAAGGGCTGATACCTCAAATTTCTCTGTCTCAGAGAAAAATGCATACAAGGACTGATACCTCAAATATCTTCGTATTAGAGAAAAATGCATTAACAAGGGATTGCACCTCAAACTTCTCCCTCACAGAGAAGAATTCATTAAAGTACATCTCAAGAAATCACTTATGCTTCATTCTCCACAAATCCAGGGTTGTCTTGAAAATGCACAAAAGAATTCATTAAAGTACATCTCAAGAAATCACTTATGCTTCATTCTCCACAAATCCAGGGTTGTCTTGAAAATGCACAAACTTTACTTTGGCAAGGGGTTTGGTGAGAATATTGGCCATCTGATCATCAATGCTAATGTACCTCAATTGAATAGCACTCCTTTGCACCATATCTCTAATATAGTTATATTTGATCTCCACATGCTTTGACCTGTCATGAAATACAAGGTTGGAGTCTGCATCACTCTTGATGAATCCCAAGCTCACCAAGTATCCATCTATTAGGAATGTCACGACCTAGGTGTCAACATAAAGGCCTTCCAACCTACACACATGAAACTCCATCCCATGCATCATAGTCCTCTAACTGCGACAATTTCCTGATCACTAGAGAAACCATCTCGACATGGTCTACTCCCTCTCAATCAATATGACCAAGATCTTTGAATGTCAATTGAAGAAGATTCTCTAGCTGCTCCCTTTGTCACGGAAGCATACCTTGATCACATGGTCCTAATCATGGAAGATATCTTGTTCCAAGAGACACTCATCATCTGTCATGATCACATACGACTGAAAGTTCTAGATCCAAGACCGCCTTGGACCTACTCATAAGATCGAGCCCTAGACCAGATAGGAATATGACCATCCTGAGATTAGAACAAAATCCCCTCGCAGTCTGCTCCCTCTAACTGGGAGATTCCTCTTGTCTCGACTTTGCTTTGTAATCCATGATGCTGCCATCACCTGCACAAATGCCTCGGCAACATTCCTAATGCATCGTGCCTTTTACAAGTAAACCAACCCAAATACTGATCACAGTTCAGGAAATAAAGAATACTTCCCTCTTAGACCTAATAGTCGCTTGCATAACAATAGGATCGATATCTGTCATGCTATCTGGAGTGCTTTCCCAAATCTTTGCATATTTGCTGCTATTTGCATTCTGATATATATGGTAAGTTGTTCGATCCTCATCTTCTTTGAAGCTTCTCAATTACTCCTTCCCAAGAAGCTTGCAACCGCCTTTGATATGATTTGTACCAAATATATTTATATAATCTCCTTATATATCTTGTGCTCCCAAATGGTTGTATCCCAAAGACATGGCTTATACCCCTTCATAACCATATCGTTTAACATATAGTTTGGTTAACAATCTGTTATCACCAAGTAGTTTGTTATCTTCTTGAATCATTATAATAATTCTCTGTCATTGATTTTCTAACTCCACCAGTAGTGAGATCATCAGCGAGTCTTCCTTATTCCTGATCTTTGATATCTTCCTTAAGATATAATATAGATAATCTCGGTGATACTGCAAGGATATGTATGGTGGAACTGGAAATAACCAACACAGTTAACTCCCTATTGTCAATGTTAACCAAAATAAGAGCATAGGAAAGCCCTTCGTATAAATATAAATTTCCAACCATGTGCTCTGCCTTTGTTCGGTTTCAAGAAGGGATAATTTCTATAATCTTCAGCATATATCCCCACCCGCAATCCTTATGCAATATACGTTCAAAGTCGAATATGGCATAGGAACAAACTCTATGCAATATAGAAGGCTCTTATATGTCTGTGTATTACTTCTTAAATAGCATCCACTACTTTGTCCGTCTCTGTATGGTTACTGCAATTCCAGACTGCTTGAGGTCTCTAGCTGCTGATTTGATGACTTTACCGCTGACTGTATACTCCTGTTTGGTGTTCGATGCTGTTATCTAAATTCTTGCTGATTGAACGATTACTTCTTTGTGCTGATGGGCTGAACTGGTGAAACAAAATGATTTGATACCCAATGTGTCCAGAATATTCTTGCTGTTTGTATTGTTTTCCTCGGTAACAACATCCCATGCAAATACCTAACTTTCCTTCAATAGAGCCAGTGATAATAAATTTCCATAATCGCTGTAGTCCTTAAAATATGGATTGTGATTCAAATCACAATCACGATAGTCACACCCAAGATGTTCAACATGATCGATTATAGATTGTTGAGTCAAGAAGAAATTCCCAAGTCACGACTCTAAACATTCCAGCTAGCAAAAAAAGTTTTCCAAATAGCGTCCAATCTGGAAAGGTAAGCCTGACCTATGGTCTAAAATTAGTACGCTTTCACCACGCACAAATATTACCGTCTGATGGACTCGGGGGAATATGAGCCACAACAATTTATAATCATTCCCGTCAAGGCTCGATGGTTCTTGAAGATTCGGTAAATACTTCACGCCACCCACACACTTAGGAAAGTCCGAGCGGCTCTTGTAGTTTCCAGAAGGATGTACTTGCCCTTCAAAGCTCTGAAAAGAATCCACCCGTGTATTGTCACACCCGATGGCAAGAGACGACTGAATTAAAATCCATTCCACTTTGTATTTTTCTAAGTTGGAGAACAGAAATATTTGATCCCTATGTGATAAATAAAGATTTCCATTGCGATCTTTTACCAAAACATTAAATATTTCACCCGATAAATATCAAACCAAAATCTTTATAATATGTCCCCTGTGGTTTGATCGGTCTCTGATTTTTAATATATCCATCGCTAGACTATAGAGAAAATGTGTCCATACATTGAGTGGGACCCATTTAAAATAATTTTCCAATAATACAGGATCACATCAATTATTAAAATGATCCCAATGACTTCCGCACCGACAACAAATAAACCAAAACCTTCAATTTAATATTTTAATATCCGAAACTCTGCTCCTTTGCGTTGCTAAAATTCATGGAAAACATATATATTCTCACAAAGCCGTTAGATAAAATCTTTATCTTCAGGATATTATTGATTGGTAATATCAGGGCCTGAAGCAATCCTTACGAATTCATCTCCAATGAAGACATAGAAATTAGGTACAAATGTGAACTTCTGATACCTCACAGGCTGGCAGGTGAAGCAGCTCTGATACCATGTTGTTTTTCTGATTGTGTGTAATGGGGACGATGAGAGAGGAAGATTTATTCTTCCTTTATACTTATCGGTGGTGCCCCTTCACCAAGGGTCACCACATTTCCAATTAGGCCCCATTAATTACAATATAATATTTTTTATTCTATTATTATATAATATAATTATAATATAATATAATTATAATATTATAATAATTACTTTTATAGTTAATTATATAATTATATTATCTCAATAAATATAATTATTAAATGTAATTATAATATAAATATAATAATTATATTATTAATATAATTATTATATCACAATATTTATGTTATCTATGTTGACCTGAAGGAATCTGACCATAGCCACAATAACACAATAACATTAACAGACTAGACCACTAAATTATTTATCAAGATGGCTCGAACTAATAGGAAGGCCCGATTAATAAGATATTTGAGTCCAACTATATAGTCACCTCCGAAATATTTCAATGTTTGACTTTAGACTTGTAATGTTTAGTGCAAGCTTCATTGCATAAAACCAATATATAACCCGACAAATTCTCTAGATTTCACCAAACACATAAAAATAATATTTTATCTACTCAATACTTATTTCTCAAGCATATATTTAATCTTCATAACCCTTATTCTAAAAATAAAATAAATACCTTCAATCCGACATTGCCAAATGCTTCCAAGATTTATCTTCCAAGAAGGATTTCACAAATCTTTCCTCCATTTATATCCAACTGAGAAATCCGAGTGATTTCTCCAAGACCATCTAGAGCAGGTCTTTCACTACTGAAAATGGTTTCACAGACACATCCCGTGTCAATAAGAGAATCCTCTCAAATTAGTAAAATAATTATCAAATCATCCAAGTTATGCCCGGCCTCAATCCTCAAAGCCATTTAAATAATATTAAATTCAGTTCCATCCATTCCAGCACAGTCAATGATTAGTGACTTTAATTAATATTTTAAACTAAAGTCACTTTAATTATTTTTTAATAAAATTACCTTTTAATTTAAGTTTAGGTAATAGTATTAAGTAATTAATTTTAATTATTTTTGCTCCACTTTAGCCTTCAGAAACAAAACGGGACATTACATTGAAACCTTTTAGGTTTCCTGTTTGGGATACTATTGAGTTACTAGATGCATTTTCCATTGATCAGATTGACAGGTCTCGAATGTAATGGCAGAATTTGTGGTAAATGTTGCCACCAGGCTGGATGATGTGACATTGTTGATAATAGATATATCTAAGGTAGAAATCAAGACAAGTTCCACAGTCCTAGATGATATTTGTAATTGATGGGCTTTCAATGATGACGGAGAATTAGTGAAATTTTGGCAATGCATAGATGCATATGAAGATCAAGATCTTGATATAAATATTTTTTTGAAGGAGTGGATGCAAAAGAAACATTGTTTGAAAATGAAGTCATTCAGATCAAGACAAAAAAGATTCCAAAGGGATTAGTTGCTTTAGAAAGAGCATTGACAACAATGACAGTCAAGCTACAAAATCTGCTGATGTCCATGAGGAGGATCTTGAAGAGATCAATCTAAGCACTGAAATGGCCAAAAAAAGGTTAGCTTCAAAAGTGAGGACAATGTTAGTGGCAATGCTTAGAAAATATAAGCATGCTTTTGCCTGGTCTTATGATGATTTAAAAGCCTATAGAGAAGATTTGTTCCAGCTTGAAATCCTTCTAGAACGAAGAGCTAAGTTTTTCAGACAAAAACAAAGACCAATAAATCCCACTCTAGCGCTAAAAATGCAGCCATAAGTAATGAAACTCAGGGGCGAAGGTATCATCAGACCTATCAGACACTCCAATCAGGTTTCTAACCTAGTACCAGTAAGGAAAAAAATGGTGATATCAGTATGTGTTGATTTTAAAAATTTAACCATGTCTTCATTGAAGGACAATTATCCATTGCCTAATATGAAGGCAATGGTGCAAAAGGTAACTTGTGAGTTATTATCTATGATGGATTTTTTTCAAGATACAACCAGGTGAAAGTAAATGTGTTAGAACAATATATGACAACTTTCAACACACCATGGGGTGTGTATTTTATGGGAGAATGCCATTTTGGGTAACCAATGCTGGAGCAACATTTCAAAGAGCAAAAAATTTTGCATTTGCAAGTTTGTTTAATGTTATCATTGTAGTATGTCAAGATAATTTAATTTCTTTTTCCAAGAAAGCAAAAGATCATAACATGTACCTTGAAAATACTTTTATCAAGGCTATTGAGTATTGCATATCACTAAATCCAAAAAAATGTACTTTTAGTGTAAGAAAAGGAAAGTTGTTGGGCCATGTTATATCAAGAAGTGGGATCAGGATTGATCCTGAAGGATTGTAGCTATTGCTAAGATACAAATACCTGAGAATGTCAGGGGGACACAAACTTTCTTTGGCCAAATCGATTTTGTAAGGAGATTTGTTACAAACTTTGTAGATAACAAATTTGTTATATTGGGAAAGATAACCTACTTGAATTTGATCGATGCATGTTGTTCTCCCTCTGTTTTCAAATTTCTTTGGCTCTTTTCTGCAATGCTTGATTTGAAAGATCTTCTGATAAAATTTGCTTCGATCAACAAATTGTAAGACAATTGCTTGTGCGAGCAATTAATTTAGCACAACCAGTCATCAATGCATCAGTTTTCGAAATTTGAAAACACTTGTCATTGTCGCTGGAACTTTCTCTGTGTTATGCCGATATAGTTTAGTATTGGCGCCATTTTTAGAAGTTTGTTTACTAGATCAAGGAACCTTTTAAAGTGTCCCTTCGATCTATTAGTGTCATTTGAATTCTTTCTTAACTCTGCATAATTCCTGCCGATCTAATTTTACCTCCTTGAACGACCTTGCCCTTTTATTGTTCATTGTTACTTTATCGACAGAGCAGTCAAGACGTTCCACTGATGATTATTTCGGTCCAGACTTCATTCTTTCTTTGGTGACATATTACGACCAGGGTTACTCGGGGACGCGTCCCCGGCCTAAATCCCCAAGTTCCCGGAACGGGGACGTCCCCGGGACTTGGGGACGGTTTGGGGACGTCCCCACGCCGTCCCCAAATTTTGAGATTTTGGTGGGGATGTCCCCGGGACTTGGGGACGTCTGCCATAAATTTCGGGGACGGCAAAAAGTCCCGGGGACGGCTGGGGACGCCGTAGCCGTCCCCCGCGCGTCCCGGGGACGGCCGTCCGTCCCCAACCAAAAAGGC
>MU227639.1:5990618-6001709 GCA_018584345.1 Thuja plicata
ATAATGAATTGAAATGGCATTGAAATGTTACTATTTACTTTGAGTATTTACTAAATGGCATTGAAATGTTGTATGTTAAGGTTATATGATGTTTAAATGGCATGCATTGCCCATATTTTCATATGAATGTAATGTATACTTGCAAATTTCCTTATATATTTGAAAATTTCCCTATATTTACATAGCCGTCCCCTTTGCCGTCCCCTGCCGTCCCCAAAATCGGCAAAAAAATTTGCCGTCCCGGAAACCCGTCCCGCCGTCCCCTACCGTCCCCGTCCCGGAAACTCGGGGTAACCTTGATTACAACATAACCTTTGTCGACCATTTTGTGGAAAATGCTATATACTCACCATCGAAGTAATTTAGCCTTTCGGAAAGCCTTCAAAAATTTACTCCGATATCATTAGTTCCCTCGATAAGTTTTATCGCTCAGACTAAACAACTCTTCCCTGGATCACAATGTTCAACAATGATATCGGTGTAGCTTATACTATTGGAAGTCATTGAGAACCTTCCCGATGATTATATTTTCTTCGATGAGAATTATTGGTATAACTTCTATTGATGAGCTTTTTATTCATAACTTGTGATTATGTTATGTCGCCAAGACCTCTGCCGATAATTGATGATAGAGACGTTTTCCTTCATCAATTTCTTCGTCGGTGGAACCGATGGAAGATTTCTCCGATGCAATTTGATAATAGTCATTGGAGTAACTTGTGATATCGGGCCTAGCATTACTCTTTGCTTTGATAACTATAGTTTCCCCGATGAGAATCATCAGCGAAACTCTTGCCGATAATGTTTTTCCTTATTTCTTTTTGTGGTGGCACATCTCATCGCTAGGATTCCCGACGATGTTCAATGGAAAATATATCTTTGATTCTCTCAGCTTTGTTATCGACAAAACAAATGAAATATCTCCGCGATATAGTTTAAGTAAATGCCATTGGAGTAACATGTATGATCGGAGCGATCTTTCTTCTTCGTCCCGATGGTGTTCGTTTCCCCGATGGAATTTTCATCGGTGAATCTTCTGACGATGTACATTTTGCTTCCGCTTTCCTTTCTCGGTGTATTTCTTGAGAGCCTTCATCGATAACTAAAAGTCCCCCAGTAAAGTATTCCTCATTTTTTGCCTCACAATTGATTAAACACATAAGCTGCTCCTTTGATATAACTAGCGGACACACCATCGGGGTAGCTCATACTATCGGTCTTGTATTAATTTCTTTTCCCAATGGTTCATGTTGCTTCGATATCCTTTTGATCACTTCATAGCCTTCGTTGGGGTAACGCACCAAATAGTATGCTGAGTTTCTCCGATGACTCCTTATGTAAAGCTTGCTTATTCTTACAGTTTCCTGATCCGTATAAAATGGTACACCTCCTCCGATATGCAGAAATTTGCAACCTGGAAACAAAACGAGATCGGGGAAACCAGAATGGTGTTTTCCCGATGTGAATATTTCCTAATGTAGCAAAGGTGTTCATAACAGAGACATGTTTGGGATACAAATGGGTATATTTCTGAATATCAATGGGACTTAAGAGAAGTGCTTCTGTATGGATGGTGACCATTTAAAAAAAACTTCAGTAGCTTCAACCTCTGATCAAATACAAAAGCTTGGTGATGACTATAAAATGATAATGAGAGAAGGCTATTTAGGAATGCTTAATGCTATTTTGACCCCTAAATTTTGCCAAAATTTAAGGTTCCAACACGATCATTGCAGCAAAATTAAAATTAGAGACTAGATAAATCTATTATAGACTGTAGTAGATGATTGCTGCCTGAGAATGAATATGGTTGATGAAGATCTATGAAAGAGCAAGGAAGATCAAGGAGTTTGTTTATAAGTTTGTGAGACCTGTTCATCATTCTGGAGTTAGTGCAGACTTGTTTGTAGACCCTGTTATAGGTCAGTTATTATTGGTTCAAAGGCACAAACATATCATCGGTTTGTTGTTCTTTCATTGGTTTGTGGGTGGACATTTTTTTTTTCCATGCTTTATGAGAATCATTGTTGCCACCTAATAAGGTCAGGAACATTATTTTGTTTGTAATTCTTTGTAATATCCCCCTAGGATATTTTTTTCCAGATTGTCCAATAGTTTCAAAGAAAATTAAGCAAACAATTTTCATGCAATTGAATTCTTCTTATCCAACAGATTATATAGAAAATCCTAAGATACCGGGTTCGCCCATGGACCCCCCGGACCAGGATAAGTTCGAATCGGTTTATGGTCCGGGTCCGGTCCCCTTGTGGGTCCGGTCCACAGGGACCAAGTTCAAACCACCCAGCAATCAGTTCTCCCTAAGACCTGGGGGGCTGTCTTGCACATTGAAATATTATTAATCTTTTGAAAGGGTCATTTTGGAGAATAATGGAATTATAATTTCAAAATTATGAGTATTTCCATCCAAAAGCTATGAAAGGAGAATGTGGGCTCATTTGTGAGGCTATTGGAAAATGGTATTTTCCTTTGTTGTTGGAGAGGATCTGGGTTCTTTCAAAGCTTCTTGAAGATGAGAACCCTCTTGGAGTAGCTGGTTTCGTGGATGAGAACCCCTCTAGTTTTTTAGGTATTTTGATGTGATAGAAGGGTGATTATTGGAGTTCTTGCTGATATTCCAGTCCAAGTTGTACTATCCTATGCTGGTAGCTAGTGTGGTGTATCTCTCTGAGATTTTGGCTCTTTTAAATGCTGTTTGGAATTGCCTTTCACCTATCTTTGAAGCCATACAAATTTGAAGGAGCTGTTACCAATTGAGCAGGCCATACATGTGGCTCTTGTTGCACATACCAAATAAGGAGGGCGTTGGAAGTTATTTGCTGAAGCACCTAGTTTTGGTATCTCTTTTGACTTTGTGTGGGGTCACCTTGTTCATGTTTGGAGTTCTTATAGCTTATTTTGGTGGAGAAGTGATCATATGCTGAGGTATGCTGCTAGTTAGGCTTGTTGTATCTTCCATACGAACAATCAGAGTTATGTATAGATGAGTTAATCACAGAGTTGCAGATTCAGGTATGGGTGCAGGTACAACTATTTGTTATTTCCCTTGCGTACAGGTATGGGTACCTCTGTACACACACACACACATGCATATATATATATGTGCAAACATTAAAATTCTCAAGTATATATATAACTATAAGAAGAGTGATACACATAAATCCATGATTGCCAACAAATAAAACAAATACCTCATAATATTGTATTTTTAATTGTCAAAAATGATAATATTCATGTCTCAAAATTGTTATTACACAATGAAAATTCAAATTACAATCCATATTTAATGTCTATATTAACTTCAATTTTTTTTTTTGACTCGTGGGGCCCTTTATTGGATGCCCACGATGCCAAAAATGCCTGGGTTTGCCAGGATTCAGCCCGGGTGCCTAGGCTTGAACCCAGGACAAAACTGAACCTGAACCTGGATCAAACCTGAACACAATTCCAGACCTAAACCCATGAATCCAGTAGCTTATGTTAATCAATTGTCTGCTATCTGTTTCATTTTATGATGTTATGGTGTTTTAAGAGTGATACTTGGTGTGTTCAAGTTGACGCCCAGCTTTGGCATGTGTCCTATGCCTCTATCCAACACTTTGAGAACTATATTAGCATATATGGTAAGTCTAATTTTGTCACCAGAACAGCAGAAAACAATCTTTAGAAGACCTGCATTAGCATCCTTCATCATGCAAACAAGGTATCCCATTGTTATTTCATAGTTGGGTTAATGGGTTCATGATACTTGCCATTTTTGGGGGGTGTTACAGCCGTTTGTTGTTATCAGCACTTCGTATGCAGTTCATATCAGCAGCTAAAAAGCATATCCTTTAATCTGGTGAAGAAGAAACATATAACAATATTTAGGCAGTAAAATAATAAAGTATTGATATCGTATCATTTAATTGCTATATAATATATAATAGTTTAGTATTTATTTATTATTATAAATTAAATTTTATATAAAATCATAGTTTTGAAAATTTATAATATAAAATAACATAATAGTCATATATATAATATTTTAATTATATAATTGATATATTTATTTTTTAATATATATATTAATGTTTTTTATATTTTTTGCACTGATGTATCCAGATTCCAAACATTCCCAGCCCCCCCCAAAAACTTTTTGTACTGTACCCATGTATATGTATGTGATTCTGATTCGACAACTTCGGCATTTGATGACTCACAACACAGTTCCATTGGAAATGAAATGTGTGAGAAAACAAAATGGGGAAACCAATAAAATTGTATGCAAATTTTTTAAGCATCCAAGTATCCTGAGCTTCCTTAGTACGGAATTTTGTTGGTTTATACATTCTGTGTGGCATATATTAGTTTAAGATTTATAGATTTGGTGTCAACCTTGAAAGAAGTTGAACTATGTTTTGTTTTCAACAAATTTTGAGGACTGTTTTACCTTTCTTTCATAATGTACCAAAGGATACCCAATTTGGGAATAGTAAATAGTTTCACAACAGAGTTTCTTTCCATTTCCTTTTAGTAAGCTGAAGTTTTTAATTCCTTCAAATTGAAAGTTGTTGGCGTTTGAAAGCTATTTAGTTGGTTTTTAGAGTTTTGAATGGGCCGACATTTGTTCCTTTGCAGGTTCTTAGACAAAGTGGGGGATCAATGGAGCTTCTTGACATGTCTATGGAGCTTCCAGAGTTGAAACGACATCCTGGCTTGAAAACTTGGAAGGTCATCGACATTAATTTGCAATTTTTTTTATAAAGAACATTTCAAGTTTTGGCTATATAAGACTGTTCTCAAGAATTTTGAAGATCTGTTGTTTTGTGCTTGGAAATGTTAAGCCAAGGTAAACTGACAGGGTGAACTCACAATTGGTTGGTGAATGCAAATTCTGAAGAGAGACATTTTGATAACATTTCATTGCCCATATAATCTTTTTACAACTATAGTTAATTTTATGTACCAAAAAATTGATGATATAGTAAATGAGAATAAACTGGAGCTTTTTTGTTTGTAGGCTGTTATTTAATTATTGTTCATAGCCAAGGGACATGCTAGTATGCAGGTAATGTTGTAGAATTGGATATGAAATATTTGATTGCTTAAGCCATAGCAGCATTCCATTTACATGACAGTGACATGGTGTGGCAAAATTATAAATGGAATTCAGTTGAGGTTAAAATTGAAAAACACAACAACAACTCAGTAGGTAAAAAACAAAGTACTAGTTGTAAAATAGAGAAAAGAACTAATTTTGTTATTTCATGTCAAATATGGCGTGTAGAGATAAAATTAGACACAATTCCTTATGATAATGCTAATCATAATTTTTTGTGAAAGATTAAATAAATTATTTTTTTCATCTAAGACGATTTATAAATGGATTATCCATTATGGAGGACTGTCATAACTATCGGTTTATATAATTAGACATAATACCTTATGAAAATGCTAATCATAATTTTTTATGGAAGATTAAATAAATAATTTTTTCACCTAAGAAGGTTTATAAATGGATTATCCATTATGGAGGACTATCATAACTATCAGTTTATATAGCACCCATCAGATTTTCAAGTGAGCCTTTGATATGTATCCCCTGTTTGTGGACACAAGATAAACTTTATCATCTTTTTAGAATTATATATAAAAAGAGAGAGGGCCCCATGCTCCTCTCTTCACGGATTAAAAAATATAAAAGTAAACAACTGATCCTAAAATAGTAGGATGTTCTGTTGTGGAATACCATTGTATGTGAAGCCCTATGTTTTTTAATTAAAATATAGCATGTACAAAAAAACTATTCAATGTAAAACTTAAAGAAATTTTAATTACGTTAATGCGTTAAAAATTGTGTCATCTACCTGTGCACTGTATTTTTTAATCTCTAAGTGTAAAAGATGAGTCAGTTGTGCTAATATTTCTTTTGAAGGGATTGATGGTTTTTAGTCTAGTTTTGCCATCGATTGTTAGAACTAAATGTTTCTTCGATGGATTGACAGCCTGGTCTAGAGTTTAATGACATGCCAAATTATAAATTGATGAAACGAATGCTTCTCTTGAAAGGATTTGTCTTGTTTTCCCTTTGAATTGTATTTATCCAGTAAGTATAAGATTGGGTTTGGAGACGTTTTGAAAATTTTTCCTGGATAAACTATGACATCAGTTGCTAATTTTTTGTAATGCTTTCATGTACTCTTTGCTATCTTCGATTCTCCTGCTTTTTATATTTTCTGTTTACTAAGAAAATTAATAAATATTAAAAATAAATTCAATGTTTCCGTTTTGTCCTTGGTACTGTTTTGCAGACATTGCCAGAACTATTGCAGTCTCATAATAGAGATTCAGTCCCTTAGTTACAGATTCTGAGCCTGTAACTGCACCTGCAATTGTGCTGTGGTGTTGTTTCTCACAACCATTGATGGGGTATGGAAACTCTTCTCATGTTGTGTTTGGCTTTTTGTCTAGGATGTGCCTCAAAACTGATGTTGAGGGTTGGGGCGTTGATTGCATCTTGTAATGAGTAAACTACTGCTGGTTTGAAACTATGATCATCCTATCCCTTAAAGCCATTCAGTAAGGCTAGGACATATGTATTCCCATTTTTATTCTGTTTCTTAAATCTTTCTAATTCTTCAAGACAAGTTGAATTCCTGTCTACCCATTCTCTCCCTGTTTCCTATCCTAAATCTGAAGGACTGGAGATAAATGTTGATTTGAAAACATTCAATGCATCTCTAGTACCCTACATGGAATACAATTTACTGTCCTTTATTGTCTATAGGATGTCTACTGATTTGTTTCACCGTTTTAAGGCAGAGGCTAAAGCTATTGCCTTGTCATTGTCTTCTTTGCAACTGCTTCATTAATGAGTGTTGGCTTTACTGTATCATCTTTTTCTTTGTATGGAAGCATGCCACTTCCTTTTTGCTTTGTGATGTATAATATGAAAAGAATCTATACTTCCTTGCCAGTCTTCGTAGCTGCTGAAATCTTGTGTCAAATGGCTTTTTAGTTGGTTGAAGATATATTTATTCTCAAAGATTTTTCAAAGGCAAGAGTGGTATTGAATGTTTTCTGTTGAGTATTAGTTATTAAAGTTGCTAAATTTGCTATAATGTTAGCCAGCTTGTTACATGGTTTAGGTCTTATAGTATGAGCTTTTCTCTCTTGTGGGTGTGATCAGTACACTTAATAATTCGATAATGGATTTGTGACTTGTATGAAATTGGATTTCAGATTTTAGTCTTCTTAG
This sequence comes from Thuja plicata, assembly GCA_018584345.1. Classification (NCBI taxonomy): domain Eukaryota; kingdom Viridiplantae; phylum Streptophyta; class Pinopsida; order Cupressales; family Cupressaceae; genus Thuja; species Thuja plicata. The sequence continues at coordinate 5,997,877 of MU227639.1, forward strand.
CTAAACACTTATTTCTTAATAGGATAGGTGGATTCCCAGGTTAGGAGGATTCAATAAATATCTTTTATTCTTCAATATGATAGGGGGATTGCTGTAAACATTTCTTGATCTTCAACTTTCTTTTCCATGGTAACCATATTTCTGACATTCTTTGAGACTATCTTATGCTTACCACCACATAGCATCTAAATATGAATGCAAGTACTTTATCTGTCATTTCTAGGATTGGATGTAGGAGCAAGTTGTTGAGTTGATTGTGTTCTACAGTCCAATTCCCCATAAGGGTTAGCTCTGCCTTCACACTACCTCTCATCTCCGTCTTCATTTATATTCCCTTTTCTGCTACGTTATTTATGACTGTTGATCCTTTCTTGACTGCAACATGAGTATGTGCATTTTTTCTACTCTGGTTGATGCCTCTCATACTAATGTTTAATCTCAATTTCCTCAATCATTTCATAAATTTTACTCTTTTTGCTGCTATCTTGAACCTTCCCTGCAGAAAAATGGGGAGCAAACATTGTATAAAGCCATAAGAGGAACTATTCTGTACTAAGCCTGTATGCTAAGATACCGATGCATCCAGGTAGAGGCCAGATGTGGATGCGGATCCAGATCCGGAGGCGGATGCCCTGTGGGTGCTGTCGGAAGCTCATCCCAGGCATCTGGATGCGTCCCCACGCATCCGGATGCCTGGGATGAGCTTCCAGCAGGTATCCACAGGCCACCTGGGCGCGTTTGCGAGACCTCACGCATCCGGATGCCTGGGATGAGCTTCCAGCAGGCATCCACAGGGCACCTAGGCGCGTCTGCGAGCCCATGCCCAATAAACAACATTTTTTAATATTTTTTCCCACTTAAGGAATAGTTTAACATGTGCAAATTAGATTTTGTAATTCTATTTTTTGCTCCTTAACCCTAAAACGACCCTAAAAGAGGTCATTCAACCATTCTTCATCTCATTTTGTTTTCAGCTAGATTCATTTCTCATTTGGTCTCCATTTTGGTATTTTGAAGGCGAAGTGATTATTTTTGAAAAAGGATCATTCGTAGGGCAAGAGATAGCTTACACAAAGGAGTTTTGAGCATGTAAGGTAAGCATTTGATCCCATTCTTGAGTCCTTTAATGGATTTTTTTGAGATTTGATGAACTTTTTTTGCACTTGTTTGCTTGACGTTCAAAGTTTTTTTCTAATTTAAATTTATTTAATTTCTTAATAACTTATTATAGCAAAGCAAGAAATTACTTTGTATTGTGCAAGAATGGCCACCACTGGTAGTCAAAGTTCAGTGGGAGGGAAAGGAGCCGATACTTTCAAAATTGATATAGGATACAACAGGGTTTAGGAGGTGGCTCATATCTTTTGAATTGTAAATTATTGTGAAAGTAACAAAGGCAAACCATTCAATATCTCATATTCCCGGGTCAAACTTCATTTTATGGGCCTTGCTGGTAAAGGAATGACTATGTGCAAAGGCATAGGTGGGAAAGGGATGTCAGGCGCACAAATAGCATCCTATGTAAAAAAACAAGAGGCTGCTGATAAATTGGTTAGAAGATTAAATTTTCTTTTTATATCAACCTTCATCCGGAAAGAATAAAACACAATTACCCATTGAACCAATTCAATCCTCCAAACATCCATTCTTGCAAGTACCTGTACCAGGAGAGAAAGAGGAAGAAGTAGAAATTACCGCCCGCAAAAGATGTCCATTGGACGCCGCATTTAAAATGGAGGCAAGAGAGCTTGCTGATGAAGCCATTGACGTTGCCTCTATGCCAGTGGTTTTCCTTTCAACTTGGCAAGATCACCATATTGGAAGGAAATGGTGGCAGCCATCAATAAAGCACCAACTGAATACACAAGTCCCGGGTATGAAAAGGTGCGTACCACTCTATTGCAAAAGAAAACTTCTATAGACAAAACTCTTCAACCAATTAGAGCTTCTTGGAAAACTTCGGGTATATCTATTGTGTCTGATGGATGGAAAGATACAAGAAACTGACCATTGGTTAATGTGATTGCAATGTCCCTCAAAAGGGCAATGTTTTTGAAGGCTGTTGATTGTGAAGGGGAGGTGAAGGATTCATAGTTCATTTCTAGAATTCTCATTGACGCCATAGAGATGGTGAGTAGTAAGAATGTGGTCCAGGTGGTTACAGACAATACCGAAAATTGTAGGGGTGCAGGTGCTTTGGTTGAGGGTCGGTATGATCATATTTTTTTGACACCTGCACCGTACACTCCCTCAACTTGATCATGCAACAAATTGGGACTCAAATAGATTGGGTGAAGCAAATATACCAAGAGGGGGAGGAGATACAAATGTTTATGACAAACCACCACATGTCACAATCCATATTTAGATCATTCTCCAAATTGGAGTTGCTGAAGGTAAATTGTATTTAGTAAATTTTATTTATTTATTTAATTTGAATAAATTTTATGTTCATGTTCAATTATCAAATTATATATAACCGTGTCTTTGCTTTATATTTATTGACATATTGTTAACTTGCTTAGGTTGCTGAGACCTGATTCGTATCTCATACTATTGTTATGAGACGACTTGTGAAGGTGAAAGAGGTATTGATCCAAATCGTTATTTCTAACCAGTGGGGTATATGGAAGGCTTCAAATTCGGAGAGAGCCCAAAAGGTCAAGGCTTTGGTCTTGGATGTCAATTGGTGGGCTCGAGTGCAATTTGTATTGGATTTCACCGAGCCTATCATGACTATGATCCACTTTGCTGATATAGATTCATCTTGCTTGGGGGATGTGTATGATGGCATGGACACCATGGTTGAGAAGGTAAAACATTCCATACAAACACATGAGAATGACCCCACAGAATGTGAAGCCATATACAATCAGATGGAAGCAATCATTCATCATCGTTGGGAGAAGATGACTACCCCATTGCACCTCCTTGCATATGCCTTTTCTCCAAGGTACTATAGCGATGAAGTACTTGCTCTGCCAAATAGAATTGCACCATATGTGGATGAAGAAGTTGCTAATGGGTGCTACAAAGCTTTTGTAAGACTTCCAAGATGAAGAAATGCAAGAAAAAGTGAAGCTAGAATTTGGCTTATTTGCTTCGGGAACAGGAGTTACTCCATATGCAATAAAGGACCAAAATAACATGGTGATGGGAGCTATCACATGGTGGTACATGTATGGTCAACCATACAATCATCTACAACCTCTTGCATTCAAGATCCTCTCACAAGTAAGTTTTTTTTTTGTTTACCACTTGTATTCTACAATTTAGTGTTTAACATTCTTTGATTTGCTTTGCATTTGTATGTTTAATTTTGTGAACACTGTCCAGGTTGCAAGTTCTTCTGCTGCTGAACGGAATTGGAGTACATACTCCTATATCCATTCAGTGAAGCGCAACCAGCTGGGTTCAAAGAAAGATGAGGACTTGGTTTACATTCATACCAACTTGCGTCTTTTGTCACGTAAGAATGATCAATACAAGGAAGGATCAACCAAGCTTTGTGATGTAGCCCCTGAGTGTGCAAACTTGGATGCAAGGTTTGAGGATCTGATTACAATCATCAATGATGGTGATGATACCAACATGACACATGGTGCATCTAGCACAAGTGGAACCATATTTGGTTCAAATGACCTTGAACTTGTAGCAATTGGAGATGATGAGAATTCTGATTTTCTTGAGAATCCTTATGATTCTAAATCTGATTAGTGAATCTTGAGTCTTGACTCTTGATTGATGAACATTGAATCATGAACTAAGTTTTGATTTTGTAGTTCAAATTGCATTGGAATCTTGAACATGAGTAATTAGTTATTGAACTTATT
>MU227639.1:6001871-6022693 GCA_018584345.1 Thuja plicata
ATATATATATATATATATAAATATATTTAAAATATATATATAAACATCCAAACGCATTCGCATCCCCCCCAAAAAAATTTCACGCATCCGCGCACCCGATTTTCACATCCGCACCCGAATCGACAACTTAGCCTGTATGTTATATAATTAAATACCGTAATTAATACTGAAAGGGTGTCAATCATTGCACTTATACTTGAGCATTTATATAATGATGTCTAAAGTATTGCTGTAACATTATCTTCTACATAGCTGAATAGTTATTGCAATATTGTATATTTTCATATACATGTCTCTCTCTTTGTACCTAGTGGTATCAGAGGGAGAATTTGAAGGAGTGTGGGACTATCTATGTCTTCAAATGTACAAGAAAACCTCATTGAAGCTGAGTGGTTGAAATTTAAATTTATCACCTAGGGCTAGGTCGTATGGACGATTCCAAATGAGTAAGAATATGGTCCAATAGCTTATTCTTTGGAAATAAAAAGATCAGTTAGCATCCGTGACATTTATGTCGATGAAGCTTTTAACAGAAACACAAATTTAAGAGTCAGTATTTACATGGCCGATATTGCATAACCTAATTTCAATTCAAGGATTATTCTTTACAAATTAATGCATGAGAGGACAGTTTAATTTGAATATTACTTCCTTTGCCTACCCAATAGATGTCTTGTAATCTTTTAGTCACACAATTGTGGATTGAACATATAGAGAGGTAGCCTATTTCTGTATTAGCCCTTTTCTCAAGCTTAAGAAGCCATGTTTTCTTCAACCTCCTACAACCCCTTTCAAGCATCCTAGCTTTGTCTTGCAACAAGCTTAGATCATTACTTTGCATCAACATTTATAATACCTTTGATCTGCACTGTAATTCATCTCCAAAGCTCTTAATAAAGAGGAAAATGCCAAAAGAATTAAACAGGCCTAATTTTTTTATGAACTATCAACCTCCTGCGAGAGATACTTTGGTCTTTGCTGTCCACCAAAAGATCCTTTGAGGCACAGATCCCACTCATCTAATAAACATGTCATCACATGTAAACCACTTTCAATGAACTGTCTATTCCTCTTTCAAAATCCCTATGCCCACTGATAAAATAGAGCTCTTTGTGGGAGTTGTAATAAAATATTTTGGCTTAGTTTGAAACCCTTGTCACTCCATAGTCCCAGATGATGCATCTATAGTTTGAAAATTTGGACTTGGCATGGCTCAACAACCCAAATTTTTACTTGGACTCTAGACTGAACAAAATCTTGGCAAAGAAAAACACATAATTACACAAAATGAACAGAATTTAATGCATTTATAGAAAACATTAGTCTTCTTTGAGACTTGTGGGGACTTGCAAGCTCTCTGAGAGTCGATGTTTTGTGGAAACTTGGTCCTGATTCTGCGTGTACTTAGCCAGGACTTAGTGGCAAGTCTTGTCCAAGTGACACATTTGACATTCTGACTCACGAGGCCACACAAATCTGCATGAGTCTGGCTGAGTTTTCGAACTATGGATGCATCAACCTACGCAACATGATGCCAGGTTTATTGCACCAAAATCAGTACCTTGATGAACTTCTCAAATAGCAGATCCTCATCTCTGATAATGTAGCCATGCATGCTGACCCACCCATGCAGGTGAGCTGCCAATGGATCTACAGAAAGAGGACACAGAATTGACATGAGTCCTGACAAAAAGTACAAGCTACCATTCTCACCATCAGATAGCCCCATAGATCCTAGTGTGGTATTTCCGCTATTATCTAGCTGGAATCTGTAGACACACCTAATGCCATATGTGTGCAGAAGATGAAGCCACATGACTGCATACCTGGCCATACTTCACCATTTATTGTAATGAATGAACTTGGATGTGCTGATCCCTTGTGCTGTACAACTACAATTTTGTCATCTTATTGCACTTAGTGTGTAAGCTCTCAGAGTTATCCTTCTGTATGTGACAGCATTAGTCTGTCTATTCTGTTTTCAGTATCATTCAGCATTGTCCTACCGATTACGCAACATAATTACTTTCACTATATTTTATTTTATTTTATGAAAAATAGGTTGCAAGGGCTGAATCAAATTACTCCTTAATATGGAAGCTCTTGTACTTCCTGTCCAACTCAACATCCAAGCTTAGTGTTTTCATGTTGGTTGACATTTACAAGGAAACTGTTCTCTGTGGCATGTATTCTAGGATAGCCAAATCTGCACGCCATAGTATGCCATCTGTATTCTGTTGTATTATAAGAGAGTTTCTTTGACATATTCAACATTTTATCTCATAAACAGATTATATGGAGCATTAACTCTCATGAGATTAACACATCTGCAGACTTTGATCTTTACAGCATAATTCTACAAATTGTTCAATCTCCAACTGTCCTTTCTTTTATGACATCTACGGGAATTCCAAAGTCTGTTCAAGTTACATAATTCTTTATTTACTTAATTAATTGAGCATGGGCCATGATGGCTTTATTTCTTAATAAAGCATCTGCTCTTGTCTAACCACCACTTAGTCTAACCCCCGGACAGTCCATGTTGCAAGAGACCTTGAGCCCATGCCAAAAAGGATCAATGAGGTGGGACCTGCCTTTAGATTGCTCTAGGTTGAGCTTTGTGTGTTATGGGTTTTTCTATGGCATTTTATTCCAGAATGAGAATCTAATTTCTCATAAATGCAAATTTTGACATAGACAATTATGAATACACACACAGGCAGAGATCTGTTTGGGTTTCCAGTAAATCATCATATGATGATATTGTGCAATCCAGTGGTTATTCATCAACTTAGATGAATTCCATGAACTAGAAAATGCATGATTGAGAGAATTTAAACATGCTATCCTATTTTACATCATTCACGCTAGTTTCCCTTTTCGAAAGGCCAAGGTTTGCTTCTCCAATTTTAAGGGTTTCACATTTTCATTTTAAATTCACATTAAAATATCAGAGTACACTCTATCTAATGAAATGGTGCAGTTGCTATATGCTTTCACACATACAATATATATTGCCGTAATTATAAATATGGTGGTTTTAGAAACACTAACTCAGCCTTTTTTGCATAGAAATTAACTGAGATATTGTTTGATGCTGGAATATATTTTATAAATTTTGCACAATTTTAGGAACTTAGGACCCCGTTTTAGCTGAGTCATACCACAAAATTTGTTATATTGTAAGACACCAGCCCATTTTATACTCTTCTGAGAAATCCAGCATGTCACAATAGGGTCCTGATTTGTATGGTCAAGCTAGGATGTTTTATGATAGAGCATCTCTTTTGACTTCTTGTTTCAAAGGAGACAGGACACTTATATTTATGGGGATTTGGTTCACATTCAGCATCTAAACGAGCTGAAGAACTTAAAATGTAGATCATACTGTAACCTCCTTTCCTGTCACGAATGAAGGCTATGTTGATAAGATCTTGAAAATGCTGGCCTTATTGAGAGTGATTGTCCTTGACCTGAAATTGGCTTGTAGACTTATATAGCAGTTAGAATTTTGCATATTTTACTGGACCACCTTTTGTGATGGAGCCTAATTCTAGACAGATTGTATTATTATAGTTCATTTATTTTTAGTACTATCAAGCATTTGTGAAGGCATGTCTAAATTTCTTTGTGAAAATGCCAGGAATTATTTGATATCCATTTATTGCAATTGTTTTTAAATAGACATACCATAATAAGCAAACACTTCCTTTTACAATTTTTATTTTTGAATTTCTGTTTTAGCATGGTGCCCAATTCTGACAGTAAAATAATTTTTGTTTTTGATGGTTTTTCCATAGCAGGTTCGTGATAAAGGACGTTGGCTAACTTCTTACAGACATGTTCTTCGATTTCGAAAAACTACAATAGTACCTAGCATGTTTCCTTCTGGTAAAACCTGGGATGAATGCAATATCCCTTCTGCTAGACAAGAATATTGTCAGAGAGATGACATCAAGATGGAAACAACTTCAAAAAATGTTGTGAATGAGAAAGAAGGTAACATAATATCTCGCAAGAATAGTTTGCCCCCCAAAGTTATGAGCACTGATGGCTACATGGAACCTAATAATGATGAATTTTTATCAGATGACCTGGCTGAAATGCCTTCTGAAGAAAATAGCAAAGAGTATGATAACACTGAAGGAGAGACAGAAGTCACTACTCTTCCTTTGGAACGGTGCATGAGGATTTTGCCTCATGATCAAGATACAGGAGGCTTTTTTATTGCTGTTTTTCAAAAGGTTTCACCTTTCTCTGGTAAGCCTTGTGCTTAGAGAACATTTCATGTGGTTTTAACTACAGAAGTTATAAGTTTATCATTTTTCTCCCTTAATAAATTATTACAGTTCCTTGTTCCTAACATTTCCCTAGCCCAAAACTGGAGCCATTGAATAAGATGCAGATTTTTCTAGGAAGAAACATTCTAGTTTGCATATGGAATAGGCATATTTGATTCTGTTTATTTAATTATAAACACAAGTTTAGGCATCAAAGAGTAATACTTGTGCTTCATGTTCTGAATTTAACTTTGTTTCATGCTGTAGTCAAGGACATGAAATCAAAAGAACCTTATAGAAAGCAGAATTTCAGAAGGACACAAGATATTGAAGAAGCTGTTCCAGGGAAAACTGAAGTTGATGCAAATCGAAATGAAATTATCTCATCAGATTTTGATAACACAGCTAGTTCCTGTAACATGAAAATGAACATCCTTGGCGAAAGGGATGTTGAAGTGACAGAAATGGATACATTGGGTGGCGCTTCTTGTCTTCATTCAGATGCAAGTCTAAAAGAAATTATCTCATCAGATTTTGGTAACACAGCTTCTTCTCTTAATGTGAAAAATGGCACCTTCAGGGAACAGGATGTTAAAGTGACAGAGTTAGATACATTGGGTAGCACAGCTTGTCTTCATTCAGATGTACTGAATTCTATTGAATCAATCCCAGATGATCTTGAAAATGGTGAATGTACGAGAGAAATTTGCCAAATTATTGGAGATAGCCAGAAGAAAGAAAATTTGGATTCTGAAGATGGAAAGTTTACTCATGTTGGAAAGCAGACTAAAAAAGGAAAGATTCAGCAGCAGGGAAGGTGGCGAGGAGTTGATCCTGTTGTACTTTTTACAGATGAGAAGGCAATCAATAGCATAGTCACATTTTATGGTATTGACGAGTCATTTCCACTGCTGGGGCATTTAGTCACACGCAATAGCGACACTGTTCATGTCAAAAGGATCTACTATGTATCAACATCTGTACGCGATGCAATTCAATTGAATATTTCTGCTGGTCAGCAGCTGAAGATAACTTCTGTTGGACTAAAGATGTTTGTAAGTTTCTTGCATCATCTACTTAGTACTATAGCTTAGTACGGCTTGTATTGTAAGATTCTTACATTGATTTCAAGGTCATTGAATTATATCATTTGTTATGTGCCTAAGATACCACTTTATCAATTTATTATAACTACTAAATTCTATTGCATAAGGTTGGGGTTGAAGCCTTGTTGACATTGATGTATGGAGTAGCCTCACAAATTCAGATTGATTTCCATACTAATGGTCAGCTTCAAGGTTATTGAATGAGAACCAGGTACAGGGGTATGGCATACTGGTACAGTGGAATTTATTTTGGTGGCTAGGTATGTCTGTAGAAAAAACATGTAAAAATCTTAGAAACATATATATTCCCAATGTTTCACAAGGATGGCTCCGCCAGCTGCAAGCATGCCCCCTTCTCCAAATTCCACATAAAAAAAAATGCTTCTGAGATGGGGATATCCCTGAGGTGTGGAGACTTGGCGGAAATGTCCCCATGCCATTGCGCCATTCCCACCACATGCCTAGGAACATTTTTGGGACATCCCCTTGTTTTGGAGATTGCAGGGAGATTCCAAGACATCATAGGGGTCCTCAAGGGACTTGGTTGCATCTCCTTAATGCACCAAAAAATGTCCAGGCATTCCCCGCAGCATTAGACTCAAAATATGTATGTATTTTTATGTTTGTGCCAGTAATCCTAACCTTAATGGTTTATGGTTTCCACCAATACCCAAAGTAGTCACAAAACAGTTTTTGTAAGAATAATCAATGAATACTTGGTTAGAAATAGTGAGGACTTGATGTTGTTAAAAACATATTTGATAAAATTGTGAAAATGGTGTGCTTCTTGAAGGTTTGTGTGGTTTCAAAGGCCTTAATCTGGGCATGGTGGCTGTGGCTCCGCCCCTCAACCTCACCTTGTATTGCAATAGAGAATATGAAAGGGGCATTGCCCTGATCCTGCAAGGGGTGCTACCCCTCTACCCTTTGACCTTGTTAAACGACCATCTTGTTGCCACCCTTTTGCTGTCCCCAAATATAGGCCTTTGGTTCCTCCATTCCTTGCATTGACTCGTGTCCCTGCATTCTAAGATTGTGTGAAGTGTAGCGTATTTGCAGCCTAGAAAGAGTAATTAATTCTAGAATACCACATATCATGCATTTGCTAAACAAACTACCATAATTATTACACATTTGAAATACAATATACTGATTTGATATCAATTTTCAAGCAGGGTAGATATTCATTGTTCAATATTAAAATAATACAATTAGTAATCAGCATCATATGGGTTATCATCAAGGCCAGCATCGATGACATAATTTATATTCCTCTCATCATTGGTTAGTTTTAGTTTATCATTATTAATATCATCTATGTAGTCAAACTTGCATTTCCTATATTTATGCTTTTGTGTTTGGGTTGACAGACCCAAAGATTTCAATGATTCAATACATGTTAAAGGTCAGGTACAAAACAATGACAGCAGGAGCACTTGTAGATGGTCTTTTCTTCAGTCCAAGGGAAGCTCCATTGTGTACTATACATTTATGTATCTAATTTTATTGTTTTTGAATCAATGCAAGAATTATGATGGTATTAGTTTTCTAGATGAAGAAATGCACTAATGCTTTATGAATCATTAGATGTGACCCTGTATGAAGTTGCTAAATATGAAAAGGCTGGTTCGAGCAGCAACTGGATGATCTGTCAACTGGGCAGTAAATGCACAATTTTTTTTTTGCTAAATTCTGTCATGATCAGAAATTTGAGCTAGTTTTCACCAAGTTTTTGGGATGGATTTTTCAGAGGGCATTCTAGACAACTGCAGTAGACAGAAAAAGATCCGACTACTCAAAAGAGGAGAAATTTGAAATATTCATATGATAATTTTGACGAGGCATTTATCAATTACATTATAGATCCTTAATACATAACATTTACAGGAAAATTCCCAAAGGTCACAAGTTCCAACTACAAAATGACAAAAAACATATAAACTATTCTGCTGCCCTTTGGCTTTCAAAGAATCTGTGCAATTATTTGAGCCTATCTCCCTTGTCTCAATATTGTAGTGGTTGACAACTGGACACAAGTGACAAGCTCTCTAACTTTTAATTGAGAGTAGAAAGGAGTCTGCCTCAATAATATTGAAATCTTTGCCATTATAAGTTGTAAACTTGCAATTTTTTGACTGCCTCATTAATATTGAAATGTTTGCCATTATAGATATTCATCATCGCAGGATTAAAACACCACCTTGAGATGCACAAATGGAGTTTGGAATCTTAGGTATTGTTTTGCATAATTTTATCTTGAAAACTTGCTACTTTGCCAACTGAAATGGCCAGAAACTATGTTCAAACCTTGCAAAGTCAGCCCTCAGAATATGTGACTGTCATATGCCCTAGAGGAGCTTTAAGATATATTGTTTTGCAGACCAATCTCTCACTTAGGGGTGACAGTGATTTGAGGGCCTACAAAAGAACAATAATAGAGTTGTAATTCATTTTGGGCCTTTTTTCTAATAAATTGACTGTAACTCGAAGGGAAGGTTGGCTTTTCTTCGGATGGTTAGGGAACATAATTGATGTCCCTTGCTGTTTCCTGGATGGCCAGCTGCCCCAGTGAAGTCACATTTCTGGGATGTAAGGACCGTTTTTTTTTATAAGGGGTGGGGGGAAGGTAGGGGACATTTCCAAGGTGTCTCCTGGAATGTCACCATTATGGGGATGTGTGAAAAACTACTACAGACATGTTCTTTGGGAACATAGCATTTAAGGTTTTCTGGTGGGGCATCAAACATGCCACACAACATTCGTCATTTTCTTTGCTGTTCTTGCAACCTGCAGTGTGTTAAACTTGACAAAATGAGAGAAAGAAAGGCTGTTTAGGGTTTTCACTTTTCAATAGTCAAGAAGTCAAAATAAATGCTCAGAAAAGTTGCCCATTGTAACAACCAAAACTCTTCTAAAATAAAATAAAATATAAAACATTAATTACGGAATGAAAGCTGAATTACAACTAACTTTCAATTTCCTAAGAGCATAAAAATGTGACAGTTAACTTCCAATTTCAGTTAATAACTACTTTCACATGAAACTGAAAATTAACTTACTTAATTTACTTTGCAGGAAATAAATTAAAGTAAGGAAATAAATAATGCTTTAACAAATAACTTAAACAGAACAAAACCTGATCATGCTGATCGTATCACTTGATCCTTTTCGGAAGCTTGGTTCATTAAGGGCGAAAGAGTATCATCAGGGGATTTTACCACCCAACCATGAATCTTTTGATCATGACCGTCACCCACACAACTTCTAGAGGAAGTAGCCCAACCCTTCCAAGGAGTACACGAGTGCGGTATTCATTATCTTGCCATCTGAGACTTGGTGTAGAACCCACAACCGTCTAGCTAGTCAACCTAAAGACATCCTTGCCTACTAGGTGACCTTCCTAGCTAGATGTTGTACTACTGGTTCAAGTGACTAACGTATACTACCCGTAGCATAGTACCACCTTGGCCAAGGTTTTTGAAAGTACAAGCACATACCTTATGCAGTATATGTCAACACCAAACTCGTTCCATAGACCTCCTAGTCTGTTTCATCGGATAACACTGTCTAGATGGCATAAACCTTTATGCTGGTAAGACACTATTAAAAGCAATGCTCTTCACATCCCAGGGTTGGTCTTGGCTCAATTTGGATAAGAGTTTCAATGGTTCAACTTAAACTCAAGTTTGCAGGTTTTTATATCAATCTGATTTGATCCAGAGGAATAATACAAAAGGAAGGGGACCCATCAAGGCAGGCCCTAACTAGAACCGTAACATGATATCTTAAACCCCAAGAATCTGTCCTAACAGGTATTCGACCATACTCACAGGGACTCACTAGTTCTCTTTTCATTAAGCTAAGTCATTATTTCTTTAATGAATACAACATGCATGAAGGTTTTTACATGATCCAAAATCCAATAATATTGTATGCAGATTCTTAGATAAAAACAAGTAGTGGTATAGACATTTGATGGCATTATTCAAGAAGCAATTATACGATGTTCTGCAATAGAGGTTTGAAATCTTGATGCAGATACGTACTGCCATGATGCAGATTATGATGCCATAATGCAGCTAAATAAGAACTTGATGCAGAGCATGATGCCATAATACAACTTATTCTTAACTTGTTGCAGATTTAAAGCCATAATGTAGCTAAGTAGAAACTTGATGCAGAAAAATGCCATAATACAACTCATATAACCTTGATGCAGATCAAAGCCATAATGCACCTAAATGAAAACTTGATACAGAGCATAAGGCAACGATGCATACTGATTAACTTCGATGCAGATTGAAAACCCAAAAATCACATGAACAAAACACCAAGTCCAAAGGTATATAATTCCATGTCATAGGTAACAAGTAATCGAGCCGCAGATATACGTCTACGTGTACAAACAGTTGATCTCTTCATTCAAAATAATCAGACTTTACAATTGTTCCAAAATAATTACGTTCTTCTACGTGGAGAACATTACAAATTTCCAGCAACAAATATGAAACATTTGCATGCCTGCTTGATGAACGGTTGGTGAGAGAGATCGAGCCTCAAAGAATTCACACAGTCCAAGCCGTGTCCCCAGGGGCAACTTGAGAAAACAAACAAGTGATGCTCAGCATAAAAACAAAACTCTCCCCACAAATCGCAAGCAAGAAACAAGAATAATCCTCCCATTGCCGACCACCAAGCTCTTAGCTTGGTGGTGGCACTTGCCACCCTCGGCAAGAGTTTTCCCCCCAAAAAATAATTCAAATGAAACTATAGCATCCGATATCATAAGATCGGATTAATTCATGAGAATGCAATGTGCATTCGAATAAAATAATCTCTCTCTCTCTATATATATATTCATGAGTGCAACAAGCAACACAAATCAAATGCTAAAATAACATATTTATATTTATATATGTATACATATTATATATATTCATGAGTGCACCAAGCAACACAAATCAAATGCTAAAATAGCATATTTATATTTATATATGTATACATTATTTTATACATGTGTATATACATATATATGTGTGTGCGTGTGTGCGTTTATATATATATATATATAATAAATATAAAATGCAAGGATAGTTAATCAATGATTACTGAGGTTGTTATTAAAATCGATAAAGCAGTCAAACGCCTAAGACAACTAGACCTCTTTGATTCACAACTACCACTAGCCACTCCTAAAGAACAGACAATGGTTGTGGTTCTAGCTTGGATGACATTCCTGACCTTTACCGTTTGCTTGTGCGCTCCTATGTTGATGATCCTCTTTCTTCGCTCGTGGGATGATTCTCCTCCTGCATCCACTGACATGGGTGGATTAGATATCCATGTCATTCGAATAATCTCAACTACCAACTAATCATAAATTTGCATCAACAATTCATTTTCCTATTTTCCATATAAGAAAATACAATTCCTTCTATAATAGAATATACGTTAGAATCCACATAACCAAAATTAACAGAATTTACATTTGTATATCATTAGTAAAATCACATAAATGAATTTAACTGAAATCCATTTAACTGCCATAGTCACATTTCACAGGAATTAGTTATCATGGTTATAAAATAATAAGATCACGAGGAAGGGATGTAACACCCAACTCTAGAATAGTGAGGGCAGCCTGATTCAGCAGTGGACAAATATTACCTAGTATCTACTAGTTTTCCTGCTGATCTGGTAACCTAGGTAAGTTTTGGTTAGGCGACCAGACATACATAGACATTCATTTTGCTAGATGCTAAGCATTTATTTTCAACAAAATTGCAAAAACAAATTAAAGGCCTACCATGTATTTTTGAAGATCCCTATCACCTATTTTCCATAAATTTGTTAATGTGAATTTGAAGTTAGTTATGAAGTTCGGTAGATCCCAGGCACCTCTTTTAAGTAAATTTGTATATATGAATTGGTGGCTAAGTACATTGATCAGAGAGGCAATTTTTTAAACAAGAGATTGTGATTCATGCCTTTCTATTATCAAAACCTGATTGTCTCTATCAGAGGAAATTATTCTCAATAGATTTTAGTTTGAGCCAATACCTACTTTAAATTTTCGATGATTACATGCATATTTGCAAAAATGGGGGCTTGTTTTCTACTTTATTTTATAATGACCCAAGTATGTCAATGTTGAAAATTTCTTATGCAAGCTACCAAGGTGGTAGCTTGCATCATAGTACTGACAAATACTATACACCCCTGTGATTTATACTATGCTTCTCTTCAATGTTGTATGGACATGGATACACACACGGACATACATATACAATTAAAAGAATATTTTGTTAAATAATTGATTATATAAAAATACAATAGATTATCAATATTTTATACTTGAATTTTATAATTTTATTTAGTATTAAACTCATTAAATTTAAATACTAATAGAAATGCTAAATACAGATGAATTTACTATCAATAATAATTTTTTTTTGAAAAGCAGCTCACTATTCTATCTGGGATAGATCAATATAATGTAATATCTCTAAGGCAATTCCACTATTCCATCTCTAATTTGTGGAATGTAATGCAATATCACGAAAGTAATTCAATTATCATATTTTAATTGCAGAATGGAATGTAACATTTTGAAACTGATTCTAGTGGAATAAATAAAAGACAACTTTAAATAACAGATTCTTGTTATGCCCCCTTCTTGAAATGGGATTAAATAATAAGTAGTACTAATTAAATTAAAAAATATATAAGAATAAAATAAAAAATAATTAAATTTAGTTAAGGTAAACGAATGGGCAAAACACATGAATTGAGAAGTTGTGTCTCCCTCAAACACGAGATATAAAAAGAAGAAAACTTTATTTGGGGGGGATATGGAAGGGGGAAGAAAGAGTGGAGCATAAGATTTAAGGAAGGATTAAAGAAAGAAGAAAGGAAAGGGAAGAAAATAAGGAAGTGACTCTTTCAAAAGGCAAATGGTCGTGACTCTTTCGAAGGGTAGCAATCATGAAAGGTTGTTACTCTCTCAAAGGGCAGAAATGATGAACGGTTGTGACCCTTTCAGAGGTTGGTAATTGTGAAAGGATGTGACCACATTGCAAAGGGCATACATGATGAAGAGGTGCGACTCTCCCTCACATTGGAAGATATGAAGAGGAGAAGATTTCATTCGAGGACATGCAAGGGAGATTAATCTAGGGAATAATATTATTCTCAAAGGCAACAATGAAAAATGGTGAGTCAATTTTAAGAAAGGTAACGACCCTTTCACCAATAAAGTATAACGGAGAATTCATTCCAAGCATTGAAGGATGACTTATCAATCATTAATCCCTCAAGAAGTCAAGCAAACAATCAATAAACAAGATCAAGCAAACAGTCATCAAATCCACATCAATCATACTTCATCTTGGGATCAAGAAAACAAACAATTCACATTGAAAGATATATAGTGGAGAAGGTTTCATTTGAGGGCATCCAAGGGAGATCAAGTTGGGGAATAATATATTTTTCTTAAAGGCAACGATGAAAAGTGGTGACTCAATTCTTATGAAGGTGGTGACCCATTCACCAATAACTCATAAAGGAGAAATCATTCCAGGCATTCAAGGATCACATCTATGAAGGAGCAGAGTGGATCAACCAAAAAGTAGAAACGACAAGATGGAATAAGAATACAAAATTCTTATGTATCTTTATATACAACCTGCGGTTAACAAGGATGATCAAATCAGTGAGAGGAAGGTCAAACTAGGAATAAACATCAAAGGAGGTCGGCATCAGTTGCATAGATCTCTGGTCTAGAATACATATATTGCTTCACACCCACCCGCAATCCCCAACAACAGTTCGACGATTCAACAACCATTGGATATTATATAATCCAAGTGACATGAATATGAACTTACTATGTGATAATTTGCAGTAATGACTAAGCATCCATTGCATCTAGTGTATAAATTTGTATTGATAAAATAGGATGCATACTGAATATAGGCAGTAATGTGGAATCCTTATATATTTGTTGTAATGAGTCATGGTAGGGATAATAGGGGAATACAAGGAGGGTAAACAGTTATGAGTTTCTCTTTTAAGAAAGCCAACTCAGGGTGGTAACAATTAGTCCCATGAGGCCAAGGGGGCGTAAGGAGTGTTGTGCCCTTGGGTTTAGAATAGAAAGACATTCCAGACACCCTATTGTAGTATGACCAAACCATTACCATGGTTAACCATTACGTTAAGGAACTCTAATCATAAGGAGGATAAGGGTGAGAATGGAAGAGGGGAATGGTTATGGGATTCCTCACTAGGTACACACCCTTATATGGATGGCAAAGGACCACATGATGGTCAAGACAGATGATGTCTGCTCTTGGGCCTAGGATTGAGGATCATTTAAGGCACCTTAATATGGCCCTTATACTAGCTGTCCTATTGTTGAAATCCAATAAATTAAATATATCTTATGATTGAATTAATTTCCCTTGATGTAGGAGCATCCTAGGGTCGTTGGCAATCTTACATCACCCAAAATAATATTTCCTTTCAGTTTTGTTCTTGTTTCCTAGTTTCTGTGTTTTGGTTGCATCCCTTGGATTTGGATCATTTGTTGTCGCGAACCTCAAGGATGGTTCTGAACATCATGTTTTACTTATATCTAGGTTCACACCTCAATCTGATATTTTGTAGTGGAGTTATCTTATGTTTTTGCTCAGGTTTGTGTGTTCTTCATGTTCTAATGATTAGTTGGAGTTTTCCGATCTTGCGAAGTGTTTTTCCATTTGGCGAAGCTTTGTGGCTCATATCACGATATCCCTGGATTTTTGGTTGATGTCTCTCTTGGATTGCGCGTCATTTCTACATCTTGGCATTGAGATCCTTATGATTTGGATCTTGACCTATATTTGCACATGTTACGTTTTCTTAATCCTAGAAAATATAATTGATCTGGCTGACATATGTGTTGCAAAGGCTCTGTATATTGCGGCATTAAATCTTTGTTGGGGGGGCAGCGAGTAGTGATTAAATAAGTGTAAGATTACCTCCTTGAGGTTAGGATTATAGGATTGCTTTTGAGTATGGACATGTACGCTTAAAATTGTAAGCTGCATGTTGCAGGACAATGTGATGTAAATATATGATTTTGTGATACTGTGAAGATTTGTTGTAGCATGTTGATTATCATTTCTTGTGTCTGGTGTTGATTTTTGTTGTGTTGACTCGTGCTACATGGTTTGGACCATCTCCATTGGGGAAACTCCTGCCATGACTGCGTCAGATGGTATCAGAGCAAGGTTGATGTTCCTGTGAAAGAAGATTTGAGTTTCTGAGCTTGCGAAGCCCTAGTTGAATCTTTTGTGGGGTGGCAGAGTGTGGATCTGGCCCACAATTGCAGAGGACTTGCACAAGGGGATCACAAAGAAGTTGTTGCTTGTTGAGAACCTAGTTGTTGAGGCATTCCAAGGGGAACCGATCGCTGAGTTGGAGGCAGGCTGCAAGTGTGTTTGATAGATCGCCAAGTCAGAGTTAATTGACACCTTGTAATCAGATCGCCGAACTGAGGTAGTTGCACCCAAGGATTGGAAAGATGCCGCCTAAAAGAATGAACCCTAGGGGGTTGGAGAAAATGATGGAGGACTTCCGAATTGAGATAAGGAATGAGATCATAAATGCCTTGACTGGATTGCGAAGGAATCCTGAGATAGAGGAAGAATATGAGGAAGTTGCTGAAGATCTAGAGACTATAGATATTGAGATTCCGACAGAAGAAAGATTGTTGAGAGCTATGGCACAAGAGTCATAGGATAGAGGTTTCTACTTTTTCTGGTTCATTGCATTTTGAGGATTTGATAGATTGGATTGATGAATTAGAAGATTACTATGAACTTGAGGATATCAGAGATCCACAGAGGGTTAGGTTAGCACAGACTAAGTTGAAGGGTCATGCTGCCTTATGGTGGAAAGAGTTGCAGAAAGATAGAGAGGAAAATGGTGAAATGAAATTCACTAGATGGAGGATAATGGTTGCCAGATTGAAGGCTAAATTCATTCCAGAGGAATATGAATTGGAATTGTTCAAGAAATTGCAGAACTTGAGGCAGGACACGAGTGTGAAGGATTACATTGAAGAGTTTTACAAGATGACAATCAGATATGGACACCAAGAGATATCTAAGGAGAAGGTGGCTAGATATATTAATGGTTTGAGATTTAACATTCAAGATGAACTGAGTATGTTGAGGATTTCTATAGTGGAGGATGCTTATTAGTATGCTTTGAAGGCAAAAGATAAGGTAAAGAGGAGACATAGTAACCCGAGTGAAGGAGAAACAAGTGAGTAGCAATGGCAAAGAAAAGCAAACCATTGAAGAGGAACCTGATCAGAGGGCACCTAGGAGAGGAATTAGCTGTAAGGAATTGAAAGGTACTTGTTTCAAATGTGGTGGCATAGGACATGGAGCTTTTCAATATTCTGAGGGTTCTAGTAAAATCTTGGGAAAACAAAATCTTGTGGCGCACGAGGAGCAAACTACTGATGCACTTATGGAGAGTATGGTAGAACTTGAGATGGGAGAATCTCTTATGCATAGGAGAGTTTTGTTGATTAAGAGGGAAGCTGAACCTTTACAAAGGAGGAATTTGCTTAGGACTGTATGCAAATCAGGAGGTAAATGTTGTAAGGATATTGTGGATAGTGGTAGTACTGATAATTTGGTATCAGAAGAGATGGTGCAGAAGCTTGGCTTGAAGAGGCTTAAACATCCTTGTCCTTATGGGATAAGTTGGTTCGAAGATGATCACATGGTGGAGGTGAAAGAACAATGTTTAGTGAACTTTAGCATTGGATCGTACAGAGATGAAGTATTGTGTGATGTTGTTTCTATGAGTGCTTGTCTTGTTGTCTTGGGCAGACCTTGGCAATATTATAGGGAAGCTATCTATGATTGTAGAAGAAACTTGGGTCACCATAGAGAAGGATGGGCAGAAGTACTTTGGTTCCCTTGAGGGAGGAAGAGGGAAGAAGTGCAAGGAATTTGAGTATTGTGAAGAGTTATACAGAGGTTGATATGGATTTGAAGAATCAGCTTGGAGGCAGATCTGAGAACCGGTTGGTATCAGATAACAGGAATGGTAAAGTGAAGCAGCATAAGACTTTGGGTGTTGATCAGATGAAGTCTTGTAGAAGAGGTAAAACAAGTGTGCAGAAGAAAAGAGGTGGTGGTAAAATTCTTTCACTACCTTATGCAGATGTGAAACAGGAAAGAGAAAGTGTAGAGCACAGTGAGTTGATGGATTTGACAGAAGGAAGAGCAGAGGTGCAGTGAAAGAAAGTTGCAGATAAAGAAGATATTTGGATTAAGAATGAGCATGGGATTTATGTCCCGAATCCTGTAAGTTGCTCTTAAGTTCCTCTTATGGAACATCTTCTCACCAGGGGTGTTTGATGCAAGAGCATCCTTGGGTCGTTGGCAATCTTGCATCACCCAAATAAATATTTCCTTTCAGTTTTGTTCCGGTTTTCTAGTTTCTCTATTTTGGTTGTGTTCCTTGGATTTGGATCATTTGTTGTCGCAAACCTCAGGAATGGTTCTGGACTTCATGTTTTACTTATGTCTAGGTTCGCACCTCAATCTGATACTTCGCAGTGGAGTTATCTTGGATTTTTGCTCGGGCATGTGTGTTCTTCATGTTCTAACGGTCAGTTGGAGTTTTCTGATCTCGCGAAGTGTTTTCCCGATCAACAAAGCTTTGTGGTTCATATCACGATATTCCTGGATCTTTGGCCGACGTCTCTCTTAGATTGCGCGACATTTCTACATCTTGGCATCTAGATCCTTATAATTTGGGTCCTGACCTATATTTGCACACGTTACGTTTTCTTAACCCTAGAAAATGTAATTGATCTGACCGACGTATGTGTTGCGAAGGCTCTATATATTGAGGCATTTGATCTTTGTTGAGGGGGGCAGCTGAGTAGCGATTGAATAAGTGTAAGATTGCCTCCTTGAGGTTAGGATTATAGGATTGCTTCTGATTATGGGCATGTAGGCCTAAGAATGTAAGTTGCACGTTGCAGGACAATGTGATGTAAATACATGATTCTGTGATAATGCGAAGATCTATTGAAGCATGTTGATTATCATTTCTCGTGTTTGGTGTTGTTGATTTCCGCTATGTTGACTCGTGCTGCATGGTTTGGACCATCTCCATTGGGGACACTCCTGCCATGACTCCGTCATCCCTAACCCTTGTGGGAAAGATGATAAGTTTCTGGTTCGGGTACAAGTACATGTACAAGAACCCGTTATGTCGGTATGTGCAAAAGATTTTAGGGGGGTTCGGGTACGTGTGTGTCTATATATATATGCACATTGTATATATATATATTTACAAAACAATTAAAGAAATATACAGAATTGTAAAACTAAATATTTTGATAGTATGATACTTCATCATCAATCAATGCCAAATGCCAAAGATAAACAGTGTAACACGGGCACTGGGAGACGTCAGGATGAATTTGAAGTGATGGGGAGAAAAAGGGCTTCAATTTGGGGACGGTGGGGGGGTGTTGTAATATACTATTTATATGGTACTTGAAATGCTAGTTATGAAATGATGTACGATAGTATAAGAACTAATAAATTATAATACCAAATACTTGAACATAGCAAAATTGCAACATGAATATCAAAAATATCATAAAGATGATTACAATGAGTAGCATGATATCAAAGCAAGCACAAAATCATGTACATACATTCATAAATATGCATATGTAGTATATGTGTGTGTAATAGTGACCCTTACGGTAGCTAGTAAACCCCCTTTCTATCACAAGTGCTGTAGCTATAACTTTTGCTTGCAGAAACCCTTGGTAGAGAGATGATGGCGTGAAGGCGGCGGTGGGGGACTTGGGAACGCCAAATCCCCGTCCCGGGGATGTCCCTGACCTGGGTGCGTGGGGGTTTATGGGGAGGACGCTTCCCTGTGTTACACTGAAGATAAATATTAAATGCCAATTGAATAAACCTTAAAGACACAATAACATCATCAAATACACATGTACAAACTCAAAGTTGTAGTGTACTTCAAAAATCAAATGGGGGTTTGGGGGCAACGCCCCCAACAAAGTCAAGGGGTAGCGCCCCAAACGGGGTTGAGGGTCAGTGCTCCTCGTGGGATCCCAGGGCAACGCCTTGGGTATGCCCCCTGTCGCGATACAGGGCAGGGTCAAGGGACGAAGCCCCCACTACAAAGACCAAATTAAGACCTTCAAAACCACACAGATTTCCATGGCACACATCATTTTATGGCCTCATAAAGAGTCAATTTAGGTCCACGAATGATCTCCTTCGAAAAAAACCACCTACCCTTCGAAATACAAAATGGAGTCAAAATGAGTTGACAACAAAAGAAATAACAAAATGATATGTTTTTAGGTTGAATGGCCTCATAAAGGGCCATTTTAAGGTTTTGACAAAAAAAATCACTTTCTAATGTGTTTTTAAGTCACTTTTTGTGACTAGCCTGTGGATGCACTCCAAACGCGCATAGGGTGTGCACCACGAGCTGTGGATGCACACCTTGTGCGCATTCAGAGCACGCATCCAGACCGGGGCCCGTCCAAATCCGATGTGCACTAGCAAGGTGCGCATCCTTCAACTTTTTGGAAAGATGTATGCTTTTAATGTTTTTAACGAGGATCTATTTTGTGGATTATGTTTCAATGATTTCCTAACATGTTGCAGGATCTCAACTAGGCACATGATGTTGCTAATTCTTTTCTACTTCTTCTTGGAATTTGTGATTTAGGGCAAGAACTAGGGCATTTATAAAGAGGGGACATTACAAGTCTAGACTATCAACAAGTAGTATCAAAAGAAAAGCATTTATAAACTTCACAAAAGACGATATCCGAATAATGTGCAAGTGCTTATAGAAGATAAAATTAGACAATATCTCTATAATGTACCAAAGCTCACAAAACATATAGGTAGACTAATGATGAATTAGCCATTGCAAATAGATTTACCATCCGTGATTAAAAATTTGGGAATGGAAACTGGGCCGCAATCCTAAAACAACTCTACTACCAACAATTTAAAAATTGCGCAAGATCAAAATCATTTTGGACAATCTTCCCAAAGAAGAACTTAGTTGACCAAATTTAAGCACCTATATAAAATAGGAAAATGGAAATTAAACTCCATAGGGAAAGCAAAAAACAAATAGGGACCAGGAGTGCTACCCCGAGGCCCCACAAAGGGTGTTGCCCCTTGACCCCACTCAGGGCTGCCGCCCTCAAATCCTCGCCTTCAAATTCTAAAACGAAAGAAGAAATTGATGAGGAAATCATGTCGAATCAAGTTGATGTTTTTATACCCACTTTACCTAGTTCCAATGATTTCGGCTTGAGGGATGATTAGAGGCCCCCCTTCGCTACATTTTGACATTTTGTACTTGTCTTGATATCATGCTACTCATTGTAACCATCTTTATGATATTTTTGATATAACAAAAATCTTCTATTCAACGATTTGACAATTTCATTTGTCAAATTGAAATTTTATTTAGTATTCTAATATTCTATTCATATTCAATGTTCAAGTATTTAGTATTTGCAATTTTGCTATTTTACTTATTATACATCTTTATATAACTAGCATTTCAAGTACTATATGTATAGTATATAGTATATACAACACTGCCTCCTGTCCCTTTTGCTATTTTACTTATTATACATCTTTATATAACTAGCATTTCAAGTACTATATGTATAGTATATAGTATATACAACACTGCCTCCTGTCCCCGCCCCCCCTGCTATCCCCTTGCCATCCCCAAACTTATGCCCTTTGTCCCCTTGTCCTGGAAAGCCATCCCGACGTCCCCTCGTCTCCTTGTCCCCAACAGGCGGTGGAACACCGATTAATGTAAAATATCAAATTTTGTTTTTCCATTTTAGTGTTTAAATTTTTTATTTTTTATTTTTAAAATGATAAGAATTGAATATGGCACAACCAACATAAGAATTGAATATGGCACAACCAACTAGGTTGCTTAATCAAGACATATCTGGTGCAGCTCCACATTTGTTGTAATGTCCCCATTTTAGCAGGAGGCAAATGTTGGATGATGTTAGTCCATCATCACGACCCTCGTGGATTGATGAGTGGTTTTGAGCATAGTTCAAAATATCAGTATCAACAACTTATCGCCGAGGGCAAAAAAAAAAATATCGGAAAATATCGGAGATAAGTCGAAAACTTATCGGGAAAATATCGGGAACTGTAAAACTTGATTAAATTTAATTAGAAATGCATTTTCTTGCAAAATTCAATAAGCAGATGCATCTAATGAGTCAGTAAATGAGTCAACAAGCCAAACAAGCTGATCTAGATATATATAAATGCAAATAGGGTACAAAATCACATCCGCATGTGGAATGCTGATG
>MU227639.1:6036410-6096460 GCA_018584345.1 Thuja plicata
TGTTAGTGTGAAAATTCTAAGAATTTCCCTAGAATCATTGCATCTATGGAGGTAGCGCCGCTGGCAAGCTTTCATTAGGTTTGATCCCTGTCCATTTGCTAATCTTTCCATTCCATAGGAGTAGTAGTAAAGCAGTGAGTAGTTTAGTAGTGGAAGTTTGATGAGTGAAGTTGGAAGTGATATAAATTAAGGAGAAACAAAGGGAATATACATTGAAAAGCTAAAATCCATTGTCATCATAGCTAGAGTTCAATATCTTTGAAGGAACAACGTAAGCCCGCCGACGTGATTACCAGCAAATCACATCAATATAACTGAGTTAGGATCCACAGGTAAAGAACCTTGGAGTGTTTCCTCACGTCCCTCGTGAGTATATACTTTTCAAGAGAGGGTTGAGTGTTTGATATCCTGTATCAAGCGTTTAGTCCTATATGTTATGTAGTGGTACAAAACTCACATCAACAGGGCTGAGCAAGGAAAATTGTGGAGAGGCGATGCACAGTGAAATTGCTTTCCTTTTATAGTAGCACTATTTAAGTCTTCTAGCTTTCACAAAAGGCTCTTGGTTAGTATGATATGCAAAAGAAGTGAGGATTGAGGCATGCGTGCATCTTCTATGGTCCAGAGATGTGGGTTTTCTGTTTCTTTTGTTTGGATGGTTCTTAGTGATGGGGTGAGGATTGAGAGGGGATCCTCCACCCTACTTCATTATCATGACTAAAGGAAAATGTTTTCTCTTCTCTTTGAAAATTGTTCTCAGCATAGGCTCAGCAAGATGAAGCTCAGTTTTGCTAATTGAATGTATGAGTGCAACTCATTCTTTCTATGTAAGTGAGAGGGCTAGACGATTGTATGTTTGTGCTCTTATCATCTTTTTCCTTTTCTGAGAGAGTAACTAATCAAGATTGCTTGGCTAATCCTTTTATTTGCTCCATTGTTTGTTGGCTTTACTTACATGAGCCTGAGTTTCAACAAGATGGTTTTTTATGGAATGGAGCAGCTATCCATAGGTCTGGTGTGCATCTGGTCATTGCTTTACTTCAGCTAGCTGGCTTGTTATGCGCTGATTTCATTTTGAAATTATCCCAGTTTGAGGGAAGTGGGGGTGACTAAGACTTATAGTATCTACTATCCTCTACTTGAATTTTGCATAGAAACCAAGACAACATAGAAACATTCGAATTGTAAAGGATATGCTGAATGGATCATTTGCTCCATCGCCTGATGAATAAGTGATATGGAGGAAGCACAAATGCATGTTCTAGTCTTAAACTACTGCATCATTTGGTCATCCCTTGGGGCTGAGTCAACTAAGGCAAAAAATTTTTCTCAGAACTTTAATATACTGAGTGCAATTTATGATGAAGAGTTGGCTTGACCTTGCTTTCCTGTAAACTGGTGTGACCCTCACTAGACAACGCAATGCATGTTGACTAATGTCATCAGATTGCTGGAGCTAATCTGGGTCATCCGTTGTGCCTTTAAAAGGATCTGCCTTGCATCCAAGATTCCAATGCGCACATCATTCTAGCTGGGCCATACAGAGTTCAGATGTGATTTTCTACGCTTTGGTTATTTTGAAGCCATTTGATCTTTAACTATATTAGTGTGTTTCTTGTGAAATGAATGGGCAACTATATTTTTGACTATACACGAGGATTAGAGGGAAAGGCTGCTACTAGAAAAAAGGCTGTCTTTAACATTGTTAAGAATGAGTCATAAGCTTAATTGCATGTAATGTTGAGGTATTTAGCAATTAAATTTCTTTCCTAATTTAGTACTTGACTGGTATTTTGCGACTATGATTATTATTTTGACTAGCATTGTATGTCTCAGGAACGCCAGTCAGCAAAAGAAGAAGACTCCCCATGTGTTTATAGAATATCGTCAGAAGGATTGCCTATGCTTCTTCCTTATCTGAGGAAACGAATTTTGTATGCATCATTAGTAGATTTCAAGCTTCTCTTGTCATCCCGAACATTCTATTTTAAATCATTTCAAGATCCCGAGTTTCTCACAGATACTTCAAATTTATCGCTGGGTTGCTGCATTGTCATACTACGCACAGGTAACTGAAGGCCCAAAAGTATGCCAAAAATATTTTTGTTAAGTGCTGCCAAGACACCTTTCTATTCTTTCATATTATCAAACATTTTGTTAATTATCATTAAGTTGAGGGATACACCAGAAAATAACATAATTTCCGTTGAATTATGTTTTACAGTTGAAGCAGACCCAAGCAATTTTCGCTTGGCATCAAATCTGGCTTCCAGTGAGAAGCCTACTATTGCGGTGGGTTGTTGGAAGGGAAGAACAAATCTGAGTCTCATGGTGTCTAAATTAGAATCTGAAGAGTTACTTGAAAGGATATTTTTTAAGTATGGAAAAGAAATGCCAGAAATGCCAGATGATTCGATATCCAAGGATATCTGCATTGAAGAAGATGGAGAGACCGCAAATGTTTCTGATAATGATGAATAAAATTGACCTGCTGAAACAGAAGTTATTTTCAACAAAATCAAATTTTATATCAAATGGAGGGTTTGTTAAATTTCATAGAAAGGAGAGGTTATTGCTTTTTGATGCTAAAGTAGACAGTGCTGTCATTTTAAATTTGGTCCATTCATTTGGTAAATATTTTTCTTAGGTTTATTGAAGAGCATTCTCTCTAAATCAAGATATATATGAATTTTTACATATACCTTAAGAGTGTAGATTTGATGAATGCAATGAAGATGAAAAGGGCTTCTTCTGGAAGTTTTTTAATTGAGGTGTGTGGAGAAGTGTAGTTTTTAAATTCTAGAGAAGAGAGCAAATGCTTTTCACGTGCCTTCTCATACTTAGATTGATTGAGAAATATTTTGTGTCTGCTCGGGAAGGGGCTATCTGAATATCTTCTCTTCATAATTATATGGATATGTTTGTAATGGTTTAAATAATACACCCTTTCAATTCCTTCGAAAGATAACAGGTTGATAAAAATAGAAATAAACTGAAGTAAATTGGCATCCTTATTTTTGAAATTAAATGTTTGATGCAAGTCTGAGTTAGCCCATAGGTTATCTTCAAAGTATTTGGCTTCTGATGGACAATTATATAAATGAAATACACTTTTCTATATGACATTATATTACATCTGAAAATGGCTGTTGTATTGGTTATTATGACTGTCTTGATCCTGGCAAGTGCCGATTCTTCACCATCAATCGATGGCTTATGCTTTGTGAAATTATACATGATGGAGCAAATAGATGCCAGGAAACTTGAATTTTAGAATTATATGAAATGCATGGTATTAGTGAAACTTGATCACATGCTAATTTGCAGGAATTGACTTTGCAAGTAATCTAGCACATGCCATTTGATTGGGACGTGCACAAATCATTTTATTTCATGCAGAAAATAATTTTATTTTCAAAGTTTTCTTTAACTAGAATCACTTATTTCAAAATAAAATTCTGTGATGCCTGACCTAGTTAATGTAGGTGTACATTGTGTCTTGTGTCAAAAATAATCAGCCAGGGAAATAATGGTGTCACAAATCACCAAATTTAATCCGCTACTTTTATCTATTTTCTGAACAATTTATATAGGACAAGTTAGCGCATGGTCCAGAGACATAATCATTGAATACAATTGAATCCATAATTAATCTATACGAGTCAAGAAGTGCCACGAGTATAGCATGTTAATGTTACCCATTTTTTATTCTCATGTCAATATAGCTGTGGTTCTTGTTTTATTTTTGCAATATTTTGCTACAATGTCAGCATCTTACTCTTGGTACATTGAAAAGCAGTCACTCACTCCCCACCAGTAGCATCCCTTTAGATTGAGGGTACTCAACTCACATTCAGGAGCCCTCCCTATGCATAGGGCTAAGCTAAACGGGGTCTCCCAGTGCTTCTTGTTCCGTTGATTTAGGTTTGATTGTAGGGGAATATTTGTGACTAGTATCCCCAAACAACCACCATCTAGTTGTCAATTCATTGTGGCAATGGCGAAGTGAGATATAATAAAGGGGTTTGAATAACTGTAGTTAGGAAACTACTATGGGAGTACAGGTACAACGAGGGGTTTGTTATAGTGGTAGTGGAAAGGGAGATAGGATCCATAGAAACATTCTTTCCAAGGGGCGACGTCCCTTAGACATATATCTGTATATAGGGGCGGACTATTGAAAGGGAGGTTTTTCCCAAGGATAATTTAATTAGTATTGGTTAAAAGCTTAGGCTTTTAGTTAATCCTATACCTTGTTCATGTCCCTCTTTACGTCGGTTTAGTCAAAAGGTTTTTGTTTTTCTTGGCTACGGAAACTTCAAGGAAAATTAATCTTCCAAGTTACAACACATTAAGGAAAAAGAGGCAAAAGTTTTGCTAAGGAAAAGAAAAGTTGTATTTGCTTGGTCAACCGAGCGTTTGAACCTTATCCATCAATTATAACAGTTGCAAACAAGTTACAATGGTGTCCAAGGTTTTATGAGATAGTTCAACAACTTCAAGATGCATAGGAGAAGATTGATAAGTCCTCAAGATGTTTTGTCATAGTTCATAAACATGGCAAGTAAGCCTATACAAGGTTTTCATTTTTCATCTCACCAAAACTGCTTGCTATAAGTAATCGTATCTTATTTACTATACTATTGGGGATATCTATTACTTTGGCTTCCCATCTTTCTATTGTTCGAGATTTTTATGCTAGTTTTTACATAAAAAATAATGGAAAATGCGGCATGCGTTGGTATAGAACCTTTGTTTTGTTTGGTTACAAAGGAAGAATGGCATCAAATGGTGACAATGTTTTTAAAAGAGATCAAAGAAAATGTATCAAAACTTATAGTTAAAACACATTAAAAAGCAATAGCTAAAGGACATGAGCAGACATGGCAATAATAAAGGCACAACTTATATGTTAATATCCAAGAGCACGGTGCATCAAATGATGGGAATAATCAAGAAAAAAGAATAGTTATACTCCAACTTGTAACAGTTTGATGGGTCACCATGATAGTTTAAGGAGAACGAAAAACAAAGGAAAAAAAGTATGATGGCAAGACCGTTTAGAGATCTCGCGTGGCACATGGTTTCTTGACAAAATATTGAGCAATGTTGTTTGTGGGTTCACTTGGTTTTGTTCAAAGGTCTTCCCTATTAGCTCTTGTTTAATGATGCTAATTTCACCAATTGAATTTTTCATTAGACAAAGATGCATGATACAAATATATAATGAAGTAAGGAGATATGTACATAGTTGGGAGGTTGCCTTGAGAAGTGAACCAAATGAAGGACACTTTCATGCATAGAAATATGTATGAGACAATCATGAGATGAGAAGTTCTCATGGCCCCTTGGCATGATTATCACGGTAAAGTAGAGACAAACCACACAAAAAGATAGAAACCTTTAGCATAAGGACAATCCATGTTACTTCTTGAAGGGAAGTTAAGATGAAAAAATAGGTTTGTGGACATTTTGTCAAGGGATTGACAGTTCACAAGTTAAAGCATGAAAGACAAGGGATTTAAAAAACAAACAAAGGTCACTTGTAGAGGTTATATAGAGGTAATGTATTCTTAGGTCATTAAGGCAATTCCTTAGTAAGCTGAGTTCTATCCCAATGATACACCAAGAAAGAACAATATAGAGGCTACGTTGACAATGCTCTATACAAGTAATAAGGAACTATTATGGTTCAAAGTAATAAAACCTTATGAGAGTTTGACGATAGTCTAGAATTGGGAGAGTAATGATGATTGTCAATTGTCAATAGTAAATAAGGAGATATGAAAGACATTGCTCATATACATAAGTTTCATAGATTGGTTGGGATGAAGTGACTAAAGGATGGATCTTGCATAAAGCCTTCTAAAAGGCAATATATGCTCTATATCATGTAGTAGAAGACATAAATGGTCAGCAATATCATAATCATGAAGAACATTTAATAGTGGCAAATGGAGGGTGTCTCACTACACGTGAAGAGTATAGATCATAGCTCACACAAAAGAAAAAGATAGTGCATAGTGAGTATTATGAAGTGATAAAAGTTAGCTCTTAATATATGCATAATCATATTAGTCCCTTTAAACATTGATTATCTCCTAACACAATTGCAAGATAATCAAGTGGTAATAATAGAAAATACCAAAGAGAAACCCTAATAGAGGGGGTAGATGATGATTGTTAAAAGAATATTACGGCATTAATGTATGAAGAAGTCAATACATCAAGGATTGAGTCATACACCTCTTAAAGACATGAAGGGTTGCTTAAGGACACCAATATTGTTGATACACATAATGTGACAATGACAATGAACTGAAGGAGATGACAATCTCAAAAGTGACAACCCCAAAGAAGGATGGATACTCTCAAAGCAATACCATGAAGCAAGTGACATCATGAATGTTGGTTATAGTGCCAAAGATACCAAAAAGTTGGGAAGACATCAGTTGATGCATGTAAGTGTGATGTGACAAGAAATGAAGGAAAAAAGTGAACATTGGAGTGAAGTGACAACAAAGTTGTCATTCTAAAGGCATTCCAATGAAGGGGTGGTCAACAAGAAAATAGTGCACAATCCAATAATCAAGAGGCAATAGAAGCTAGTAGTCACTAAGGAATATGATACGATCACATTTTTTGTGAGATCACAACCTCATCAAGATTAAATAGAAGGTAATGAGAAAAGATGACTAAATATCAATTATAATAACGGATGATATCTTAAAAGATAGGTGAAGATGATTGAAATCTTAATTTGTTTTGTGATTCCAAGCATCACAGGTTAATATTCATCTTGGGGGAAGCTTATGTATGAGTTGTTGTCAAACATTCACTATTAGATCTTGAGACTTATTCTTTTCACAAGACTAAAAATATGGTTACTTGAAGAAAATCATAGTAATATTTCTTATTGGATGTTAGAAGGATTAGAGAGGATAGTAGCAAAAAGACTGTGAAACAACATGACTATGAGTTAGCAAATTGATAATGATTAAGTAGGAGATTTAAAGATCATAATGATAACCCTCCATGCTTGTGAGACATTCAAAAAGTAGTCTATGAAGTGCAAATACTATGGCATCCCCAAAGAGGATAGTCAAATGCAAAACTTAGTGACAAGAAAAAGTACAATGCACATATATGATAGTATGAAGATAGTTATTGCATGCAAGGGTTCATTTCCCAAAAAAGATGGTCCAAGAAAAGGCAATAAGGCTATAGAAAGATAGTGAGAATGAGCGACTAGACAATAATAGGGTCATAAAATTAATGGAAAAGAGAGGTGAAGATTTTCAATTCAGCCAAGTAAAAATGAGTAGTTTTTATGACTCTCAAATGTCTTTTTCATATGTATATTGATATCATAATGAAGTTTTAAGTGTTTTGACAAATTTTGAAGTAATTGAAAGGGTTTTTAATTGCCTATTTCAGTTTTATATGATTTGAAGCATTCTTAAAATCAACAAACACTGGGAAGCTTTTGGAGCAATTTGATAAGGTGGAGCAAGAATGTAGGGACACAAGAAACAAACACTGGATAATTTTGAGGGCTTTTTGACTAAGTATGAGCATATTCCAAGTGTCTAGGAGCAATTTGAAGCCAAATCAACTTCATCCCAAGTGAAAGATGTTGCAATGAAGTCAAGGCAATAAATACACTCCAACAACCACTCCTCCTAGGCATCCAAGTAGGTGGAGCTTGACATTTATTTCCTTCATATATGTCCTAGATTCTCTTTTCTATTTGAGATGAAAAATGAATAGGATTTGGAGGGATTAGATTATTTATTTATTTCATTTTGCTGCTAATGATATACATGTTTCATTTTCAAAAGAATACTAGATACTTTCAAATCATGTACTATTGTAAACACACCTTTTGCAATTGTAAAATCATCATTTTTTCTTCTACATATGTTGCATGATTCTATGCAATGGATTATTGATATATTTTATTTTTTACATGGAAACATTCTATGAGATGTCGCAAAATTGAACATCTTCAAGCACAAAAACTTAAAGTGCAAGTCATAAGTTGTGTCTTATTTGAAAAAACTTTAGTTGTGAAAAACATATTTTCCATGTAAAGACTGTAGAAAACTAAACCTTGTTGTGAAACAAGGATGCATTAGTAAGTAAAAAATTGAGTTGTGGAAGTAGAGTTGATTAATGGGTAACTGTGTAAGGATAACAATTGAATAGGTTCAAATATTCATTTTAGTGGATTACCATCATAGCTTTAGTTCTCTTTTTGAATCATTTATTCCTTTTTCCATTTAAAATAAATAAATAAATTTTTGATTTAGGTGATGAACAAATGAACTAGCCTTCTCTTGAGGTTCATTTTCATCAGAGGTAAACCACAACTCGAAAATGATCCAATGTTTGAGAGTTTTAATGACAACACTCTTTGACTGATTTTAGACACCATATTACCATTGTTTTGATATGTACAATAACGATTTTAAACTTTTGAGTTTTTCTCATTACATACTCAATGACTTGAAGCTTTGGTAAAAAGAAAAAAAAGGTTGAACAATACATGAGAAGAGTACAAGAGGAAGTTTTATTCCTTTTGAATATTTACAACTATCTTCACCTAGGAGAAAAGGAAGCACAAGCCAAAAAAAATGTCATTTATTCAAGAAGAACCCAAGCTTCTCCTCTTTCTATGAGATACTCTCCTCAAATACCAAGAAATAGAACACCACTCATTCTTATGGTTGCACCTATGAATCATTCATTTATTCCATTTAAACAAGCGAACCCACTAAATTTGGCTTAATATGATGACATACCTATGACATCCTTCAAAATTATCTAATTTTTATTAGGGAAGACCAAAACATGCCCATTGTGCACATAAAAGATGTTGCCAATATCTATGTAGTTCACCACACCATTGAAGAAAATGTTGCAATTAGATTATGTGTTACATCTATAAAAGGAAAGTCCTTGTAATAGTTTATGGGTTTAGTAGTGAACTCTATAACTTCATAGAATTAGTTGGGTGACGTACTTTGTATACACAAAGGAAAAATTAGACCACTTATCCTTGGTTGAGAAACTGACCACCATTAAGACACTCCTTAGGAGCACATAAACAACTTCAACAACCACTTTCAAAGGACCTAGAATGTAATTTCACACCTGGTAAGACCATCGCCTGAGCATGCTTTTCTTTATTATTTTAGAGCTCCAAATAGTGACATTCCACTTATGTTTCCATCTATGGTTGAAAGAACACTCTTTGACGCTTTTGACATAGCTATAAGAGTTGAAAATAGCCTAATACAAGCAAGTGAAATTGCTCCAAGACGTCTTATGCCTCTTTTTCCTAAAGTGCAGCCACCCATGCCTTTGCAAATACCTCTAACAACTTCTATTCTTGATGCACTAGCATTAAATTACCAAATACCAACCCAAGGAGTGACTTCTCTGACACCATCCTTTGAATTTCAAGAGATAAAGGGCTTCTCCAAACATTTGGCAATAAATTGGTGAGTGTGGAAAGGCAACAAAGTTATAATTATAGACCTTGTCAATCACCTTACCAAGCCAATCACCCCAATGGACCTCAATAACAAGATAATCCTCAAGGTCAAGGGAAATATTTGAATGCTATACCATGCCAACCTTACAATGTAAACACTTCTAAAACCTCTAGAGAGCTAGTTCCAATCCAAAATTACTTGGCTCAAGACGCTAATTGGGCTTTTCCTTGTAACCAACCCCATATTAGGCCACATGCACAAATGAAATCCCATGTCAAGGTTCTAGTCCAAAATCTCTTTGTTGTCCCACAAAATTTAGGCCATGACACACATGAACAACAAGGTGCCTTCCTTTGAGATGCTCAAAATGATGCGTCCCTTATAAATTGGCAAAGGAAAGAGTTTTTTGAGTCAGTCACCCATCGTCACAAAACTAGTCCTATAACTCAATTGTAGCCAACTTAAGGTCCGAAAAGAGGGTTGTTGATATGGAACAACATATTGATAAGATAGTTTCCAATCTCACCAAGTTCTCAATGCGAGTCAAGGATTTGTTGTCCATTTAATGGTCAAAATGTTCACATTTATCCAAGAAATCCAAGCATGACAAGTAAAGAAAAATCAAGAGGTCAATTTCTCAACCACTGCAAACAAAAGAAGATATTGTTGTTCCTAAAGGACAACAAAAGGTGACTGAAATTCCTTAC
The DNA here is from genome assembly GCA_018584345.1 of Thuja plicata. Classification (NCBI taxonomy): domain Eukaryota; kingdom Viridiplantae; phylum Streptophyta; class Pinopsida; order Cupressales; family Cupressaceae; genus Thuja; species Thuja plicata. The sequence goes on from MU227639.1 coordinate 6,046,618, forward strand.
TATATTTTAGAACACATGAAAGGGATAAATTTTAGTATGTTTTTGTAAGACTCATTGTCCATTTCAGCCCAAAAAGACTTTCTACAAATAAATCTATCTAACCTTGCTTTGTCAAATGAGTTTACCAAAGATCCATACAATGTTTTACTTACCAACACCACTCAACCAATTTTTTCAACATCAAGCTAAAGATGCAAAACTACCTCCTTTTTACTTGCCTTTGATTATTGGCCAACACCTCGTCAATAATTGCATGAATTACTCAGTTGTAAGAAATTTTTGAATGCCTAAATAAATGGTGGATTGGCTTTTTCTTACCTATGTATCTCTTACAAAATTTGTGGTACAACTAGATGGGACAACCATTAAGATAGTAGGGGTCATCAAAGGACTGAGTTTAACCTTGCATGTTTTCCCAAAGTTTTCCACTTCACAAGATATCTTTTTTTTTTTTACCTTCTACCATACTTTTCCTCATGCTTATTTAAAGAATATGATAAAATAAGGTGGTTGTTTGTCTTCTAAATGGTCTGATATGTTATTTAGAACAATATATATAACAAAGTAATCATAAAATCCAACCCTATATCCAAAGATTACATTGGGCCATATGTCCCTAGTGTGAAGAAGGACAACTTGTCTGTCAATGAATAAAAGGAACAACTTGTTGTCCAACAAAGTGATGAAAGAACCTTGATGAATGGGTAGTTGAGAATCTTGAGATATATTCACAACATGCATTGGAAGAGGTAAGTTTTAGAGTGCATTTAATGCATGAAGTTGGTTTCATGATGCTTAACATTTTAAAAAGTGATGAACAACAATCCAAAGAACAAGGTGATGAAGTTTGGAGGATGTTCTCTAATGGTTCAAGGAATAAGAATATTTTTGGTGGAGGTATGCTTGTGTCTCTCAAATATTAGACGTATAATGCTTCTTTCAAGTTTACCTTCAACTTCACCAAAAATAGAGCTAGGTGTGAGGCCTTAATCCATGGTCTAGAATGGGCAAAGAAGATGAAAACCAATTGCATTCAAGTATTTGGCGACAATGAGCTTATTGTGATGCATTTAAGGATGGTGAAACTTCAGGGATATTGGTCCAAACCAACCAATATAAAACAACAGAAGAAACAAGACAAGAAGGAAGAAAATGAGAGATTCAACCTTTTATTATCATCAAAAAATCAATTACAACAGATCTGCAACATGTTGTTTCACATGCCAGTCATACATTCCAAGCACACATACCTGATTACACTCAAAACCCTCACAATCCTACCGAGATAAGCCAAATAATCTTATGAGATCACTTGTCCCTTAGGAACAGGTCCATAAGCTTATAAAGCCATCACAACATCTAGTTGACCTAGAAAACATTACATTCCCCAATAATTGAGAAAACATTTTACAACAAATAGGCCAGGACCCAAATCTTTAGGAACAACCTCTAACGAAATATTTAATAGATGCGATCATAAAATAACGTCGACCTTAAACATAACAATGAGCTGGCATGATCGCACTCGAAAAAACCCACCAGAAGATCGGGAAATCGATAAAAAATATAGCAGCTAGCTGAGGAAATTAAGAACAAGATATACACGCAAAGAATCTGCCATAACTTATGCGTTATGAAACCAAATAATGTGCGATCATAGGATAAGATCCAAGATGAAGCCAAGAACACTCAGTCACGACCGCAACCAAAAAGAACAAACAAAGTGAACCTCTAACTAAAACACCAGGATGATCAAACACAAAAACTCAGATATTTTTGTTTGATGCAAGATTGCTAAGATCCTAAGATGCTCCTGCATCAGACACCCCAGGTAAAATAAAATGTTCCATAAGAGAAAATTATGAACATTTGACAAGCCATGGAAAATAAATAACATGCTTTCTTTTGATCCAAACATCTTCTTTATCTACAACTCTCTGTCTCTGTACCTTTGCGCTATGCTCTGTCATACCACCAACTTACTCTCCTCTGCACTCAATCTGTCATATATTCTATCAAAATAAGAGCTCAGATCACTAGCTCCTCCCTTTTACATAACTAATCTACCTCTATTACAAACCTCCATCTATTCAGCAACCAAGGTTTTCCGTTTCTTCACCTTACCCTTCTTACAATCTGATACCAACTTTCCTTCCTCAGATTTACCTTCAAGATCCTTCTTCCGATCCATAATAACCTCTATTGTCTACTTCTCTTAGCAATAACTCTTCACCATACTCAAATTCCTTTCTTTTCTCCCTTCTACTTCCTTCAAAGGAACTAGAGTAAACTTATGTCCATCCTTCTCTATTGTGACTAAATTTCTTCTACAATCATGAATAGCCCCTCTATCAAATTGCCAAGGTCTTCCTAATAGAACATGACAAACACTCATAAACACTACATCACATAATACTTCATCTTTGTAAGGTCCAATGTTGAAATTAACCAAACATTGCTCTTTCACCTCCACCATGTGTTCATCTGAAAATCAACTTATCCCATAAGGAAAAGGATGTTTAAGCCTCTTCAATCCATGCTTCTGCACCATCTCTTATGATACCAAGTTATCAGTACTACCACTGTCCATAGCAACCTTAGAACATTTACCTCCTGATTTTCATACAGTCCTAAACAAATTCCTCCTTTGTAAAGGTGTAGCTTCCTTCTTACTCAACATGAATCTCCTAAGCATAAGAGACTCTCCTATCTCAGGTTCTTCTTCATTAACCATTAATTCATTAGTATTATGTCCCTCATGTGCCATACGATTATGTTTTCCCAAGTTCTTACTAGATCCTTCAGAACATTGAAAAGCCCTATGTCCTATGCCTCCACATTTGAAACAAGTACCTTTTAAATCCTTGCTACCATTCCCTCTTCTAGGTATTCTTTGATAAGATTCAAATTCAATGGTTTGCTTCTCTTTGGCTTTGCCGCTAGCTTTTCTCTCTCTTCCTCTAGAGTTACTTTCTCTTCTCTTCAACTTATCTTCTACCCTCAATGCATACTGATAAGCATCCTCAATAGTATAAATTCTCAACATACTCAACTCATCTTGAATGTTAAATCTCAAACCATTAACATACATAGCCACCTTCTCCTTAGATACTTCTTTGTGACTAGATCTAATAGTCATCTTATAGAATTCCTTTGTGTATTCTTCCACACTCATGTCTTTCTGCCTCAAATTCTGCAACTTCTTGAACAACTCTAATTCATAATCCTTAGGGATGAATTTAGCTTTTAACCTAGCAACCATCACCTTCCATTTAGTGAATTTTTTTTCACCATGCTCCTCTCTATCTTTCTGTAATCCCTTCCACCATAAGGCAACATGACCCTTCAACTTAGTCCATGATAACCTAACCCTCTACTGATCTCTGATGTCTTCAATCCGAAAGAAGTCTTCTGGTTCTCCAATCTAATCTATCAAATCCTCATGATGCAATGAACTGGTGAAAGTAGAAACATCCATCCTATGAATTTTACTTACTTGTACCGCAGCTCTCAACAACCTTTCCTCATCTGCATGGATCTAAGTATCTATAGTCTCAAGTTCTTCAATGAACTCCTCAAATTAGTCTTCAATATCAGGATTCCTCTTCAATCTAGTCAACAAATTTATGATCTCATTCCTCATCTCAACCCTAAAGTCTTCCGTCATTTTCTCTAGCCTTCTAGGCGACATCTTCCAATCCTTAGGTGTAATTGCTTCTCCAACCAATGATCTATACACCCTATGTATGCCTTCAACTCTCAACAATCAATTGCGAAACCCTTCCTAGCTAGCTTGCACAAGTCCTTGGTGATTGCGAGTCAGATCTTCAATCCGCCACCTCACGATCAATAGGTCTAGGGATTCACAAGTTAGGAACTCAGATATGCCAACACAATAATATCAACCTCACTCTACCTTTCTCAACCTTGCTCAACCTCGCTTAGAGATCTGATACCACTTGATGCAGTCAAGGATGGAGAAACCTCAAAGAGATCGGTCCAAACCTTGCAACGAATATAAAAAAATGGAAGAAACAAGACAAGAAGAAATAAAATGAGAGATTCAACCTTTTCTTACCATGAGAAAATCATTTACAACATATCTGCAACATGTTGTTTCACATGCTAGTCATACATGCCAAGCACATAGGCGTGATTACACTCAAAACCCTCACAATCCTACCAAGCTAAGACAAATAATCTTATGAGATCACCTTTCCCTTAGGAACAAGTCCATAAGCCTAAAAAGTAATTGCAACATCTAGTCGGCCTAGAAAAGAGTACATTCCCCAATAATTGAGAAAATGTTTTATAACAAATAGGTTAGGACCCAAATCTTTAGGAACAACCTCGAATGTAAGATTTAAGAGATGCAATCATAAAATAAAGTCGAATTCAAACATAACTATGAGGTGGCATGATCATGCTTAGTAAAAACCATTGAAAGTTTGGGAAACTGATCGGAAACACAACAACAAACTGGGAAAATGAAGAATAGGACAAACACGCGAAGAATCTTCCATAACTTACACATGAAGAAACCAAATGATGTGTGATCATAGGATAAGCTCCAGGATGAATCCAAGAAAAGTCGGTCACAACCGCAACCAAAAAGAACAAACACAACTCAATTTATAACCAAAGCACTAGGATGATCAAACGAAAAAGCACAAACATTTTTTTTTGATGCAAGATTTCCAAGATCCTAAGACGCTCCTGCATCATATTGTTAATCAAGTAAGAGGACTTCATGTCACTAAAAATGATGCTTTAAAATCTTATAAGCATAGAGTATGAGATGCAATTGAAAAATTTAATGCTTTAACTTATTGTCTATAAGTAGAACGTAAAAATTGAATCTCTGAAATTCTATTAGAAAATAAACAAGATAAACCTAGACTTGAGTTTTAGATGGTAACTCATTAATTGGATCAAGCCCCACATAGTAAATCAACTTGATTATGAAATGAAGGGCCTCCTTAAAAATCTCCCTTCTATCATTCATGCATGAAAAAACCACAATGAAATTAAAAAATATAAGCATAAACAAAATATCCATAACATTATGACACCATGAATTTTGTGTGGAAACCTAGCTAACGAAAAAACCACGGCGGGGATGGAACCCACAAGTAATTACTTTTGCATAAATAATAACTATGTTAAAGGTCTAAGTATATAAGGGGAATGCACATGTATTTAGGCTTACATCCTAGAGTTCACTGCTCAGATTACAACATATAATGGCTCATTGCCATACAAAATGGTTAGGCTACAATCCCACAAGATGAGCTGATAGTTAGCATCAACTATGCATGTACAGTTCCATGTAAGTACAACAAAAAATTCTACTAAACTTTCAATTGAACCTTTGATTATTGATCCTTCGAACATAAAAAATATATTATTTTCTTATCTAACCATCACTCACTCAATTCATCACAAAAAATGATATTATATATCCATTTCTAAAGATAATATCTTCACTGGTCGACCTCCAAAGTATAACGTGTACCGTGTGAAGTGTCGACCAAATCCTCCATCAAAATTTTATGTTAACCTCAAAAAATACATAGAAGTCATCTACCATGTTGCCTCTACCAAATTAAACTCTCAAACTAATCAGATCATTGCTCTGTTAGGATCGTTGATCAATCCAATAGATGGTTGTCATTGTTCTTCACAATTCACTGTATACTCAATACTCAAAACTTCATAACTCAAATAAAGGATAACATAAACAGGTGAGATCATAGATGAAGGTGGAATATACAATGGAGAATATTCTGCTAGCTCTGCAACTCAAAATTTCTCCATACCAATCCATACTGATCCAATCACTGAACCCTGTACACTATCCTTGTTCTGCTATACTTAGGCAAATTTATACTCTGACCTTCGGTAATCAAAAAATATGTCAAGTGAACAAGAGAATTTTGTATAGTTTCCATCAATGAAAACCTACATACTATCTATAGTAGTGTTTCTTTCCAACAATTTCCCCCTTTGGCATTGATGGAAACGCTTAGTGAAAAATGACTAAGTGTCCAAACAAAATAACAAACTAAAAAAGTATCTCACCCTAACCAAAATAATGTGCTTCCCTTGAGTTGAATATCTCATTTTTCATTCCTTATCTCTCCCCCTTTGACATCAATGTAAAAGGCTAGAAAGAAAAATTTTATCTAGAAAAATCCTATGTATCACGGCTATATACAAATATGAAAAAATACTTATGAAAGATTAAATACATCTAAGAAATTATTTCTTAGAGAAGAAAAATTTGTATCCCAACTCTTCTTCATGCTCTCCATTACTTCAATCTTCCCAGAAATAACATATGCTTCCTTCTCTACTTTGAGTAGATCTAATGCATCTGGTGAAGTGTAAGTTTCTTTTGCTTCCTTCAACCCATTTATCAGAACATCAAGTTTGGGTACATCAGTTTCATTAACTCACTGATCCTTCCTTTTACTCCATCTCTCTCAGTTTCAAGTGTTTTGATCTTGTCATTCAAGGATGTCACTTGACCTGCATGGTTTGAAGATAGGCCCTTCAAAGGATCAAATGTATTTGATATTTGAGTAACCTTATCTTTACTATCATTTATAATCTTATCAACATCATAAACACACTTAGAGTAATAAATGCATTCTCTATAAATTTTTCTTCCTTCAGTTAAAGAATCCTTCACCCTCTGAATTGCCACACCTAATAAAATTATGTCTTTGGAAATTAATTTGCTCAACTGATTGAATCTCATAGCATCATATTCATTTTGAAATTTCACCAATGAATACTTCTCCAAGGATTCAAAATGAGTATTTTCTGCATTCAACAATCATTCAAGCTGATCTGATGAAGATTCATTCTTATCTGTTATGTGGGTCATCGGTATGATCTTTCTTAAGAATTCAAATCAAGTGCAAGTAGTTCATTGTCCTTCTTATGTGTTTTTAGAATTTTATTTCTTGCTTTGGTATGAACTACCAAAGAAAGTCCCATCAACTATAATGGACTGAGAGTGTCCAACTGAATTGGACCTTATGTGATCTGCATGTCCTCTGAGTCAGTAATATCCTCTTCAAGGAATTCAGCCACTTCCTTCGTAGTGTCTCTTACTTCCACTTTAATCTCAACTTTCTCCTCAAAACCATTCTTCTCAACTCCCTCGTCTATTGTCCTCTCTATCTCAAATTTACCTTTGTCTACATCCACATCTGTTTCCTTAGATCTGTCATCTGCTTGATTATCTATTTTGTCTTTTGTTGTCTCTTATTCCTTCTTCTCATCAAGAACATAGTATTTTTCTATCATAGTCATCTTAATGTTTGGAACTCCTGGTATTTATCCTCACCATCATTCACAACTGAAAGTGTAATAGGTACATTAGACATGTGGTTCTTTATTAGTCATCTCAAATGAGGTGCCCATAGTATCCAGTGGCTCATCAACATGTGTCTCTTCCTTTTCATCATTTGATATTACCTCATACCGATTGTTAATTAAGATCTCTGTCATCACTTTCTCAGTTTCCTTAGTGAATTAAATAAATTTTCTGATCATAAACTTGCTTATTCTTGATTTCCAATTCAACTCTTTCTTTTCTTCTTCAAGAATAATGTCCATTTCTTCCCTAGCAATAATAGGACAAAGATTGACCAATGTCAACTCTAGGATTCTCTTATCATCATCTTGTACTATCAACCTTCTCGCTTCAAGAATATCAAATATATCATTTGGGATGTTGGCTTTGATCTCAACCAAAGCTCTATTATATTTTTGTTGTCAATCAGGATTGCACCCGTGATGCAAAGCGTGAAACCTCGCAATCCTGTTGGAACATGGAAATGTTCTCATTGATGGGAAAGAGAACGAATCTTCAGATCATAGGATGGCTACCTCCTTGTGATCACCTAAACTACTTCTTGACGAGGAAAAGGGGTAAAAAGATATGCTTTTTGAAAAAAAAAAACTATACTACTAAGGTGATTCACCAAATTTTGATGTTTCAGCAAAACCTAAGAGGATAATACAGATGGTTGAAACACAATAATCAGCTAGACGAACTCTGCAATAATAACTCTATGAAAGGTTTTGTTATCAGCAATAAAGAGGAAAACTAGAACGTTTTTGTAACTTAATGACTTGAAAACATAAACAAAAAAATCACAAATCTGCGCCATGAGACATCAATTTTTGCATTAAGACTTGAAGGAAAAAATATTTCAACAAAGGTAAGAAACACAATGATGAATTCAACTACTCACAATCAAAACCATAACATAAGAAAATAGCCGGAAAGGTATCGAAAACTTTGTATAAAACTCCAAGGATATGCTACAAACCACTCCCTTACAATGATGCCTACCTTCTGCAATGTACAAAAAGAGGTAAAAAAGAAGGACGTCTAGAATAATGAGGTAAAAGTACAAGATATAGCCCAAAGAAACCAGAATGGGTCGGATGCATGGAAAAAACCCACAAAAGAGGCATCAAACTGATAGAAACTAAACTCCAACTGCTGTAAGAACTCCTCCAAGCCAAGTGCCATTGAAAATCAACTCAAACTGATCCTCCAACTACTCAAAACTCTCACAAACATGCATAAAGAGTGGGGGTCGGATGTGAAGAGAAATCCCACTGAAATAGGGATATAACTCTAAGAAACTGTAACTGAACTGCCCCAAAAGGCTCCCCTACTGATGTCAACTAAAAAAAAAACTCTTAAGTAACTCCAACAAGGCCCCAAAGTGTTGTAAACAAGTCCTCAACTACCCCCAAAACTGATAATGAACAGAAGTAACTCCTCCTTGACAAATGTGAGACAAGTGGTCAACTGACGGTCAACTCTAGCAAGGTGACTTAACTAAGGTAAAACCCTAGGAGACACCCCTCCACTGAACATAAGTCCAACTTATAGAAAAAGACGCTCCTTTGCATTTAATAATTAATAATTAATTGCCTTATAACAATGACAATTAACTATTATTATCACAATAATGCATACAAAAAAGACAACTCTCCCCTAAAGCTATTTATTTATTTAATAATCATTAGTTGATTATATTTTAATATATATAATTTTTAAAGCAAATAGTAAACCTATTTGTTCAAAAACTAGATGTATCAAGATATAATTAACTAATAATTAATAAATAAACAAATAGGAAAAATCAATTTATTTATCTTTTATTAATCAATTGTATTTTAATATATTTAATTTTAATAAATAGTATAACTATTTATTTAAATTTAGATATATTAAAACATAACTGATTAATAATCATAATAAAAAAGCTAAAAGAAAAATCTATTCATTAGTTAATTGTTAATTATGGTACTTTAATATATTTAACTCTTTAAATGAATAGTTAAAATCATTCATTTCTTAGAATTAGATATATAAGAATATCATAATTAACATTTAACAAATATATCATAACTTTTAAAAAGAAATCAAGATTCATATTTTAATTCAAAAATAATATAAATTAGAATAACAAAGATAATATAAATTAATGAATATCTCAAAAAGAATATTCATTGAATTACATACTTTGTTATTCTAATTTATATTATTTTTTAGATAAAATATGAATTTTGATTAGAACTCTCAACTTAAACAATAAATAACATTTATATTAAATTTAAGACTTATAAATTAAAGAATATCACAATATATAATATTCATTAATGTATAAGCTTTAAATTTAATGGAAATATTATTTATTGTTTAAGCCTTAGCTCAACCCCTTGAACTCGATACCTATCTTCTACCTAAAGCAAAAGACTAAACAAATCAAAAGCAAAAAAATTTCTATGCTATGGGTCAAATAGGGTAAAGCCCTAAAGCATTTCATTCTCTTCATTTGGATTTTGTATTGCTGCGATTTGGGGAAGCTTTGTCGGTGGCTGCTAAGAGTAGGGTTTGGAAGAGAAATTACTATGCTGCTGCTATGAAATATTGCTCTTCTTTTTCTGCTGTGAGTTTCTCTTATATGGTCTCCACCTCTGCTGCTTCCATAAGAATTCTCCTTTGTAATACTTTTGGGATGTTGCTGCTGCTCGTCAAGAAATCTGTCCATGGCCATCGACCTGAGGGTTTGGGGCACAAAGCCTTCCTGTTGTTTACTGCTACCGCCATGAATGTGAGCTAGGAGATGGTTTCTGTGGAGAATCATTCCATTTTTCTGTGTTCTTTCAATTTTCCATTGCCGCGAGCTTCTGAAACTTGTCTTTGGGTTCTTTTACAAAGCCTTGCATGGATTTATCCCTGCAGATTCTGCACACGTGTATAGGTAGGGATCTTTTGTCAAATGTTCTCTTCTTTTGCTTGAATAATTGCGACCAAAAATTGCATTGGATCATTACTACGGATGCTCTTGGCTGAGATATTATTTGGGAGATGTGACTATCATATCATGTCATTCTAAAAGTATCATATTTTTCTATTGTTGTTGCCCATAAAGCTGAAACTTGATGAATTAAAGTCTGAAAAGATGAAGTGATAATAGGTATGTTATAGCTATGGTCACACACAACTTGACATTATGGCATTGTAGCACCTTCTCTTACAAATATTGTTCAATCCTAATCCTTTGGAATGCTTCTTGCAAAAAAAATATCTCCAGATGTAGCTCCATCTTAGCATTTGTGCATACATGGATAGTGCTTTCATTTACTTGGAAATATGTGTACCTATATTGATGATTCCCATGATTGTATACTGTCCTTTTATTACTCTTGACCATTGCTTACTGTCATGATTTATGTTGTTGTAGCTTAGTATCCTGCTGTCATGATTGTTGTTTTCTTTAATTGTTGCATCATCATGGGTGTCAAGCGTTGATCCTTAGATAATCTTGGCTGTATAGTTTTATTTCTGCTGAGATAAAAATCAACTGTCTAGTCCTTTTGAAATTCTGTAGATGGTCTTTAGATAATTCATATCAATATGTCCCATACTTCATGATAAACATAGTCTCCAGCATCATCTTTGGATTTATTTTGTAGAAACGCCTCATAGAAAATGGCCTCAATATATTCATTTCCAGCTTTCTTATATATGTGCATTTCTCTTGCATTTGTGATTCCATGGTGAAATTATGGAAAAGATGAGGAACCTTATTTGTGTACTTTGCCTTGATGCTGATTGTATTTTAATAGCATGCTTTTGCTGATCCTCCTTTCAAAAGCGAAAAGTATTTAACAAATGGCTATATTCATAGTAACCTTGATCTTTTGTTAAGGTAGCTTACTCTGCTATTGTAAATGGTAACTTGATATGATGTCATGCCTTCTTGTATCTGCCGCTTGGAGATTTTTATGATTCTTGAATGCATCTTCGGGATTAATTTGAACATCATTATGGTTTACTCATTTCCCATCTTCAGCCAAGGTGAACAAAGACTCTTGCTGTTCTTCTTAGTTTTGCTTTCTTAATTCTGCAAAATAGTAAGTTGAAAGGTTTCACAATGAAGATTATGCCCCTTTAACAACCAAGTCTTCAAATCCGCTCCGTGATTTAGCCAGAAGGTCCCATGCCTAAACTTATGCATGCCTCCTCAATAGCCTCCTCCATTCTTTAGTCTTCGCCTCTTCATAACTTCAGTTGGAAAGTTTCACACTTGTAATGTACGCGTGTCCTTTCAACAACCTACTTTGGTCTTCATACCTACACCTGTACATGAAGCAAACAATTAATGAAACACTTGTTCTTTTCTGCATCATTCTGAATATGCCTTTGCATGGCTGTCTTGAATTTTTATCAGTGAATAGAGTTCAGCATAATAGGATAGGGCGTTAGATTCTTCATTGCTCAGTTCATATGAACTGACTTCTTTCTCTTTCCTCTTTGATGCAACAAACTTTGGATGTGGACTTGTGGCCTTAGAACTACAACAAGCTTCAGAGCTACAACATCCATACTAGAAATGGGGGGCCTAACCCTTATCCCTTTTATGTTGATTTCTTTTCATTTATGAAAATGAAAATGAATTGTTCTACTTTTCTGCATTTTTGATTTAGCATGCATGCTTGCATTATCCTAAAACCACGGGCTGTGTGGTTGCTGTTTTAAAATATATTTCATTTTGAATGTCTTTTAATGAAAAATATCCTTTGTTATTAATTGAATCACATTTTCCAGTTCTAGTGTTTTGAAAGCAACCACTGCTTGTGTGGCTATTTTAAATGTTTCTCTTCCGTTTATTTCAATTATGAATTTGAACAAACATCTGTACCTTTTAATAGAAATCTGGATTCTTTGATAACTTAGGGCAAGAACTTTCAGATATGAACCAGAAACATGATAGAAAATTTAAACATTTAAACCAGTCAACTTTTTAACTCAAAATACCCTTATTTCACCAAAAATATCGGGGTTGATAATAACCCTACCATTTTAAAACCGCATAGTGAAAATATGGTAAAATTTTGGCGACCTCTTAGGGGTGTTTGCCTGCAAAAAAATATATGACAAGTAGCCATGCATAATCCGTTGGGCACAGAGTCTTTTTGTAGACTTTAAAACTGAAAACCCCTCCAAACTGAAAACAAACACACTGCTGCAAACTGAAACTAAATAGGAACTAGATGTATCACTGTTGTACTGCAATGTTCCTATGTGGATTAAATGCTTGTGATATAAGGCAGTGGAAAGATTCCATGCCCTGTATGATAAGTATTTTTTTCATGTAGGAATGGTGCAGTACAACAACGATGTCCTTATTTCCTTCTACCACACAACTGAAACTGAAAATAAAGGCAGAATGAGCTTGAACAACAACCTTGGTTGCACAATAAATGTGTGAACCTGATGCTCATGATATGAGACATCAGAGTTTATCCATGTCTCATGTGACGGGCATGATGTTCATGCATTTGTTGTGTGATTGATCTTGCTGTTTCTGTTCATTATAACCTTTAAAGCTGCAAAGTAGACTAAATGAAAACTGAAACTACTATGCTCAATCGCACTTGGAGAAAACAAACTGAAATTGAAAACTTCTAATCTACCCTAAGCTAATCAACCATCAAAGAACCCTCAGATACATCCATTAATAGACTGATTGAAGTAGCTTCCTTTTCTCACCAACAATGGATGAGATGCATGCATATGGGCAACTAAAAATATATGGAGTATGACTTGAAAGATCTGAAACTCTTGAAGCATATCTTGAAAATGATAGACCAAATCACATACCTCTTGGATTTGATCAAAATCAATGTAGATATGAGGTGAATAAATATTCTGGCTATTCTCATCAATGATTGTAAAGTCAGGCAGAAGCTCGATTCTGGAAAGATGTCGGATTGGGCAGCCTACAGAAATGATAAACTCTAAAAAGTTGCTGCTGGGATCAACTTTGTTAAGTAGCTCTTGAATCATCACATCAATTTCATGATCAACTGTATCTAATCTATGAGGAAAAATAGGATGAGACAATATATCAATGAGTTGATGACCAAAAACTGGAATTTCCTCTTTAATGTTCACTGAATTGGCCTCAATATGAGACCCTTGAAATTCCTCTTGAATTCTACCCTCCTTAGTCAAAATCCTATCCAATTCACCCTCAAGCTCCTTATGATAAAAAATTATCAATTATGCCAGCTCCTTGCTACTAGAAGATGAAGGGATTTCATGGGATTCAGTACATATCACATGTGCAGCAGGTTGTTGTATCTGATTTTCTTTGTGAGGAGATAAATGATAACCATCTAACTCTTTCATGAATAGTTCAAGACTGTCCCAAAAAATAACTTCATCATCATGAGCTTTCATTTCACATATAAGAGAAGAGCTTCTTACCTCTATGCTGCTCTTATAAAGAACTGAAACATCAAGGTCTAGACTCTCCTCCTGCTGTCTTAAAGGTGATATGGGCATGATCTGAATCTTAGTATTTTCATCACTACAAAAATAAGGGATATCAAATAAATCAGATAATTCTTGAGAATAATCAATTTCTTCTACCTTCATAACCTCCTGTACCAAATCCGATGGATCCTCTTCTGCGGGCTGAATTAATTGGGCTTTTTGAACATGGTATTCAAATGGGAGAGGCATCATGATGTTTGAAATGTCAAAAAGAGACTCAAAAGACATACCTCGCTCAAAGCTTGGAATCTTGGAGTTAGGAACATCCTTATTGATAGGCAGATCTATTGTAGCTGAAAGGACTGGTTGAGCCAGTAGGGTCTTTATCATTACCTCTTGAGCTTGCAATGCTCGTTCATAATGGTCCTTTTGTGCTTTTAACTGATTGTGAAGAATCTCCTCATGTTGAATCTATTTGCCCTCCTCACATTTCATTGCTGTACTAAATATGACCCTTATATTTTCTTGATGTTCCTCTAGCTCTTTGTCATGAATCTGCCTTTGTGCTTTCAACTCCTTCTCATGAAACTCTTCCAGTGCTTCTATCTCCTTTTGTAAATCCTCCTCATAATGTTGCTTTTGTGCCTCCTTCTGCTGCACTTCTCCTGTAAGAACTTGCTCATACTGTCTTTGTCTTACATCAAACTGCTCTTTTGCTTGAGTCCTCATATGCTGTTTTGTTGCTATTGTATCCTCAGAATACTGCATCTTCCATATCAGCATGCACATTTGAAAAATTTGGTATGTTGAATCTTCTATCCGCATATCAAATCCTTGTTGCTCTTTATTCTCTTGCATTTGGTGAGCCCAACCCCCCAAAAGGAGCTGTAACTCACGATATCCAAACTCATCCTTATGTAAGGGAAAAGATGGATCTCCTTTCAAACCCACATCAAGGTCAACAAGCCTTTGACTGAGAGACATAACCTGATCTCTAATTCCATTAAAATCCATCTTATACAAGATGTGCAAAGGAATGAGAGGCTCACAAAAATATGAAACATGCTGAAAATCTATTGCTGCAAAATCATTCTGAACAAAATTGGTAGCACCCTCAAAATGATATGGCTGAAAAGAAACTTCATTGAAATTTCTTTCATAATACGGTGCTAGGTATTCTTGCTGCCCACCTTAATTTGACATCTTTATTCATGTAATAAGTTGGAAATCTGAATATAAAAAATGATTTGAAAAATACTAGCACTTGATCTTTTGAAACCAGTAAATATTTTCTGCAGAGTCGCCAGGTGTGTGTTTGGATCTTGCCTCCAAAGGCCAGAATACTGCTATTCACACCAAAAAATCAATAATAATGAAGCTCAATTGAACTGTGAAACAGTTCGTGTCCCACTGCACGTGCCAAAAACTGTTTTCAATCAGGATTGAACCCGTGATGCAAAGTGTGAAACCTCACAATCCTATTGGAACATGGAAACGTTCTCATTGATGGGAAAGAGAATGAATCTCCGGATCATAGGCCAGCTACCTTTTTGTGATCACCTAAACTACTTCTTGACGAGGAAAAGGGGTAGAAAGATATGCTTTCTGAAAAAACAAAACTATACTACTAAGGTGATTCACCGAAATTCGATGCTTCAGAAAAACCTAAGAGGATAATACAGATGGTTGAAACAACATAATCAGCTAGATGAACTCTGCAATAATAACTCTATGAAAGGTTTTTTTATCAGCAATAAAGAGGAAAACTAGAACGTTTTTGCAACTTAATGACTTGAAAACAAAAACAACACAATCACAAATCTGCGCCATGAGACATCATTTTTTGCATTAAGACTTGATGGAAAAAATGTTTCAACAAAGGTAAGAAACACAATGATGAATTCAACTACTCACAATCAAAACCATAACACAAGAAAATAGTCGGAAAGGTATCGAAAAATCTGTATAAAACTCCAAGGATATGCTACAAACCGCTCCCTTACAATGATGCCTACCTTCTGCAATGTGCAAAAAGAGGTAAAAAAGAAGGACATCCAGAATAATGAAGTAAAAGTACAAGATATAGCCCAAAGAAACCAGAATGGGTCGGATGCATGGAAAAAACCCACAAAAGAGGCATCAAACTGATGGAAACTAAAGTGCAATTGCTGTAAGAACTCCTCCAAGCCAAGTGCCACTGAAAATAAACTCAAACTGATCCTCCAACTTCTCAAAACTCTCACAAACATGCATAAAGAGTGGGGGTCGGATGTGAAGAGAAATCCCACTGAAATAGGGATATAACTCTAAGAAACTATAACTGAACTGCCCCAAAAGGCTCCCCTACTGATGTCAATTGAAAAAAGAACTCTTAAGTAACTCCAACAAGGCCCCAAAGTGCTGTAAATAGGTCCTCAACTGCCCCAAAAACTGATAATGAACAAAAGTAACTCCTCCTTGACAAGTGTGAGACAAGTGGTCAACTGACGATCATCTCTAGCAAGGTGACATAACTAAGGTAAAACCCTAGGAGACACCCCTCCACTGAACATAAGTCCAACTTATAGAAAAAGACACTCCTTTTCATTTAATAATTAATAATTAATTGCCTTATAACAATGACAATTAACTATTATTATCACAATAATGCATATAAAAATGACAACCCTCCCCTAAAGCTATTTATTTATTTAATAATCATTAGTTGATTATATTTTAATATATATAATTTTTAAAGCAAATAGTAAATCTATTTGTTCAAAAACTAGATGTATCAAGATATTATTAACTAATAATTAATAAATAAACAAATAGGAAAACTCAATTTATTTATCTTTTATTAATCAATTGTATTTAAATATATTTAATTTTAATAAATAGTATAACTACTATTTATTTAAATTTAGATATATTAAAACATAACCGATTAATAATAATAATATTAAAGCTAAAAGAAAAATCTATTCATTAGTTAATTGTTAATTATGGTACTTTAATATATTTAAATCTTTAAATGAATAGTTAAAATCATTCATTTCTTAGAATTAGATATATAAGAATATCATAATTAATATTTAACAAATAAATCAGAACTTTTAAAAAGAAATCAAGATTCATATTTTAATTCAAAAATAATATAAATTAGAATAACAAAGATAATATAAATTAATGAATATCTCAAAAAGAATATTCATTGAATTACATACTTTGTTATTCTAATTTATATTATTTTTTAGATAAAATATGAATTTTGATTAAAACTCTCAATTTAAACAATAAATAACATTTATATTAAATTTAAGACTTATAAATTAAAGAATATCACAATATATAATACTCATTAATGTATAAGCTTTAAATTTAATGGAAATATTATTTATTGTTTAAGCCTTAGCTCAACCCCTTGAACTCGATACCTATCTTCTACCTAAAGAAAAAGACTAAACAAATCAAAAGCAAAATTTTTTCTATGCTACGGGTCAAATAGGGTAAAACCCTAAAGCATTTTATTCTCTTCATGTGGCTTTTTTATTGCTGCGATTTGGGGAAGCTTTGTTGACGACTGCTGAGAGTAGGGTTTGGAAGAGAAATTACTTTGCTGCTGCTACGAAATACTGCTCTTCTTTTGCTGTTGTGTGTTTCTCTTATATGGTCTCCACCTCTGCTGCTTCCATAAGAATTCTCCTTTGTAATACTTTTGGGATGCTGCTGCTGCTCGTCAAGAAATTTGTCCATGGCCATTGACTTGAGGATTTGGGGACCTAAGGGTTTGGGGCACAAAGTCTACCTGCTGTTTGCTGCTACCGCCATGAATGTGAACTAGGAGATGCTTTATGTGGAGAATCATTTCATTTTTCTATGTTCTTTCAATTTGCCATGGCCGCGATCTTTTGAAACTTGTCTTTGGGTTCTTTTACAAAGCCTTGCATGGATTTATCCCTACAGATTCTGCACAGGTGTACAAGTAGGTTTCTTTTGTCAAATGTTCTCTTCTTTTGCTTGAATAACTGTGACCAACAATTGCATTGGCTCATTACTATGGCTGCTCTTGGCTGAGATATTATTTAGGAGATGTGACTGTCATATCATGTCAATCTAAAAGTATCATATTTTTCTATTGTTGTTTCCCATAAAGCTGAAACTTGATGAATTGAAGTCTGAAAAGATGAAGTGATAATAGGTATGTTACAGCTATGGTCACACACAACTTGACATTATCGCATTGTAGCACCTTCTCTTACAAATATTGTTCAATCCTAATCCTTTGGAATGCTTCTTGCAAACAAAATATCTCCTGCTATAGCTCCATCTTAGCATTTGTGCATACATGGATAGTGCTTTCATTTACCTGGAAATATGTGTACATGTATTGATGATTCCCATGATTGTATACTATCCTTTTATAACTCTTGACCGTTGCTTACTGTCATGATTTATATTGTTGTAGCTTAGTATCCTTCTGTCATGATTGTTGTTTTCTTTAATTGTTGCATCATCATGGGTGTCAAGCGTTGATCCTTAGATAATCTTGGTTGTATAGTTTTATTTCTGCTGAGATAAAAATCTACTGTCTAATCCTTTTGAAATTCTGTAGATGGTCTTTAGATAATTCATATCAATATGTCCCATACTTCATGATAAATATAGTCTCCAGCATCATCTTTGGATTTCTTTTGTAGAAACGCCTCATAGAAAATGGCCTCAATATATTCATTTCCAGCTTTCTTATATATTTGCATTTCTCTTGCATTTGTGATTCCATGGTGAAATTCTGGAAAAGATGAAGAACCTCATTTGTGTACTTTCCCTTGATGTTGATTTTATTTTAATAGCATGCTTTTGCTGATCCTCCTTTCAAAAGAGAAAAGTATTTAACAAATGGCTATATTCATAGTAACCTTGATCTTTTGTTAAGGTAGCTTACTCTGTTGTTGTAAATGGTAACTTGATATGATGTCATGCCTTCTTGTATCTACTGCTTGGAGATTTTTATGATTCTTGAATGCATCTTCGGGATTAATTTGAACATCATTGTTGTTTACTCATTTCCCATCTTCACCCAAGGTGAACAAAGACTCTTGCTGTTCTTCTTAGTTCCGCTTTCTTAATTATGAAAAATAGTAAGTTGAAATGTTTCACAATGAAGATTATGCCCCTTTAACAACCAAGTCTTAAAATCCACTCCATGATTCAACCAGAAGGTCCCATGCCTGAACTTATACATGCCCCTCAATAGCCCCCTCCATTCTTTAGTCTTCGCCTCTTCATAACTTTAGTTGGAAAGTTTCACACTTGTAATGTACGCGTGTCCTTTCAACAACCTACTTTGGTCTTCATACCTGCACCTGTACATGAAGAAAACAATTAATGAAACACTTGTTCTTTTCTGCATCATTCTAAATATGCCTTTGAATGGTTGTCTTGCATTTTTATCAGTGAATAGAGATCAGCATAATAGGATAGGGCGTTAGATTCTTCATTTCTCAGTTCATACGAAATGAATTCTTTCTCTTTCCTCTTTGATGCAGGCAAACTTCAGACGTGGACTTGTGGCCTCAGAACTACAATAAGCTTCAGAGCTACAACATCCATACCAGGCAATGGGGGGCCTAACCCTTATCCCTTTTATGTTGATTTCTTTTCATTTATGAAAATGAAAATCAATTCTTCTACTTTTTTGCATTTTTGGTTTAGCATGCATGCTTGCATTATCCTAAAACCACGGGCTGTGTGGTTTCTGTTTTAAAATATATTTCATTTTGAATATCTTTTAATGAAAAAGATCCTTTGTTAATAATTGAAACACATTTTCCAGTTCTAGTGTTTTGAAAGCAACCACTGCATGTGGCTATTTTAAATGTTTCTCTTCCGTTTATTTCAATTATGAATCTGAAAAAACATCTATACATTGTAAAAGAAATCTGCATTCTTTGATAACTTAGGGCAACACCTTTCAGATATGAACCAGAAACATGATAGCAAATTTAAACATTCAAACCAGTCAACCTTTTAACTCAAAATACCCTTATTTCACCAAAAATATCAGGGTTGATAACAACCCTACCATTTTAAAACCGCATAGTGAAAATATGGTAACAATTTTTTCAGATAGGTAATCAATCTATCCTCTAACAATCTCTTTTCTTGTTCATCTACCTATTGTAATATTTCTTTAGTTGAACTAGTATACCATAAGCTGTCATATTTTTCAATACATCATTTTCTCATAAATGTGGCTTACCTATATCAATTTTAGGCTTCTTTTTTGTAGGATCATCTTTAGGTGCTAGATCTCTTAGTACTTTAGCTAAATTTTCTCCTTATGTCCTCAACTTCTTCACTACATGATCTGAATCAATAGCTTCATCTTTTCATCATCCTTGTCTCCTTTGTATATTCTTTTTCCTTTGGAGTTAACTCTTTTGGTTGTAGATTCAGGAACAACCTTTGGTTTCTTATATTTAGCTCAGTATCATTCCACGTATGAGACTTAGGAATCTTTGATTTCTTTGCAACTACTGGCTTCTATTCTGATTGACTAGCTAAAATGTTCACTGAAATTCTTGTCTGTCTACTTCCAGATGATGATAAAACAGGTATGTAATGTGGAGGTGCATCATCATAAATGTCAATAAGGTTTTCCGATTCAACTTTCTTCCTTTCTTCCTCTTCATGTTTCTTCCTTTCTTCTTCGATTTTCTCTTTGGTAAATACCATCCTTTCTCCCATTATTTCTACTTCTTTTCTCACTCTTTGTTCTCTTGCAAATCTTTTAACTTCAAAATGAACTTTATGGCTCTTTTCCTGATAAATATCGAACCTCTCCTCATTTGGTTCAATAGGTTTTTCCAATAAATATTTCACATGAGCTTCAACTAGATTAGGATCTACTTCATATCCCATAGGAATGATCCAATACATCCTTAGCTCAACTGCCTCCATCAAGCATTCATCAATCTCTACCATGAAGAAAATGTTGTCTTTATATTTTTCAACAAGATCCCTTGGAATTTTGTACCTATGTTGCATATCTTCTTGAATGGATTTGAAGTGCCCCCAGTCTGTGCTTCTCCTAGATGAAATTTCAAGTATCAGATAGTAATTATTGATATGTTTTGCAACAGGAATGTACTTTCTCCAAGTGATGTTATCAACTCCAGGAAAGTAGTTCATAAAATAGAAAAACATATAGATGATTAGTGATCCATATTTAAAAATTTATTTCTTTTTCTTCTTAATCTTTTCCAAATTCTCTAAGAGCTTCATTCTTAGAGTTTCAAAAACATCATATTGAGAATTTTTCTTAACCATCTGATAAGTAGTATGAATTATAGTGCTAGAGATAGAGTTATCCCTTCTTGAATGGTACACTTTGTATCACAAAATGATTGAGGGAAACTTGACAGCAGGCTATCTTTTATTGTTCACTATCATGGCTCTCTTATCCCACTGTGATTATGTCAATTTTGTCAAAATATCCTTATTGATAGTCCTTATGGGAGGGAATTCTCCATGTGCATTGAAATCGATTACAACTTCCAACACTTCCTTAGAAATCTTGTGCAGTTTGTCTAGCCATATAAACTGATCATGCACCCTACCAAGAACAAGTTTTATCCAATCAAGCTCCTCAAATGTGTGAAATTCACTAACATTAGAAAATTTCATGTTTTGCAAAATCTTGAACTCGTCCTTTACTTTTCCATCACCACATAGGGATTCATACATCTAAAGTATCGAATCTTGCCCTAATTTCTAAATGTTATAGTGGATATATGCCCTAATATCTTCTATATGTAAAAATTCATAAGGTACCATAGAAAATGAACCCCCAGGGTCATCTTGCATTATTTTTTAGGGATTTTCCCTTAACTTAGGTCTTGGTCTATCCTTAACATCAACTATCTAAGCTGCATCCATGAGTTCTGAATCAAATTACCAAGTTGAGGAGTATGAAATACCTTTTTTATGTCGATGGAAAGGGTTTTCAAGTTTGATCTCTGAAAATATTTCAATCTCTATTCAAATCAATTCAAATCTCCCCACAAGCCCATTCTCCAGATAGAAACATGTCAACTAAAGTCTCAAAATGCCTTTTTAATCCTTCGCATGCCCAAAAAAGGTAATCACAATTAATGCACATGTAACCTAGCTCAAAAAGTTGCATATCAAATGCGACTCAAAAAATCTATTTGCAATCCCCAAAAAATGATCATAATCCATCAAGAGTGGTTCTATTGAAAAATGGATTCAATTTTGCATCTAACTGCATTGATCTCTTGTACCGAACCTTTTGATTTAGGGCTAAATTAAATATTTTTCATTAAAACTCTCCCTTAGGTCTGTGACCTAATCAATTTTCTCAGGATACTTTCACACTAGAATCTGGTGCGATCTTTCTAGTAGTATCAATATGTTCTTTTATAACCCATGTCCTACTCCTTTCTTTCTTAACCTCTTCCACATCAATTATTTTCTTCTCTTTATCATTCTGTGTATTGTTTTTTGATTATGGTAACTTTAGGTTTTGAAGGGACTCCAAAACCCTTTAACAAAGATGAAGAAAATAGGACATATTAAGTACAAAAAGACAACACTCTTTCAAAACATCTGATAGAAACCAATAGGGATAAAACCCAAATTACAAAGAGAGGAGCATGAACAAAAATAGAGAAGCCCCAAAAAAACTACCAGCAAAATGGGCTTAAAAGACCTTCCAGCACCAGTATCAGTCCAGCAGCTTAACAAACTCTTCCGCCTCCACCATCTGATTCTAGATGTTCTAAATTGAATCTTTCAGTTTGGTGACATCTTTGGCATGAGAAGCGGATTTATTCCTGGTACTAGATCTTTTTCTAGATCCAAGGCTAGCCAACTGATTATCCTGTTTCCCATCTTCCTCATCATTGCCTTTGTCAGGGTTGTTCCCTTCTAGTAGAGCACAAAGAGCCTTAAGATTATCAACAATAGTTTTCATGCCCTCATTGTTCATAGTGATCAACTTCTTCATCATAATTTCACTATTTTTCACTCTCTCTTTAATTGGTTTGATAGCATTGTCAATAACATTGGAAATAATTTCTTTCAGCTTGTTGTTATTATCAGTTACCTTCTCAGAAACAACCTTACCTTTCTGAAACTCCTCAGCACCCTTCTGCATTTTAACAATGGTGACCTCCAACATCGCATTCCGTGACTCCAG
Organism: Thuja plicata; assembly: GCA_018584345.1. Taxonomy (NCBI): domain Eukaryota; kingdom Viridiplantae; phylum Streptophyta; class Pinopsida; order Cupressales; family Cupressaceae; genus Thuja; species Thuja plicata. Next base: position 6,069,645 of record MU227639.1, read on the forward strand.
GGCTTTAAGCCTAGATCGGGTTTCTTGAATATCCTCTTGGACTCATGTGTCAATGTTGTAGCCATACATGGCTATATTTCTCACTGCTTGCAACATGCTGATATTAGTAACTCTCTTAGCTTTGAAGTCTTGATCCCATAGATCTTTTTCAATGTTTTTCTGCTTCTGTATTTTCTTTCCCTTTCCTTGATTTTTACCCTTAGGACTGTTAGGAGGAGTGGGAATGATCTTGCACTCGATATTTTTTTTTATCTAAATTGATAGTATCTTTATCCTTACTCCCCTGAATATCATTGAGGTTCTCCTCCTCGGCATTATTGACAGTTTTTTCTTAATCTGCTTTTAAATCTTCATATTCTTCAGAATATTCCTTCATAATGTTACCCAGGCTATCCGCTTCAATATCCCTATTCTCAGGATCAATCCTCACTATTATCCTAAATATTGTCAATATAGACTTCCATGACGTTGTTTATTTTCTCAGTAACCTCCTCAGGGATTTCCTTTTCAGAGTCTTCCATGGTCTCAACAGACTGGAATTTATTCTCATCATTACCTTTTTTGGGAGTAATAGAGCGGGAAATGTCTCTGTTACTCGGCTCACCTTTGGCCATCTCTTCTTCCTCAAAGGATACCTCTTCCAGGTCATCTTTCAAGTTCATTCCTTCAACCTCATCAAAAATGGAAAGCTTGGAATCAAGTTTAACAGGGCTCACCTTACGGGGTTTTTTGCCCAAACCAGTTCTATCTTTCTTATCAGGAGGAGTATTAGAGTGCTTTCTTTTGGTGTTGGAGATCTATTTAGGAATCACCTCAGATATATTCTCTTTGGCATAGTAAAAAATAAGCAAAATAATCCCCTCATGCAGAATAGGGGTACCCTTAACTTTGTGATCCACAATGCTCTCATTCAGAGAACTAAGGAGAAAGAACATAAATGAGACCCTAATATTATCTCTTAAGTGGTTAACCAGTACAAAATGGGAAAGATATAGTTGTGGTAGCTACTGGAATAATTCATTTCTGCATCATTTAGTTCTTACAAGGAGGGGTTCTCACCCAATGCATACCTTTTAGATACTCAAAGGCATCTTTTGACAAAGTTTTTGTGAATATAGTTTCTATTTTCTCCTTTGTACTGATGTACTCTAATATGATTTCCTTTTCTGCAACCCTGTCTCTCAAGAAGTGGTATTTGATTGAAATGTGTTTGGTCTTGGAATTCATAACAATATTCTTTGACATTTTCATTGTGCTTGTATTATCACAATGTATAACCACTAGCTCTTCAAAGGTTATCCCAATGTCCTTTAGCATATGTTTCATCCAAACAATTTATGTACAATTTATAGTAGCGATAACATATGTACTCTGCTTCAGTAGTATATTGAGCTATACAATCCTACTTCTTACTTAACCATTAAACCAACCTCTTTCTAAGGAAAAATGCACCACCACTTGTTCTCTTTCTATCATTAGCAATTCCTACCCAATCGACATCAGTATAAGCATACAAAGTAAAAATATCAAACTTTTCATACCATAAACCATATTTCAGTGTTCCTTTTAGATATTTGAATATCCTCTTAACTGTAGCAAGATGAGTCTCTTTAGGATATGTTTGGAACCTCACAACAATTCCAACTACATTAGAAATGTATGGTCTAGTGTGACTTAGATATTGTAATCCTCCAATCACGGATCTGTAGTTTTTATGAAAAATACTTTGAGATTCATCAGTAGTAGTAAGCTTGCAACTAGTAATCATAGGTGTTCCAATAGGTTTACAATCTTCCATTCCAAACTTTTTCAATAATTCCTTAAGATACTTGGTTTGAGAAATGAAAATACCATGTTTTTTTTGAGTAATTTGCAAACCAAGGAAGAACTTTATTCCACCAATCATTGACATTTCAAATTCACTTTTCATTTCCTCAAAGAACTTACTCATTTCATTATTAGCTCCAAAAATAATGTCATCTACAAAGAGTATAAAGTACCTTTCACCATAGTAAGATCTTGTTCTTGTAGGACCACAGAGATTTGTATGTACCAGATCCAACTTCTCCTTTGTTGAGTAAGATTTTCTCTAAAAAATGCTTCTAGTTTGTTTTCCCATCACACACTCTCTACACATGGTGTTAGAAGACTTCATAATTTTTGGTAAATCTCTGGCTACATTTGTGATACTTGCTTTCACAATGTTATCAAAAGTTATATGAGGGTTTGGTGAAGAGGGAGTGATTCCCCCAAACCCACAACTTGCTCAACACCAACTCACAGTCCTTAGAAGAATAAAATACAACAATGAAAATCTCTTTGGACAAGAGAGAAATTCAATGTTACTAGAGACTAAGGATTTCTATGAACTTGTTACCCAACGATGCAAATCTTGAAGAGAAGGCTAGAGACCAACAAATCTACATACCAACCCATGATGTTGGTAGAAATACATATTATCCACCACATCAGGGCCACATACTACCATAGGGGAGGTCTTAACATAATAAATAGGTTGAGCTTTCACCTTTAGAGGAATAGTAGCATGGGCATAGGTTTATCCACCAACAACAATAGATTTTAGGGGAGGGGGGAGGGGGAACCTCATCCTTAACAACCCCAGAAGTGAAAAAATCTCCACCACCAGCACTAAGAACAACAATCACTGCACCCACACTTAGAAATGGGGAAGCAACCATCGTTTGAGGCAGGGGAGATCAGAGATAACTTTAAGAAACCCCCCCTTAGGAAAATATGTAAAATATTGGTGAATCCTACATTATTTTAGGAGGAAAAAATTAATATTATTGGCACAATTTTTTAATTTGAAAGGATAAAATATTCATTTTACTGGCAAATTTTTTTCAATCGTATGAAAATTCTGTAAAATTATGGCGAATATTTCATTATTGAAGAAAATCGCTTAATCAATTATCAAACTCAAAGGTTAAATTTTCCAATTTTATCAGTGCACCATGAGTTAATTTTATATTGGCTGATAGGAATTAACCCTTCTATTTTAACTCCTGGATGATCCAAAATCAACCAGCATGAATTCTATTTTGGGCCAAAGTCTTAAAGGACACAAAGATTCCACCAAAAGTCTCTGGAATAGAGACACGTGTAAACTGTATTGCGTGTGAAAGTTTTAAATTCCACAAAGTTTCATAGAAAGCCTCTGAATAGAGACACATGTCATATGAAATATCTATATACTTAACCTCCTATAAATATATCTTTATAACACTATTTCTGAATATGGGCCTTCGATTAAGACAAGTTTTGGAAATTGTAGGCGAACTTTTTCAATTTACCATGTCCAAAAATTAGATTAGATAGGCGATGTTGTGATAGAAAAGGAGAAAATTACATAAACCAGTGGGTGATGGGCCCGGGCATTTGAACCAATATTTATAAGATTCAGGCGACATGGCCAACATGATATACATATATTATTCACCAAATTTTAGATCGCCAACATGAAACATTAGCCAAATGGCAAATATTTGCCACTAGAAATTATCCCTTGGGAGATGACCCAGCTCTTACCGAAGCATCCAACGCAAGGGCAATGAAATCCCCATTCACACAAAAAGGAACCGTTTTGATGGGCACTACGGTTAGAGGCATTTTCAGAAAGTAGCTAAATATGAAACTGAATCATTATACTATGTTATATTGAGGTTATTGTGAAGGCATTGGTTGAAGGGTTGAATCTTCAAAATATGACAGTTAAATGTCTAACTTGTTGTGTGCACCATACACAATCAAAATTATCCAATCACGTATGATAAAATTCAATAATGATCATATGAAATGGATGTACATAGGCTTACATGTAGCAATGAGAAATTAGAAGTAATTCACCAAAGAGAACTCCAAACCGCTACAATCTCAATGCTAATGTGAGTATTGAAATTAGATTTTTGGCATACAAGAAATTGTAAAACCATTTTTCTTATTCTAAAAGAGCTACACAAATCTTCACCACATGCCCCATGTTATCAATCTAGGTTAGACACCCAAACATGACATTTGTACTTGTCTTGACCTCCATAGTAAGAGTAAAAATCTTCTTACAAAATTTCTTAGTAAGTTGAAGACTGGAGGGATTTAGCTTTACTTTGAGTCATCTGGCCACCTCAATGACTGCTTTATAATACAATGTTGTCTCTCACTTTCATTAGTATTCTTTTAAACATCGAAGAGCATGATGAAGTGGCATATTTTTTTTTAGAGACAATAAAGGAGGGGTAGTTTTGTACATCAGAACCCAAGTCTAGGCCAATGGGACATAAAAATATGTCCTGATGAAGATTTGAATTTGGTGGTCAGTTTCCCTTCATTACCATAGTATTTCATAGTGTTTGTGTTTTTGGCATCATCCAATGTGTAGAAAGTTATCATCAGTATTTGATTGCTCTTTCAATGGAGCACTCACTTCAGCTACATGTTGATGCATTGACATTCCAAAATCCAAGATGTAATAATTTCCTCTATCTATTTACACATATTGAGGCTTTGAATATAGGGGTCTATAGATGTAAATCCATTGAAGAAGAATATTTTTCAAATTTGGTTAGTGGCTATGACTGTCACGCAAAAATATAATTACACCAAAGGATTTCCATTGAAGAATAATATTTTCCAAGGGTGTCAAAGCCCACTAGATAGGCCAGATCATTCCATCCCCAACCAACCAATTTTGTACATAGCTACTTGTCTAGTCGGTGCCATACCTTAGGTAGTACTAGGAGCATAACCAAAGTAGTCCATATTACCCACGTAGTTGCCTCCTATGAATGATGATGTATAGAGTTCATGACCCTCATAATCATGTGTTAAGTATAAAAATATGCTTGAAATATAAATCTTAAATAACAACAAAAACGAGGAAAAATAAAACATAAAATAGAGAGGAATAGTTGAAGGATAAATTGTATAGTTCTAACATCTATTCCAATCAATCTAAAAATGTACAACCATACTGCTATTTGCAATTAACAGTTTCATATTTATAGCTAGAGTTTGGAAACTTCTAGTACTATAGAGAATTCTAAGATTGGAATATTTTGTTATCCTTGATAAATTCTAGTTGTTTCTGTTTTCTAGAAAATTATCTCTTTAGAAAATTTCTATTGTACTTTATAGACACTCTTATTCTTCAACATGCTTCTTTAAGATTGGATAGACTATTACAAAGGAGATAAAAAGGAGAGGGGAACATTATAACACCATCCCTCTTAATGTTCATCTCTATCATACGAAGTATTTCTTGCGATTCTAAAAATTTGGGCTCAATATTTTTTTTTAAGAATGAAAAAAATAGATTATTTACAACTTGGATGGTGCTTTGATTGTTACAATACAAAGCAGTAGTAGAACTTTGAGAAAAAACCAAGCTCAAATAAAATATTTTGAATCCAAACGACTTCTTTTCTTGCTTCTTTTGTTTCTTTATATTCTGCTCCACATGAAGACAATGATGTAGTTTTTTTTTGTTGCTTCATGAAATGGGACCTGACCCAAGTTGAAAAATATAACCACCAATAGATTTATTTTCATCTATATCACCTCCCAAATCAAAATCTATGTATGCAACCAAATAAATTGAAGACCTATAGCCATAGTGGGTGCCAAAGTATATTGTTCCAAAAGTGTATCACAAAATTATCTAATATATAGTCTAGAAATACATTATTATTAAGCTTGACTCTTGATTAAAAAGGAGTATAGGTTGGCTTGCACTCAAGCATGTTAAATTTTTCTAAAAGATCCAAACAATACTTTAATTGTGAGATGAATAATCCATCATGGAGTTTGTATACACCTAAAAATGGTCAAATCAAACATTAATTGAATTCATGAAATTTAATTAATTAAATCAAATTCCTCTACTATATAATTAAATTAAATATTTGATTATATAGTTCACCATCAGTTAATTAATTCTTCCATCAAATCTAAATTCCAACACATTCATGTCTATCCACCTCACCACATGAAACATCACCTATGGCTACCATAATTAATTATTTTGAATTAATTAAATCCTAAAATATCTCACCTACTAAAAAAGGACAAAATCAAATTCAACTAATGAGAGACAAGGGACAAGCTCACATGGATCACTAATAGCCTTTTCTATCCTATCCATTCATATGTTTCATGCAATCTTGACCATTCAAGGAGGACACATCGTCCCCTTAACTCAAACCACATCATCTCCTTAGCTCAAACCACATCTTGATAATGGTTAGCAATAACTCACCCCCTAAGCCTTGGGAAAATCCTATAAATAGGGTGCATTAAATAGGGTACATTTCCTAGTTCAAAGGATCCATTATCATTCTAGCATGTGCTTTATAGTATTTTTAGCATAGCAAGATCATTTTGAGGATTTTTATCATATCAATTTTAGATTGCATCATGTTTAGTCTAGTTCAATTCATATCCTAATTTGCATTGTTCTTGCATTCTTCATCAATTTAGTATAATTTGTCTCCATTTTAGCTTACATCATCATATCATATTTTATCATCTCCTAAATTATCACCTATGAATCTTATTTCATCTGAGAGATAAATCAATTTTGCTCCTTAGTATTAGAGAGCGATGGGGCACTCTTGAGTCATTATTTCATGCTTTTCTTTAGTTTTCTATCATTTTTATGATATAATGCTCATACTAATGTTTCATATTGAGGTTTGTAGTTCACAAAATTGCACATATTTATTGGTGCCCACCATGGGGCCCACACCTCACTTTACTAATCAATTTTATGAAATTTGTGTTGCAGATTTAGCTTGCAGATTACAGAAATCCAGCTGAGTATCGTATTTGGTATAAAGACTATCACGTCTGCAACAAATTTTGTCACCTTTGAGTAGAAGAACATCACATTTTACATTACTTTAATCACCTTTAATTCAAACAGAATCACATTTGAATGACCTTTTATCATTTTTGTTCTCTATATCATCGCTTTTAAATCTGTAATTGTTGATCATCACTTTCACAAATTTTTCTTGCAGGTTTGACAGTTTGAAGTAATGTCATATTTGAAATAAATAGATCCACCTTTGACATATCTTTCATCGCATTTGATCCAACTTTGGTCGCATTTGATCTAACTTTGGTCGCATTTGAGTTAATTATGTCGCCTTTAATGTTTGTTCTGTCACATTTAATGTTTGTCATAAAATTTCAATATCATTGAGTTTAATTGATATTTTGATGATTTGCAGATGGCAGAGATCACTAAATCATAGAAGATTATCCACAAAACTCCAGGTTTCCACTCAAGGAAAGGTTTGAATAATCGATTGGGAGGTATAGAAAGGGTAACTTGGGCGAATTATTCGATTAGAATTCAAGAAGAGGCTAAATCTTTTGATCATTACGCTTCCATTCTTAATAAATATCTATCTAAGTATAACGTGGATATTGATTTGAATGCTCATTCTCTTTAATCTTCTTGATAATAACGTTGTTTGATAGTGTGACAATTGCTAAAAACTAAAAAAATGGAGAGGTTTTTCACTAAACTGATTTTCTTTATGCTTTCAAATTTTTGCAGTCAATTGATTCTCTGATTCTCTGGCTTTTTACTTCCATTTTAAAACCATAAAATAATAGAACAACCTCGTGTGATTGTGGATCAAAGTAGTAGGGATATGCTATCCCCTCTTTTTGCTGATCATAATACCAAGCCTATGGAGACCCCCGTTAGTTAAAAGGTCAAGGAAGGAATCATTTATTTTATGTGATTGTGAGTTGAAAGTGGTAGGGATATGCTCTCCTCTCTTTTGGGTGAACAAAATACCAAACCCACTTAGATTCATTTTTACTTCTCAAACAGTACAAAATTAACTCTAATGGGCTTGCCTCCCAAGATTTTCCTTAAAAAGGACAATGAGAGGGAATGACTCAAGTGAGATACAACCAAATCTAGGCAATCCAACCCACTATAATAAATGCATTCATGCTTAATGGCGTGAGTGATGAAAAGATCTTGAGAATATCATTCCTCTAGTATTTCTTTGGAATTGCACAAAACACCATTTCTATGGTGGTGGGAGGCCTCTATAATGGAGTTTATACTCAAACTTTCCAAACAAAACCCTATCTACAACTGTGTTAATTAGTAAGACTACCTATTATCTGTGGTATATCATTTCATAGTACACACGAGTTACGTCACCCTTGGAAGTTACTCACCATATGTATTCCACTGGTAGTGAGTTGTGATAATTTTGGATTTCATCACCTTAAATTGAGCACCCACTCCTTGAAGGCCTATTGAAGTGCATAATTTTCTCATCATCTTCACATGATATTACCTCTTACATAAGGAGGGACATAGAGCACGAGGGTCAAGATTATCTAGTTCAAAATTTATTCCAAGTATGTGAGCCTATAAATGATATATTGAAGCTAAATTCCCTAGGTAGCTTTCTTGAAGTGTTTTCATGTGCTAAACCTATTAAAATCATTCAAACATACACTCAATGTTGTAGAAAGATTAGGAAAAACAAGTGTTTGAATCTATTTGTTGTGTTTTATGGTCTCCAAACATTGGAAGAATTCATCTAGTTCTAAACAAAACATCAAACAAACACAAAATTTGAAAGTTGATCCAAGTACCCATTTTAGAGTTATATACACCCTAGTTGTCACAGTCCTAAAATCATGCTCACACACACCCTTGTTAAACAATTTTATCATTGTTTCTTCAAATCAAGTCATTGTAATAGTATTGTCAAACACCATTAATCTTTGGTTTGAAAGGTTCATCATCAAGGATTCCAGATCCTTCGCCTAGAACCCAAGAAATAAAAGTTAATTTCGATCCTTCATCATAGAAATATATCTTTTTCTATTAGGTTCCATCATCTTAGACATACTTCATATTGAACATCCAAAATTGAAACACATATTCATTTCTTGGAAGCAAATTCTATTCAAAATTCAAGACAACATCCAACATATCTAAGGGGGTATTTCTCACATTGATTTTGATCAAGTTTCATATCAATACATACTCGATCCTATGATTTTAAACTACAACAAATGGACCCAAAAAAGACAAAAATCCAATAGCAAGAGAGTACACAATAACAACCGAAAGAAACCCAAAAACCGCAAGAAAACATGGAAGAAAATACTTGGGCTTGGGCTAACGATAGAAATAAAAACAAGAATGATGAGAAAATAATAGAAGAACATGTAAGAGAAGCCCAACATGATGCCAAATTTCAGAAAAAACATAGAAAAAGTCCTAGAGGGTGATAAAGAGAGGTATTTCATGACCCTAGCACATTTAGGAGTCAAGTTACCCCATGACTATGATGTTTCAAAGTTAAAACAAGATGAAGATGAAGATGAAGTTGACCTCCTAGGTGAATTGAACAAGAAAATCAAGGTTTTTAAACAAAAACTTCATGACATACAAAGAGACACATCAACTAAAAGGTACACTTTAGAGGATATTTTTCCTTTCCCTTTTGACAAGATTTTGAACATGGTACCATTTCCACCCAACATAGGTATGCCCAAATATGATAAATATATGGGTACCATAGATCCAAAAGACCACATTAGGGAATTTGTTTCCTTGAGTAGGGAATTTATACATGAGAAAACTTACCTAATGAGGTTGTTTCCACAGAGTTTAGGGGGACAAGCCATGGAGTGGCTCTCAAAATTACCACCCAACATCAAAACCTTTGAAGAATTAGTCTCAACGTTTGTCTCTCAATACTTCTACAATATAGAACATGGGTTACTATGTTGGATCTTTGTAATACCAAACAACGAAATAGTTATTCATTTTTTACATTATTACAAAGATAGAGACACATCTTTGCAAAACATCCAAGGAGAGTAACCAAGAAAGAAAAGATGGGTATTTTCATAAAAAACTTGACTAATGAGATTAATTACCATCTCCAATTATAATGTCCTCCTACGTTTGACAAAGTGATAGAAAAAAATATTAAAATTTAAGATGCCTTAGTGAGACAAGGTGAATTAAAATTATATAAATATACTAAGATATTATCAAAAAATAACAACAATAACAACAACAATAACAACATAGAATTATTCAAATAACAACAATGAAAATGACAAACCAAAGTTTTGGTTGAAGGATAATAAACACATCGTGAATGATGGAGTAGTAGACGCGAACAATGTCAAACACAAACCATTATACTTATCAAACAACCAAGCCAATAGTGCCAATCAATCAAACAATTCATCCAATAACAATCAAGACAACAATAGACCTAGGGTTCCACATTATCAACCTAAAAGAATATTTACACCCTTAGGTGAACCTCTTGAATCCTCTTTAAGGGCACTTTTACCCAACAAGATAATTACATTACCCGAATCAAGAGGATATGAACCCCAAGTGAAACCCTCTTGGTGGAATGTTTCACACCAATGTGAATACCATATAAACAAAGGTGACAAAACCAATGGTTGTATGAGAATAAAACATGTTGTCCAATATTTGATTGATAATGAAACCATCTCCGTTGATGGGACTAATAATAACAATGACCACACAAAATTTAAAAATCCAATCTTTAATCACGAGAAAGGTGAATCATCAAAAGCACCACAACTCAACTAGAAGGGAGATAAAGTTATTTTTTTCTCATACATATGATAAAACCCATGTGTGTATTTTGTGTACTACAAACTATATAATACATTAATATGAGTAATCAAATCATTTAAGATAAAGCACTAGCTAAAAGCATGAATTGAAAGACGCATGAGCATCCTATCACTCTCTATTCCTAAGGACTTGTTGATATCTCTCAACTGCAATTTGATTCACAAGTGTCAACTTAGGAAATGATAAATTAATGTTATGATCACGATCTAATGCTAAGTTTAGAGTAAATTGTAAGCTAAATGATGAAGAACACTAAGATGCTATGAAAGTTCTCTATTATAACAATGCTTAAATGATGATTATAATCTAAAATGACTAGAATAACAATGCCTATAATGAAATTTAATGCACAAACTAGCATGATGTACTTGCTAAATGATGATGGATAATTTTATCTAAGAATGCATCCTATTTATAGGATTTTTCAAGGTGTTGGGGGAGTGTTTAATTAACAATGGTCAATATATGGTTGGAGTTAGGGGTTGAAGATGTGTCCAAAATTGATGGTCAAGATTGCCTTATGAGATTGGATGGTCTAGATAGGAAAGGCTTAGAGTGATCCAAGTGAGCTTAAAGATGATAGCTCATTGGTTTATTAGATTTTTTCATGTAGTGGTAGGTGAGAGCTTTTAGGAAGGAAGTAATTCAAAAAAATTAATTAAATTAGCCATGCGTGTTGAGTGAATGTATTGGATTTAATTAATTAAAGATGACTATATTTTTGGAAATAATGGAATGGTGTGTACTGAGAGGGGAGGGGTGAATCAATACCCTTAATTTTTTTTGTCAATTAACATTTATCCTTTAGTAATCAATTCCTTGCATTACTGACCATATGTGCTATTCTATCTTTATCCATGTAATATCAATTCATAAACTTAATTTGCATGTAAAAATTCATAGAAACATTCATGAAATGCATTGACACATGACACAAGACTTGGTAACGTAGAAAACTCATGTTAGAAGGTAAAATTGCGGTGGGGATGAAACCTACAAAACTTCACTATCTGTAGAATGGAAGGGGTTGGTTAAGACTTACAAGTTTGATCACTTATGATGATCTTACCCTGTTAGGAGTAACATGTTTAGACTGGTTAAGGTCAACTCTATTAAGAGCTTTAGAAACATTGTTTAGTGTGCACTCGGTTAAGAGATTTACAAAAGGATTGTTAAAACCACCTTCTCAAAGGATTTCTTCTATTTTCTACACTTGTTAAAATGTAGTCAAAAATACTTATTGACCTAAGTATATGCAATCTAGAATTTCTGATTATAGATCCATTAAATTTTACATGTATATTTATCACATATAGTGATTGATCAATACCTCTGTTCTGCTCAGTAGCCTTGAATCTGGTTCTTGATAACCTATTTCATCTTTTTTTGTCCTTCTGCATAAAACTATCTCTGATCCATAGATGTGCTCCTCGGCTACAATCAACATCACATCATCTTGTTATGATTGATTACACATCTATTTATACAATGAATTTGACCCAAATAAGTTTCACGCTTTTCAATGATAACTCTATGATAAAAGGTTTACAACTTGACCTTGATCTCCTAGTTTGCATGTTTACAATCAGTTAGACTGATTAAAACAATTACAATTACATTGCTTGTCCCTCAAGAAATGGATTTAAAGATATGCTTTGAATCTAAATATAAAACTTAAGTGTTTTATCTGAGGTGTAAGTCAGATCCACATTTCTGGGAATAAAACTATCTCTCGATAGACTGGTGCTCGGGTTGCTCTTTAGTCTGCCTATCGAGTTGCTCTGTAAACTTGTCTGTTGGGTTCCTCTATTGTCTTCTCTTTCAGTTTACATTGTTGACTGCTCTGCCAGGTTACACTGTTAACTTCTGTCGGGTTCCTCTTTTGAATTGTGTCATCGGTTTACACAGTGATCTTTCTTGTCGGGTTCCTTTATACTTAACATTTTTTGTTGACCTCTATTTAATTGTTGTGTCAGGTTGCACTGAAAACCTGTCTTTTGGTGATCATGTGCTGACAGTTCAAAAAATGTTTTCTTTGTATACTAATGACAAAATATGTCATCAATCTCCCCCTTTGACATTAGTATCAAAAACTGATATGCGCAAAACCAAAATGTTTAGTATATACACCATGTATTTTACCTTGTCAATATGACTCCCCCTATGTGTATGCCGGTATAGTATATGTACATGTATATACACTTGCCTTTATACTATTTCCCCCTTTCACCTTATTTCTCCCTTTTAATATTTCTATCTTTGTCACATATTATTTCCCCCTTTTTCTGATAATAAGGACAAAGGTGTCATACTTACAATTTGTCAAAAATGTGGGAATGGGATTTCTGCATGTCTTCCATCATTTTCTCCCATTGTTCTTTCAGGTGGTCAAGGGTCACAATCTCCAATGTGATCCTTGCATGCATATAATATATGCTTTCTATCACAGACATTTCTGGGGTGGCAATCAATTTTCTTGCCGATGCCATATGTTGTTGTAGTAATGTAAGATTCGGTAGAAGTAGAGCTTGAAGCTCGGTTACCTCATCTCTGAATTTTGTTTCTGCCTCTAAAATCTCAAGTCTCAACCTTTTAGCTTCCATAATCTTGTCATAATGCAACTTGATTTCATTGTCATTGGTTGTAAGACCTTGTACACTAGCATTTAGATTTGCATCTATCTGTGCAATCTTCTCACTATTTTCCTTAGTGAATTGTTCTATTGTGCATAATTTTTGAACTAAGGTTATAGCTTTTGAAATGATTGGGTCTAATTCATTTACTAGTTCAGATAGCTTTACCTTGTTCTCAGCCACTTCTTGGCTGATTTTCTCTGTTAATTTGTATTGGTACTTTTTCTCTTCACGTTCTTGTATTGCCTTCTCTGCATCCACATTCTGTGATGTGATGGATTCGGTAAGAATGGATAAATGATCAATGATAGAAGCATTTTAATCAATGTATGTATCAGGTACAATCTATAGAAGTAGTTCCTTGGTTGTCTCTAGCACCTGTGTATCTTTTGTCTCCTTTTTAATCTTATCTTGGATAGCTTTCCTTTTACAAAGTTCAACATACTTTGTGAGTGATTCTGGCTCCAATGTCCTCGAGTCATAGGCTGGTATTTCAATTATCTCATCCAATGTAATTGGGTTCTTATTCTTTTTCATCTTCTTCTTTGAAATTGTATTGGAGGCACCTGTATGCAGTACCATAGCAAGTTCCTTTTCTTGGTTTGACGTGCTAGATGAAGGCTTTGGAGGTGTTGTGCCTTTTATCTATTTCTCGGTGTCTATGTGTTGGTTGGGTGTGGACGTCTCAACATCAACCTTAGATTTATCTACAACTTCTCCTTTGGTATCCTTAGGAGTGGCATCACCTTTCTTTTCTTCTTCACCTTTATCTTTCTGCTCTCCATTTGTTTCTTGTTGTTCTTCATCTGTTACATTTTGTTCAGCAGTTGTGTTTTTATGTTCCTAGTCACCCTTATCTTTGGGTATGCTTGCATCATGCTCTGGTGTTGTATCTCTTGTTTCTGTCATTATATTGATAGCTTGTATCAATAATGGCATTTGTCCCAGTATATTCACCTGTGCAACATCCATTGTTGTGTCTTATTCCTTGGGATGCTTGGAGGTAACAATAAAAACTTCATCTATCTTAACTTCATCGACAAGATCTTCGGTTATATCTATTATTGTCAAATCTTGGATTGTGACATCAGTTGTGTCTCCTAATGACTGCAAGATCTGAGGTATGTCATCCATTGCTTTTCTTTCTTTTGTGTTCAATTCAACTGAATTGACATCCTCTGCATCATTTATAAGAATGTTTTCAGGGCTTGGTGTAGCCTCTTTTTCTTCATTGTGAGGCTTTTTGGTGAGTTCTAATACTCTCTCAGGGCTTGTTTCCATTTTAGGTACATCGATTATTTTCCTCCAAGCATCCTCACTTTCTCTTTCAAGCTCAATTAAGTTTCCCTAGAGTACTTTGTAGGCTCTCAATTTTTTTGAGAACTTCTTTGAATGTAACTTCATCATTTCTTCAATTTCTTCCATTTTGGACTCGGGTGGCATAACATAAACTAGGGCTCTTTCCCTTATCTATTTTTCAGATTTCAATGCGAATGTCCTCCTTGCTGATAACCTATCTAGAAGTTCTTGTGGCATTTTATTTTCAAACTGTATAGGAATACATTTGAATTTACACATTGTTGTGATGATAGCTTCTTCTATCTTGTTATGATCCTCGGGATTCAGAGTTAGCCATTTTCTAATCTTAAGCTCAGTTATTGAACCTAACCCGATGATTGATGCAGCAATCTCATCAATTTTAGTAGGAAGTTTGTTCTTTACAGGTTGTTCATCTTTTTCAGTGTCCTCAATATCTTCCTTTCTTCTGATTAGTCTTTTTCTCATCTTTTGTTTTGAAGTTTTCCTAGTTTGAGACTTCCTCTTGTAAGTCCTCACTTGTCCTTTCTTGACCGGTGATGAAGTTGCATCTTTTGTTGTCTAACTCCTTGTCTGAGATGCAACAGTAGTTCTTGGCTTCTTTGGGGGTGGTGCATTAGACTCTGTTGATTTGGAGTCACTCATTTGTTCTCCTTCACTGATGGGTGACTGTCCCTCGGTGTCTTGTTGTTATGTTTCTTCGTCATTGACTAACAACTTCTTTTCAAGTGTCTTGACTATTTTGGTCTTCTTTTTGTCGATCTTCTTTACTACTAGGTCAATTTTTATTCTTTCCTTATCCTCTTCATAGGTTCCAAACCTTGGTAATGATTTGTCTAATGGTTCATTTAATAATGCTTCAATAGCATTGGTGGATTGATCTATGTTTATCTCATAGTCAAGAGGGGCTAACCATATTGTCCTCAGTACAACTAGTTTGATCAAGGTGGTATTGGTGTCCACCATAAAACAAATATCAGTCTTATACTTTTCTACCAGTTGTTTTGGTATCCTCATCCTTTGCTGCATTTTGTCCTTGAATCCAGTGAAATATTCATCCATGACTATTGTAAAGTTGTCACCCAGTGACTTAATGAATTCACTGATCTGAATTGTGACTGGTCAGGTAGTATCTCAATTGACATTACCGATAGATGGGAAAAAGTCTTGAAAAGATATGCACATTAGAAGTGATCTGAACTTACGTGAATTGGACTTTGTAGACCTGATTGTCCTCATGTTCTCATCTAACTACTTCAGTAGAAGCTTGGATAGATCCAACTTCAATCCATTCTTTACAATCTTGTGTGTAGTATCTACTGCTCTGGATGCAATACTATTCATCATGCTGGCTTGGAATATCTTGTATCCCAGCACACGTGCACCAAATTTAAGTTCTGGATCTTTGATGGAATTTACCTTCAATCCTCTGTCATCCCATTCTGCACCTGTCATTTTCTCAATCTCTGGGTGAGAAGGGTGTTTAAGTTCCTTGGCCTTTTTAGTTATAGGATAACCAGTCACTATGTGTATCACATCCCTGCTGATCTATTTTGGCTCGTCAAGCCACATCTTTTGGTCATGCACTCTGCTCAGCACTATCCTGATCCATCCAGTTTTAAACTCCTTTGGGAACATTAGGGCATTTGTCAGCCCTTTCACCTCTATGTGTTTATGCTCATCTTTGATGGTTCCATCTGTACAAAGCTTCTTGTAAGCTTGTTGGACCTCAAGATCTCCTATCTCAGCAATCTTGCAATGTATGTATTCCCGAACATCCTCGATGAGCAAAACCCTAGGTGGTATGATTGAGAATGCTCTAGCATCATCAGGTTGTGAAGAAACCTTTAGACAAAACTTGTAATGTGGCTCCTCACAGGTGGATTTCTTGATTAGTTTGACCTTATTTTCTTTGGCATTCTTGATCTTGATTACACGGGATGTGGTTGCCACAATTTTGTGAATTTAGGGCTTTTCTCGTAAAACAAAGCTTGGTGATTCTAGTTACTCAATTGTTCTGTTGTAGCTGTTGAAGATATGAATCTATCATAGTAGTTGTGAAGGTTCTCATGAATCACTTTTCAATCTTTTCTCCTTTGGTTTCTCTACTTCGCTCTGCTCTTTGCTCTCAAATGTTGGTGAATGAAATGAGTTCTCCATCGTCCTTTTATAGATGATGCCGTAAGTGGCACATTTAATGCTTTAACCACTTCTCAGTGTCAGAAGATGTAGTCACTTGGGTATCACACAAACTTCTAGCTCAAGGTAAGTGAGAACTCACTTAACCTTTCACAGGTTTACCGACGGTGCTCGATAAGTGGCAAAGACTTCAATGTCTTTTACATGATTATCAACACGTCTCAGTTTGCATTGTTAACTTGGATTTCATATGTACACCGATGATTTTTGGTATGTATTTATTGATGGGATTGGATTCACAAATTCATAATAAGTAATACCATAGTGCATCTTTATTCATGCTATTTTGGCAATTCATCAATGTATAATGGAACTGATGTAAAATATAACTTGGTATAGTGCAGTTCCATACTTACTTATTTTGCTTAGGTGGGGATGGTGATGTCACTAGATCCATTGGATAAGGTGTAACCAATTGTATTGGTCAGTCCAGCATCATCATTGTTTGTATCTTTCCCCCATATTTTGTTTCTCATCTTCTTGCTGTCTTCAATGGTATTTCCATCGAGAAAAATGTTTGTTTTTGTCACTTGGTCTCTATAGTCCTTGCTTAGATGATCGACCCTATGATAGTGTAAGCATTCCAATTCAGGGTTAGTCCATCTTCTAGACCTTCTCATCCATTTTCTCATGCATTTTTGAGCTATGTGTCCATATCTACCATATATTGTGTAGTTTGTCCATGTGTTGTAATCCCAAACATATGAGTTACCGACTCTTTTTGGTTGATAAGAATTTTCTTGTTCTTTTGGCTTCCATGCTTGCTTTTTCTTCTTTCTACATTCAAGAGATGTGTGCCCATGCATTTTTCCATGTAGGTTTCCTTCTTTGGTTGTTTCACCTTAGATTTACATTCATATGCTTTATGTCATTTCTTGTTACAGTTATAACAATTTCCAATGAATGTAGATGTGGATTTAGGAATACCTTTGATTTTACTTTTGCAAACATTTGATGTGTGGCCTAGTTTTCCATAGTGATTGCATGAATTCTTCCTTGGTCTTGGATTTGTGTAGACATATTTTTGATCAGCTTGGTATCGTGATTCTCCATGCTTGGTATACCCTAGTCTGGTATTGTTGTTTAATCTTCTTTATCCATCAAGAAAATCATCCATCCTTTTTGTGCTTTCTTCAGCTCTCTTAATCATATCATTTTGTTGTTGTTGAATCCTCACTTCATGCTTCAGTTTTTCATTTTCTTCTCTTAGCTCACCAATAGCTTCTATTTTTCAATGAGTTCTATGTTCATTCAGTTTGCCTCCTGACTCATAAGATTAATTTGATTGGTGATCTCATGATGATGTTCAATAAGTCTTTGTATTTCTGACTCTCTCTCTTGTAGATTTTCAGTGATCTTCCTCTTGTCATCAATGGCTAGTGTTCTTTCTTGATCATCTTGTCCAGCATTATTCATAACCTCAATCATCCTTACCATCTGTGTCTCTTGACCAATTTTTAGTATCTTTACTTGCTCTGTCATATGTTGATTGATTTCATTCAGACTTGTAATGCTTCCTTCAGATGTTTCTGATGTATTGCTAGATGTAGATCTTGATGACTCAAACAAAATAGGTATCTCTTCTTCATGATAATCGGTTTCATTATAGCAATATGCCATAACCTTTCTTTCATCCAGTAGCTGTCTCATCTTGATTCTTGCTACTTTGTATTTCTCATAGAAGATCGTTATCTCTAACTTCTGATTCTCAATACTCTTGTCTAGCTTATACCTTTCCATTGTATGATCTTTTCTCTCAATTGATTTAAAATTTTCCAAATAAGAGATCTATCTCTAATACCAATTGTTGGAAATAATGGAATGGTCTGTACTAAGAGGGGAGGGGTGAATCAGTACCCTTAAAACTTTTTGTCAATTAACCTTTATCCTTTAGTAATCAATTCCTTGCATTACCGACCATATGTGCTATTCTATCTTTATGCATGTATACACTAGTACATTTAACCCCTAAAATCGACCAAAAATTCTAACCATGCATTACATTTGTTTTGCTTGGTCGGACTAGGGAAGGAAAGTTTTAATTTTTTTTATTCCATCCCCGTGTTAGTCATAATTATGAAGACCTAAGAGTCAAGACCGTGTTCTTCATAATTACGACGATTATGGGGATATAACTTAAAAAAAAGACAAATTTCTTACCATTGTCTTTTCGTCATTGAGAGAAGAAGAGGGCTCTGCATTTCTTTGAGGCTACATTTTTTGGAGGCCGCTATAGAAACAAATCAATCAAAACCATTTAATCTAGCTATTGGAATTTCTTCTCCCATAGGGTTCCTCGCCATCCTTTTCCATCTGTATATCGCTAGGTTACACACGAAGGAGGAGCTAGAGAGGTCGCTCCCACAACATAGGTCCTAGAAATTACTACATCCTTGGTACTTTCTATAATTTGAGGTTGAATGATAGGCGTTGAGATTTTTTAACCTTTTGGATGGATTGACAATTATGTAATCTGTGCCCTCAACTAGTTAAATGCAACTCTTTTTCCCATGTTTTTTCTTTCATTCTCATTTTTCTTTCAATATTATTCTACCATTATCTCCAAAATTGGAGGATATTGTGCCTTGTTTATCCACTGGATGGGTCAAATCAACATTAAAATATTGGATTGCCCTTTCCTGTAAGAGCTTTGGAGGTTACGAAAAACAACAGAGATGAAAACTTGTATGTCAGGGGCCTTCACTCCGTTGAAGGAAAATTATATTTGAAACAATGGGATTTAGACATATGGCTTTGAATGTAATATTCATTTGGCATGCATTTTTATAGATTCAGAGATTGGGTAGTTAATCCCCACTCCCTATCCATGATAAAGAATTCGCTTCTCATAGAAGTAATGAGTAATTAAAATTTAGCAATACACAATACTGTTTAATTTTAATTAATTCATGTTTCTATAATTTCTTATGTCTTGGGCTATTAAAATCTTCAGTAGTTCAAGGGATTGGAGTCATTATCAAAGATATACAAATATGGTTTCCATAAACTTATCCTTAGTGTTGGTAGGAAACTATTTTTAAATTGTTGATGAGAAGAGATAGAGATCCCTTTGGTAGATTCCTCCCAAGATGTCATGACGATATATAGGAATAGTTAAAACTCAAAAACATCAAAGACAAATTCAAAGGAACAAGAATAAATATAAAATAAGGTTAATAGAGAAAGAGTTGAAGAACTTCCATCCAATACAACATTTTCATATCCCATCAATTTGAATAGAAGAGATAATGAACCACCAGTAAAAACACATTTCCCCTTCTATTCTCCCTACCTTTAGAGGAAATATTTCTAAAGATCCTAACCAATTTCTTTTTGAGTTCAAGCTATTGTGTCAAACATATGATTATTCTACTAATAATTTGGAGTTAAAATTATTCTTCTCTAATTTGAAAGAATTAGTGTTGTGTTGGCTCATGGGATTAGGTGCTGATATTTTTTCAACATGGAATGAGACAAAGATAATATTCTTGGATAAGTAGAAAGAATATTTCTAGGTGAGAGATTAAAAAAAATTGTTTTATGTAAAACAAATAAAAGATGAAAGCAAGAATATTATGCTAATAGGTTCTTATTTGTTCATAGGAGGTGTGCAAATGGGTTAGACATTGATATCAATAGAGATATATATTTAAGAGGAATTTATGATGCATTGATAGAGGCCTTGAACTTAATTAGGAGAGGTGATAAAAATAAAATTAGTTTTGAGGATATTGTAGGGATTTGTAAAAACTAATCTAGGACCAAGGTTGGAACTAAGGGTTATAGGAGAAATAGAGGGTTTTCTTCTGATGTTTCAAAGGTTATGGAGGAGTTAGATAACCTGAATAATAGACACCCTTCTACATATTAATATTGAATATGTTAGGAGAACCATACAACCATTGGCTATTTACTATCCCAAGTGTTGGGAGATACATCTATTGAGAGAGCTCCATTTAAATCAAGTTTATTTGTGTGAGATATATGAGAAAAAACATATCACAATCAAATTTAGTATTCTAACAAAAATATTTCACCATCTAAACAAATATCCTTTGGTAGAAGAAGAGCTCAACTATGTAGGGAAGAGAAAAAAAATTTAGGATATAATTCCTATCAAGGACAATTTGAATATTGAAACAATTGGGCTCAAAATCCCTGGCCTAAATAATTCTAATTCAATCATCTTATATACCATGGGGATCACCAGAGTGGACTGCACCTTAATGAAATCAATAATTGTGGCAACTAAATAAACCATATGTCATGCCCCAAAATCTGGACACTAAAACCTTCAATCTAAAGATCATAATTTTCCTTTCAAACATGTTATATTAACTATGGAAGATGTAGTCTTTTCTTTCTTTAATACACCTTTGCAAATTTCACAAATTAATTTAATTGAATGTTTAAAATATATTAACAACATCGATTAAAGTTATAGTCCTTAAGATTCCTTTTCCACTATTTTTAGTAAAACATCCATTAATTAATTTTGGGATAACCATCATTTCAAATAAAGATTCAAATACTTATTTTATTAATAGAAATAAACAACTCCGATTTCAAAATACAAGAGATTACATTTTTCAAAACCTTTCAAATTTTACAAGGAAAAAGCTTAAACATAAATAAGTCTTTGAGGAAGGAATTGCATCCAAGACACCAAGACATTGGTTATACTTTCAGAAGCTTTTTCTGAACCTGCAAGAATATCAAGGTTGACCATGGAGGATCACCTCCCAACCTAGGCCTTTACAAGGCCACCCCTGAGGCAGGGGATCCAGAACTGAACTAGGATACATACACACATAACAACCATGAATCTGAAAATAGGAACACAAGAAAATACCCAATACCCAAGGATATACATAAGTCTCCAAAAGACCTAAAACAAAGGGGTGAAAGAGGACTACCACAAGAGGAGAAATCCAATAATACAAAATACATACACTAGGAATATGCCACACATGGGCTCAACATTCCTAAGTACCACATATATAATCTTGTTCCATGGCCACACATGGACTCATGAACAAATTTCTACCCTTCACCTCCATGCCCTATAGTGGCAACTGGAGTAAATTTACCTTTCTTTCACAAAACAAGTTATGGCTTCAAGCCTTCCAATTTTTCTTATGAACCCCACATTCCATTGGGGATTTTTGGCATCATGGGAACCCATATACCCATGTACATCCCTCCACACATGGGAGACTCTGCACTGCTTGGGTAGATCACTAACTTTCACCCCATCAAGGTTACCCAACCCTCCCAAGGGTGAATAAGCCTTGAAGAACCCCATATACAAACAATCACAAAATAAATACAGGACTCCACACATAAAATCCATGAAGCTAAAAATAATAACATAAACTTCAATCATGGATTTCTCAAACTATGTACAAAGGCAAAAAATAACTACTCTTGAATATGCTAATATGGGAACTCACCTCAAATCCAAGCTATGGTAAATGCAAGGTGGTTTGTGAAGAGATTCTCCTTCTCATCCTTCCTCCTTCTCTCAAGACTTACCCCTACAAAATGAATCTATCTCTAAAATTAGAGAGTGGGTGTGTACCCAAACTCCCTCTAAAACCTTCCTTATATAGGCCTTCTTCCTAAAAATATCAAGAGTCATAAATGGAGAAGAGACCCTAATCCATCTACTCTCCCCACTTTCCTTCTCCGTAAATGGAGTTAAATGCTTGCAAGGAAATAAGGGATGGCTTAACCAAAGTCTTAGGACTCTTCAATTTCGCCACTTCCCAAAATGGTGACTTTAGGGGAGTCATAAATGAGTTTCAAGACTCTTAATAGGATGAAAATGAACCCTAACCCCTAAGGTACCAAGTGGGGTAGTTAGTTTTGACCCTAGTTACTCGCTAGGAGTCCAAATGACACTCCTAAACTCCACCCAAGGTTAACTCTCGAAAATCCAACCATCAAGACTCAATCTAATCTCTCTTGACTCATCCTTATCTTCCTTGACTCAATTTTATCTCAATATTATCTTCATAAACCTTAGGGTAAGCATAGGGACTATACTAGGTAACTCTTGGGTAAAGTTAAGCCTATGTTAGTCACATTCACTAGCCATGCCAACACACAAGGTGCACATGTGTCAAGTGACACAAAAATTCCACATGAGCATGAATTTTTACACATTTACTCAATTAAATAAAATACAATCATACACCACACTTTTACAAAAAAAAATACAATACAACGAGGTCCATGTCTCTTTTTATAGATAGGGCCTTAGCATCATAGTTTTCACATAGGTCCATTCCTAAATCCCCAATTAGAACCATGGTCAATTTTCCTGCACACTCATTACACACATCAGGAGGTCCAATAAATCGACACATAAACATAGCAGAGTACATAATATAAGTAGAACACACACATTCACTCACATTTGCATCAATGGTTCATTAACAATATCTGCATCTAATCCATAAACATATTGTTAATAAATTTGCATACTGATATTATTTTACATTCACATACTAATCCAATATACTGAATCATCAAAACTAAGTCATAAATGGAAATTTGCATCACTCAGACAAGGTATCTAATAGATTCCCTGATTACATTACCAGGTGTTGTATACAATCAAAGGATTCAACAGATCCATAAAGTAATACGTGTCCCTAATAGTCCAGCTATAATAAAATTAGTATTGACAGGAGAACATATATTGAGAAATAGTGCTAGTCTTATGTCTGACTGGGGTAGACCTCACACTCACACACTTCTTAAGTTGGTTCTCATGGGATTTCTTCTCTCTTCTTCGCTCATTCTAATTCTTTCTCTCATAATTTTGTAGTGAGCTTCTTTCTCAAGTTATCTCTCTTTCATGGCTTCTTGCCTCATTCATATTATTCACAAGGGGTTTTTTTCTTGTTTTTTCGCTTTCAAAATCCTTGTGTTCTTGTCTTGGTGTTGGAGCATTTTGGTGAATCTTGGTGTTTGATCTCTCTCTCTCTCTCTGTGTGTGTGTGTGTGTGTGTGTGTGTGTGTGTTTGTGTGTGTACTTGGTAAAAATATTCCTTTTGCATTCTCTCTTGGATTCTTTCCTTATATCTTTTCTATTTTATTTTATGTTTCTAACAGTGCGGTCTTGGTTATTTTCTTGGTATGCCTCAGTTCTGAGTGAACCAAGGTTTATTAACTGCTTTGTTTGAGAATTGAAATAGTGATCATGATACCTTTCACTTTCCTAATGGAGAGATGACAATGACTCTGGAGGATGTCTACAGGATAGTATGGATTCTCATTGTTGAAGAGTTGGTCTATTATGATCCAGATGATGATGGTGAGACCGTGCAACATGTGTTTGAGGATGATGAGATTGGAGATGACACAATCTTATAGGGTACCATGGTGCAGAGATATGCCTCACTTCCTTTTGTCTTGGTTGCATTTATTGAAGATTTCATGATTGTAGATAAGAGAGAACGTGGATTTGTTTTTGGATGGGGAAGGATTATGGAGGACATGATTGCACATCCTCGGTTGTTTTCTTAGGGTTCATGAATTTTGGCCCACCTATACCATGAGCTTCACTAGGTGGTGTATGATTGGGGGGAAGCATTATCTATAAAAATTATCTTGCTAATGATTTGGGGCTGGGAGCACATGCCAGTGACACAACTGGTTTTTGAAATAGAGTTTCCAGAGGGTCGCCCTTATATTTATTGTTACCATGGTATCATTGTTCAACCTAAGATGCGAAAGGTAAAGTATTGGAGGCAACACATTGATGACATTGATAGAGTCTATTGGAGACCATATATTGGTTGTGAGGCATGGGAAGAGGATCCAGTTGAGATTCCTTATATGTTTATGTCATGATAAATGATCAATAATAATAGATACATCCTTAAGAGGTTTTAGATTAACAGAGTTTTTAGACGGTATGGGAGGATACATGGTATATCACAGGGTTCCATTGTGTACGCTCATGTACACAAGTAGAGATGTACATAGGAACCCGCCATTTCTTATGAGACATCATTAGGTGAGTACCAAGGATAAAGTATAGTGACTTAGGACTATATGGTTAATATTTTGGATGCTGGTATAATAGCTAAGTATAGCTAGTGGTTTTCTAGACATCCATTTCCATGGTTGACCTCTCTAGATGAGCTAGTTCCTTATTTGGAGAGTGACAATGATGATGACAGACATCAACAATAGAGGGGTGATGCAAGGGTTCAACGTGGTGGAGGTGGAGGTGGAGGTGGTACTACTAGAGTGAGGGTGAGATAAGGTATTTCCATAGGTGCAGTGGGAGGTGGATATGGAGGTGGCTGGAGAGGTGGTGATGGAGATGGTGGTTGAGGTAGAGGAGGTACTTCCAAGGGAGGAGGTTCTATGTTAGCTTAGAGATGGGTTGCACATAGGGTACACTCAGGTGTTCCACAGGGTCCACCACAGATTGCACAAGGATTTCTCCTAGTTTTTCTAGTATAGGATATGGAGAGATTGCGTGGAGAGCTAGCTAATACACATACATAGATTACTCTTTTGAAAACTCTATTGGGATATGCACATGTTAGGATAGTTGGCTATTGTGAGATCAGATTTGGCTACTGCTAGATTTGAGAGAGATCATGAGATAGAGAAATGAGGTACAAATGTGGATCTATCCGATGTTGGAAACTACAATTGAAACAATTTTGATATTTCCATTAATGTCAAACCTTAACTGGTAAGACAGTTGCTATCTTGTAAAGTGCCATATTAATTGATTGATGAAGAAGATTTGAAAAAAAGAGATAACAAGAAGACCTAGTGAACTGGTTGAGTTATGTGAAACTCAAATGGGTACTTGATGAGATTTCACCTTGACAAGCTAATATATTGTTTATCTTAAGTCTAAGTGAAGTTTGGATGTCTACAAGATTAGTGTTGACCGAGTTACACAACAGAAGATTAAGTTCAGAATAGTTTGTGTCGAGTAATGCTGAGTGATGTGAGTGTCAATTGAGAACCAGTATATGCCGAGAAAATTTAGTGTCGATCGAGCATCAATATTTTCTGAGTTTATGAGAATTACCAAGTTAAACAGAGAAGACTAAGTGATAGTGCACAATATTGACCGAGTGTCAGTATTATGATAGTTTAAGAAAGATTTGAGATCCCAGTGGACATAGTTGATTTTCTTGGGATATGTGAAGTGTGTTGGCAAGTTGACTTCCTAAGGAGGCATGACTTATTTTGTGTTGTCAATCATGGCAACAAAGTCATACTTAAGTTCTGTCATGAAAGACAAAATGACTAAGTGTGAAAACAGGGTAGACAAACACATACAAAGATTAGTACATCAGCGCACATGTTAGAGATCACACCAGAGCATGCATGCTTAGGTATATACTCTATGGTGTATATACATGCTAGATCCAGATGTGCAGAGTATGAAACATCAGTACAGAAAAGTTACAGGCAGATTAGCAGACCTGCAGTCCAGGAAACAGAGCATGGAAGCCTACTATAGTTTTGGTCAGCGTGAATTAGTTTGAGATGATAAGGCCATGCGCCTTTAGTTATAAGTTTTTAATAATGTAATTAATGTTATAGTAAACGCGCTTGATCTGACTTGTTCGGAAGTGTTGTGTATTTTTGTTTTAGGGCCAACTAGTGATTTGTTTTGGGTCGCGGCTATTCGGATTTGCATATATAAGTATGTAATGTAAAGATATGTAAGAGGTGTTGATTATTGTGTAAGAGGAAGTTACAGAGGGACAATACTATGAATTTAGTACATGATATATCTCTTTAAGAGAGCAAGAGCATTCGCGCATACACATAACTAATCAGACAACAGTGTCATCATAGCAGTTCATTTTGATATAGTGCATATCATCTTTCAGAAGGTTGTAGCCTTCATCTTATTGGGCAGTGAGCCTAGGTAGTGAGCCATATACCTTTAACAGGGTTTTGTAAAAGACTCCTAATAGGGT
>MU227639.1:6096510-6107038 GCA_018584345.1 Thuja plicata
TTGTAAAGACTGCTTCTAACAGGGCAAAGGAACTTTAACAGGTTCATTATACCTAGTACAATATTTGTGGGTACTAATCCCCACCGGAGTTTTCCTCTAATCAAGGTTCTCCGTAATCATATCATGTGTTATGTTTTCTTGTGTTATGTTTCTTTGGATGCACATTTGATATATGTTTAATTGGCTGAAATATAATTAATAAGATAAACACTGATTCACCCCGCCCCCCCTCTCAGTGTTTCTAACAATTGGTATCAGAGCTCTGGTCCTCTGAAAGAAAGTTTAACCACTTGAGGAGATCATGGACTCAGCTGAAGCAAAACATTTGAAAAAGAATCTTGAAGCAGCTCTTGAAGATCTTGACAGATCTGAGAAGGAAAATGAAGAACTAAGATTGAAAAATGATGGCTCTCAAATACTTATTAAAAGGCTAAGACAAGATCTGAAAGATTGTTCTACAAGTGATCTAGGACAAATGGTCAAAAAGCTTAATGAAGAGAATAAATCTCTAAAGGATAAACTTGAAGATTTAGAGGAACAACTTACAGATAGCCAAAACACCATTGAAGACAAGATCAAAGAAAGAAAACAATTGGAAGATGAACTTCTGTAGGAAAACATGAAAGTTCTGGAATTGAAAAACATAAAGAAGAAGTTGGAATCTGAATTAACAAAAGCAAAAGCTAAGATTGATAAACTTCACACAAGTTCTGATTTGATTCAATCCCAGCTCAATGCGCAAAGGCAAAAAGGGAACACTACTGGTCTTGGATTTAGTATAACACAAGATGAAATCAAATCATCACCAGAGAGAGAAAAAACACTTGAAGCATCTTCTAAAGCTAAGAAAGTTGAAGATACTACAGAGGTTATATCTAAACCACCTACAAGAGAAATCAAGCAAGTTAATAGAACTTGTTATGCATGCAATAAACATGGGCATTTGGCAAGAGATTGCAAAGAGGTAAGACCTTTTAATGGTTATTTTTACTCCTATAATAAGTTTGGTCACAGGGCTATACATTGTAGAACAAGTCATAAGAATCAATATCAGTAGAATCACAGAAGTATGAATCAAAACAATCAAAGAAATCAACTGTCAAGAAATTTTCAGAACATTACATGTCAGATATGCAACTAAAATGGACACACAACAAAGCAATGTAGCATGATGAGCAAGAACATCAGACCTCCTATCATTTGTCACACATGTGGAAAGGTTGGACATATCACAAGGTTTTGCAGATCCAAAACTCAGAAATAAGAGGATCCTAAAAAGTCACTATTTGAAGAGAAAGGAGAAGTCAATTTTCTCAAAGCAAATAAAGATTCAAGAAAAATATGGGTTGAAGTTAAGAAGGACAATAATGTTGACAAAGTAGTTAATGCATCCACAGTGAACACACCCTCTACTTCTGCTTGAATAGACCTTCTTGGTCTAAGGGGGAGCTATTCTAGCTCAGGACCCCTGCGTGGTTGGTGTACTCATTTCTGAGTATGTGCCTTTGGATTCATGGTTAAAAGCACATATTATAGCTATATGCATTCACGCATTGACTGAATTTCATCAGGATCAAAGTTTGAAAATCTCTATGTATGGTTGTAAGCATTAAATGCGGCAGAATGTATAAAAAGAAGTTCATTTTCAATCATTCTCACATTTACACTCGAGAGAATAGAAGTTGTAGACCATTGGAGCACTAAGACATCTAGGCATGAAGGCACAATAGTTTGGCAGTTGGAGAAAATGGATAATCAGTTTGAAATGGAGCACTAACCGTCATGCCATTTCAGAATTTCATGGAAACCCTACATAAGCAAACACCAATTAAGTATGGCGAACCCAGTTGTCTTTGATGTAGTAGAGAGGAAGAGGTTCATATTGAAGAAGCATCCATTCAAATCCAAACTGGATGATGTGGAAGGGGCTTTCTCCAAAACCCCGCTTGGTGTTGTTCACATGGAAGATATCCGTGCATACATTTACTATAAGAAGGAATCATTAGGAGATGATAATATAGCCTCTCATATGGCATCAATGTTAAATTTGGATTTCAAATTCAAGGATGAGTTTGCGCACTTACAAGATAACCCTATTCTTGAGTATTCGAATGCGCATGAGTTTGAAGAACCAGAATGGGTAAAGATTCTGCTAAGAAGAATTCATGATGATCTTTTCTGGATTGGAGATGTCCTTGTTCACATCACTACAGAACTAATCCATCAGTTAACTAGACTTCCAATGACTGTACTAGTGTTTCCCACTGGTAAGGATGTCAAGAAACAAATTGAGCAAGTTTGTTTGTCTAAGAGTGATAGGCGCGGAATGACAGTTGACCCTATCAAGGAAGATGACATTAAACTCATGACAATGATGCTTGGATACAAGTTTTAACAAGCAAGCATGTTGAATAGTGTCCTTGCAGCAACAATCCTTGCAGCTATCAAAATAGTGAAGGATAACACCCAATACAACCTATGTGAGATCTTGCACGGTCAATTGATTGACAATATCAGAATCATCAAACATGACAGGAGCAAAACATTCAGGTTTGGATCTCTGATCATCTATTTGTATCACCATATAGTTGGAAAGGTTGTAGACCTTTATCTAGACAAAGGCAAACCTAAAATGACTCAGATATCTCTTAAAGCCACAGTAGACAACAGTGTAAGAGATGCAATGAATATGGATATAAAAATATTCAGGGTCAAAATACAGAACAAGTTTAGACTATCTGAGAAGATAGTTGACAAATACAAGGATACAATATGCTTTATGGTAGAGAAAGATTGCACATGCATGGAGGTTGTTGAGCCTAGAACTAAGTGGATTCATCCACTAGGGTATGAAGTAGAAGACCATGTGTTAGAAGGATATGCACAAGTCTTATTGTCAGCACCCAAAGACCCTAATGAACCTAGATGGGTCACTTATAGAGAAAAGACCGATGAAGTAGATATTGAACTACAACTTGCTATTAACAAAAGGAAAGCATCCATAACTACATCCAACATTCTGAAAAAGCATGGAGTCACTCAAGAAGATCTTGACAAAGCAAGAGATGCCAAGATAGCAAAATAACTTGAGAAAGTTGAATAGATCCAAAAGAAGAAGAAAGTAGAGAGTACCTCTGTGCCTACTACAACCATTGATGTAGATACATCTCCACCTTCTGTACCTAGTAAGAATCCTAGAGGAGGGAAGCAAGCGGCTACAAATCACCCATCCTCAAGGAACACTCAGAGCAAAGCTAAGATTACTCAAGCTCCTCCTGAGGTAGGATTTAGACCCAGTCTTAATGTGATGAGGAACATGATTGTTAATGAAGGGAGATTAGATACATTATCAAAAGTCTATGACAAGTATCAAGAAATTGACAAAATAGAGATACACTCTATAATCATATCTCACATGATCAAGTTCAAAAAGATAGTTCTTGAACTCAAGATAGTAATACCGGATTAGTTATGGAACATATTGGAGATCATGAAAAAACATGCTATAGAAGAGGACATGAAGATTAGAGAAGAAACTTTGGATACTCTTGTCCCTATTTGTTCACATGATAAGAAGGCTATTTTGTTAGATCTAGTGAAGCCTCATCTCCGTAGTAAGACAAGAACTCTTCAGATTATGAACAAAGAGTATGAGCAGGTTGGAAAGGAGACTAAAAAGGCATTTGCACAAGTATTTATGGATAGACACATGTATCCACCAAAGACGCCTACAACAAAAGTTACTCCAGCTCCTCCCAAATAGGCTACAAAACCAGTAATTCAGATTGCGCCTATGGCAGGTCCATAGGATTTAGCGCCCTCAATCTTAATAGCCTCTGAGACAGCTAAAGATATAGAGGACACTATAGTGATTGATGATGTAAAAATATCTATGAAAGCTTCTGATAATGATATGGATAAAGTTGATGAAGCATTTGTAAACACCGAGGAAATGAACAATGATGACACAACTCTACAATAGGATGAAGTTCCTCTCATTGATCCAATAGACTTGGATAAGGAGAAAGATACTCAAGGTAATGAGACACCAGTAAAGGAAATTTATATCAAAAGTGAATTTGTAGATACAAGTCAGAATACTATTTTCTCACCATCCACTCAACCATCCACCTCATTGTTGTCAAGGTTAACTCCTGACTCAGCAAGTTTAGATGCATGGGGAGAATAAGACCTTATCAAGATCAGTGTCCTTGCCATGGAAAAGGAAAAAGAGAAACATGTGATGAGGAACCCTTGGTTTGTGGAATCAATAAACATTTTGAATGAATTAGTTCCTGCTGATAAGAAAGTTGCTAAAGTTCAAACAGTTGAACATGTGGATAGCATACTGACAAACTCCAAAACACATTTCACTAGCTTAGTAGAATCAACTACTAAGATTGTAGAAGGTGAATACAAGAAGGAGAGACTAAATGAATTGGTAAAGAACTTTACCTTAGATCTGAACTCCTTAAAGATTGGGCAATCTATACTTAAAGAGTTGGCAGCAAAAGGAAAGAAGGTTATTGCAAACTGCATGGATAGAGTGAAGCTCACCTCTAAGAACACTAAAAAGATAGCAGAAGTAGAAGAAATGGTGGTTAACATAAGGAAATTAGTTGAAAATTCCATGCAAGATATGAACATATACAATAATGTCTATCAAGGTCAGTTGGACAAAATTGAGAAGGCAAAACTGGAAATTAGCAAGATCAGAATAAGACAAACTCAGTTGAGAAATGCACTTGCGCCATCTCTAGCAGTTCTCAATGAGAACATAAAATAGATTGATAACACCATACAGACATATGATCAAGGTCCTTGCATGGATCTGATAAAAATGGAGAAATTGAAATATGCTTTATGCGCGCATCTTCAGACAGTTGATGCAATGAAAGTTTTTTGGCAGAAAGAGATTCAATCTCTTCAAGTTGTGTACCGAGAAGTCTACATGGAGTAAGTATGTTGAAGACTTACAGTTTTTGCACACCTTTGTCATTAATGTCAAAGGGGGAGTAGTATAGAATGTGTATATGTGGAGAAGTATATATGTCTATATCATTAAGTATTATGATATACAGTCATTTTTGTATGAAGTCATTTTGAGTAACTTAGCCACATTCCTTTGTTGCCATACATGAAAAAGGGGGAGATTGTTGGAAAGTTGACTTCCTGAGGAAGCATGACTTATTTTTTGTTGTCAATCATGGAAAAAAAGTCATACTTAAGTTCTGTCATGAAAGACAAAATGACTAAGTATGAAAATAGGGCAGACAGAGACATACAAAGATCAGTACATCAGCGCACATGTTAGAGATCACACTAGAGAATGTGTGCTTAGATATATACTCTATGGTGTATGTAAATGCTAGATCCAGATGTGCAAAGTATAGAACATCAGTATGGAAAAGTTACAGGCAGATTAGTAGACCTGCAGTCCAGGAAATAGAGCATGGAAGCTGACTACAGTTTTGGTTAGTGTGAATTAGTTTGAGATGATAAGGCCACACGCCTTTAGTTATAATTTTGTAATAATGTAATTAATGTTATAGTAAATGTTCTTGAGCCGACTTTTTTGGAAGCATTATGTATTTTTGTTTTAGGGCCGACTAGTGATTTGTTTTGGGTCGCGCCTATTCAGATTTGCATATATAAGTATGTAATGTAAAGATATGTAAGAGGTGTTGATTATTGTGTAAGAGGAAGTTACAAAGGGACAGTACTATGAAGTTAGTACATGATATAGCTCTTTAAGAGAGCAAGAGCATTCATGCATACACGAAACTAATCAGACAATAGTGTCATCACAACAGTTCATT
Source organism: Thuja plicata (assembly GCA_018584345.1). NCBI lineage: Eukaryota > Viridiplantae > Streptophyta > Pinopsida > Cupressales > Cupressaceae > Thuja > Thuja plicata. The sequence goes on from MU227639.1 coordinate 6,102,330, forward strand.
TGATATAGTGCATATCATCTTTCAAAAGGTTGTAGCCTTCATCTTATTGGGCAGTGAGCCTAGGAAGTGAGCCATATACCTTTAATAGGGTTTTTTAAAAGACTCCTAATAGGGTTAGACCTTTAACCAGGTCATTGTACTTAATTTGTAAAGACTGCTTCTAACAAGGCAAAGGAACTTTAACAGGTTCATTATACCTAGTACAATATTTGTGGGTACTAATCCCCACCGGAGTTTTCCTCTGATCAAGGTTCTCCATAATCATATCATGTGTTATATGTTCTTGTGTTATGTTTCTTTGGATGCACATTTGATATGTGTTTAATTGGCTAAAATATAATTAATAAGATAAACACTGATTCACCCCCCCTCTTAGTGTTTCTAACAAAGTGTATTTAAGATAAGGATGATTTTTGAGGAGAATTAAATGAGCATTTAATATATGTTTAACCATTTTTATGTATGGATTCAAGAATGAGTTTTAGGATGTATTCTACAATGTAGATGGAAAAAAAATGTTGGAAGGATTCATAGGACCTTACCTAAACCTAAGATCTATGGTGATGATTAAGCAACAATGGATTGAGATACCTGATCAGAGAGGTATAAGTTTAACCTAATTGTAGGTTATGTGTGTGTGGTATGTGGTTAATTCAGTTGATTGGAAAAATCTAAGCAGAAGGAAAAGAAGACTGAAGAGAGAAATACATGACTGTATAGTGGTGATTGCTTGAAGGATTTCTAAACAGATAAGAGTGATAGAGATGACAATGAAGTCCAATCAATGAATTAGCATTTGAGCTATAATTGGATCTGTATTTGCAAAGTGATTTGTATGTGTCAATTCACAATTTGCTATTACTTTCTAACCATTGTATCAGTTGCAAAATCCTTTTTAAACAAGGTTGACCTAACAGTCATATTGTTAAATAATTTAATCAAGGTGACATTATAATGGAATGGTCTAAGCCCTCTAACAACGCTCACTTTTAATAGAGTGATTAAATCCTTTAACCGGGTCACATTTAACAGTTTGTATCGTAACCTTTAACCAGGTTGGATTTTCACAGAGGTCAATTTAGAAGAGTGAAAAATTGGTAGCATGTTACTGGTGGTTTTTCCCATATTGGGTTTCCATGTTAAATCTTGGTGTCATACTTGTGTGAATGTTATTTGATGTGTTGTACTGTTAAGTGTTTTATAGTCTACAAGTTGATTACAGTAGGACAGTAAACTGCAAGTTTATATTGTTGATCATATGCTATAGAGACCAAGTGGAATACTGAGTGAATCTGAGTTGGTTGAAGTGTTTGAAAGTTCAATTAGTACATCTAGACCTTCGATAAATAATTCACCCCCCTCTTAGTTATTCTAAATTATTCTAACAATTGGTATCAGAGAATTGTGGTGGTTGTAGAGAAAAGTTTGAAGGTACTTGAGGCTAAAGATCAAGATGTATAAAAAGGAGGTACCAAGACTAAACAAGGAGAACTTCCTTGCATGGAAATGTTTGATGAAGCTACACCTATCTGGTATTGGAGATGGTGCAAAATACTATGTGGAACATGATTAAATAACAGTGTGTGCACCTATGACAACTCAACAGATGAAAGAAAAACAAGAACACAACCAAGCAATGTTGGAGATTGCATCATCCCTAAGCTATCCTGAATTTGAAGATATAAAAGATTGTAAAACTGCAAAGGAAATGTGGGATACACTGGAAAATATCTATGGAGGTGATATAAATGTACTAAGATCCAAATCTGAAAGCTTGAGAAGTAAGTTTGATGAGATGAGAATGCAATATGGTGAAACTATTGTTTAATATTGTAGTCCACTTAAGGAGGTTGTAAATGCTATTAGAGGATCCAATGGAACTATTAGTGATCATACTATTATTAGAAAGGTACTGAGAGCCTTACTTCATATATATTATATTAGAGTATCTGCTATACAAGAGCTGAGATGTACTCCTGGTAACAACTTAACTCTAGAAGGTCTAGTTGGTAGACTTACTGCTTTTGAAATGTCAAATTTTTTATAATTTCACTCCTAACCATGTTGATTTTGCATTCAAATCACAATTGAATCTTCAAATATCAAGAAAAGGAAAAGAAATACATGTGAATAGTGACAATGATACTTTTGATGAAGATCTTGATGAACTTGAAGCACTTATGGCTAGAACACTACCGAGAGGAAGAGGAAAATTCAAAGGTAAACTTCCTATAATCTATTTTTCATGTAACAAAGTTGGCCATATTGCTGCAGGATGTCCTGACAGGAATGACAGGGATGAGAGAAGAGAAAGAAAGTATAAAGACAAAATGGATGATAGAGATTTCAGAAAGTATAAGGACTATAAAGACAAAGGTAAGAAATCTTGCTATATTGTTGAAGAAGAAACTGATAAATCCGATGACAGTGATATAGAAGTTGTTTATTTAGCTATGAAAGATGATTTTGATGAAGATGAGAAAACTAAACTTATTTCATATATGAGTAAAGGTGATATATGGATAATTGATAGTGGTTTCTCACATCACATGACTGGTGATAGAATTAAATTTGAAACCTTAAACTATTGAAAAGGTGCTAGTGTTAAGTTTTGTAATGACAAATCATGTCCTGTGAAAGGAAAAGGATCAATAAAACTAATAGATAAGATCATATGTGACAATGCCTATTGGGTTGAAGGACTAAACTGTAATATGTTGAGTGTTTCTTAGTTGAATACTTCTAGATACCGATTTGAGTTTCATCACATAAAAGCTAAGATCTTTGATGTTACTGGTAACTAATTGGAAGTGGGGAACAAACAAGAGCTAATTTATTCTATCTAGATTTATCTGATGAGACATGTTTGTTTGCACAATATGATGATATATTTTTATGGCATAAGAGGTTATTTTATGTGAACTTTGACAATTTTGTAAACATTAATAAGATGAAAAGAGTAAGAGGGTTACCAAGATTGAAGAAACCTAATAATATTAGGTGTCAACAATGTCAGTTGGGAAAAACAACAAAGTCTAGTTTCAAGAGGAAAACCTATACCTTTGATGATGTTTTGGAATTGGTTCATACTGACCTTTATGGACCTATTGGTGTACAAAGCTACCGAGGTGATAAATATTTCATACTATTTGTACATGATTACTCTAGAATGATGACTATGATGTTTATCAAAGAAAAATATGATGCTTTTCATTTGTTTAATTGGTATTTGGAAAAATTTGAAAAAGAGATAGGTAAGAACTTGAGATGTATGAGATCTGATAGAGGAGGAGAGTTTATATCAAATGAGTTCAACTTATTCTGAAATGATAGAGGAATTAAAAGACAGATGTTTTCTCCAAGTACTCCCCCACATAATGACATATCTGAGAGAAGGAATAGATCAATAATGGATTGTTCTAGAACAATGATGATAGAAAAGAATGTTGCAAAAAAGTACTGGATAGAAGTTGTAAGTATAGCAGTCTATACCTTGAATTGAGTACAAGTAGAGAAAGGTATTGATATTAAACCTTATGAGTTATGGTATGGTTATACACCTAGTGTAAAATATTTTAAAGATTTTGGGAGAAAATGTTATATACTGAAGGAAAATAGAAATTGAAAACTTGATACTAAAAGTTATGAAGGCATATTACTAGGTTATTCCACTAAGAGAAAAGATAAGTGTTTGAATTATAACAATAAAAAAGTTGTGGAAAGTGCAAATGTTAGAATTGATGAATATGTAGAAAATAATGAAGTAGAATGCAAGAAAGAACCTGGTAGGGATTTTTCTTGTATGAGTCATAGTGCTTGGAATGACTAATTGAACACCATGCCTTCTAATACTGATCCAGAGACAAGAAAATCCTAATTTCTAAGGACTGGATAATGTCCTTCTTCGTTTTTGAGCTCCACATATACTCAGGCAGGTTTTACCTTTTATGATTGCTGTTTACACAGTATGTTATGGTGTGGAAACTGATTTGCTATGTATCTTTGTTAAACCAACTTATAAATTAATTTGCAAATGACCAAGCATAACCAGATGCAAGATTTAACCATACAAACCATGGTTGTAAATATAACAAGAACCAGTGATACAAGGATTTTCATCCTTCTTCCTTTTATTGTAGGAGGGATAACCTAATGATCCACTCTTCAAGGGATTAACAAATTGAATAGTATCCGGCTAATACAAATCCTTATGAGTTTAGCTCATTTGTTCTTAGTAACAAAAGTATTTTGATTTAATTGGTTTTGATACCTTCAAATAATTTGGACAATAGTGGATTATCAGACTAATTTCTAGACCAGTGCCTATCCTTTGGACTACAGAGTCAAATAAACTAAGATCTCATAGAAACAAAATACAGTAAGCTGCCTTACAACCCACATGCAATTTAGGTAAATTGCCTTACAAGTTACCCTGTCACCTCTAAACTATTGTATCAAATCTTTAAACAAAGCAGTATGCTCCCTGAAACTACTCACAAAACTTAGTTCTTTCCTTAAAATAAACTTGTAAGCAATCAGATAGTTACCTAATAACCAAAATGCTTTAGAATGCCTTGCAAACTTAAACATAAAAGAGCATACACAGAGAATAAAGAGACAGCAATGGAAGAGAGTAAAATTGCACCGTATTTTATTTATATGATCCAGCTTCCATACATGAAAGATTTTACAACTTCAAAAGATAGACA
>MU227639.1:6123463-6139034 GCA_018584345.1 Thuja plicata
GCATTTCCCTTTTCCTCATCTACTCCTTGTTCAATAGCCTCCTCTGATTTAGGCTTATCTTCAATTTGCATTGGTGGTGGTTGTGCAGGTACATATACCACCTCAGGCTTTGTTTCTAACTCTTTCAACAATTTTTGAATCATCTGATCCCGCTGGTACAATTGTATGCAGCACATTTCCCTGTCCTTAGACAATGCACTTATCTCTTCCAACAATGTGTTACACCTTTCAGACAATTGTTTAGTCTTGTCTTCATTCAAGTGAGCCCAATGTGTCATAATTTGGGAAATTTCCAAATCCCCTGTATTCTGTATAGACCACACCATTTGATTTCCCACTATATTTTCTTGAATATTCACCAGTTGGGGCTTTTGGTCTTTTGGGCTTAGGCTCCACATTGAAAAAGCCTAGGATTTTGGGCTATACCCAAATCCTTTTATTACATCTCCCATCTGGACCTCACTAGCCATCTTGAGATCTGGCTATTTTCTAATTTGGTCTATGATGATGGCAGATGCCAAATCCCATCCCTCAGCCAATAGTATTCCACTTCCTAGTACCATCTTTCTGGCTTCCTCAGGTGAAATATCCTCACTCTCAGGATCACAAGACTGTAAGGCTACTGGAGCTTCATTTGTTATTGTCTCTTTTCTATCCACAGTCAACTGGGATCTTATCTGTTCTATCTTGTGCCATCTTAAGAAGTCTTTAAACTCCTCTGTTTTAATAAAGCTATCATCAATTAGAAATTTTTGTTGATGAATCAATCTCTCATCAACACAGGCCTTAAGGGGCACCTCAACTTCATCATCTAGGTCAGGCCATTTCTTCTTGCCTTCCCTGATTGCCTTTCTTAGGTTATGATCATGTAACCTACTGCCATGTACTAAGGCCTTAGACTTATCCTTTTTCTTACTTTGTCCTTCCACTAAAGGCTGCCCTACTTCCAATTTCTGCCTCTTTGCAGTAGGCTCATCTACATCATCAGGTTGGGTAGAAATTGTCAAATCTATCATGTGACCCTCTGCTCCCTGCAACTGCGGTATTTCAGCTATATCCTGCTGTGATGCTTGTTGTGGTGAAGGATACATAGTAGGACATGCATAATCACTGTCACTACCACTATCATATTCTGACTCTGAATAATTAGGTGTTTGAGCACCCTTCTTGTCAAACACTGTATCCAGTTGCTCGATAAGCACATAATAGTTGTTTATCATGGCTTTGATCCTGTCAAAATATGGGAGGTCAGGGTAAAAACCCCCATAAGACAACTCATTCCTCTTTATCTGCTTCTCTAGCTTTAGCAACTCTTGGATTCTCAGTCTCCTTGTATGAATATCATCTTCATCTAAGATGTTCCTTCTTGCATCTTCTTCTATGCACTCACAGTGGACATTTGTGTTGGGGATTGTAGGTGTATACAATTTCCTAACCCCTTCCATGAAACCCTCTGGATCAATGTATATATAAGGGGCTGCCCCCATTCTGTACTTTTCCAACCATTGACCTACTGCATCAATGGCACCTTTCCCAATTGTGAAATGAGAAATCTTAAACTGCCTAGGGGTTATAGTCCCCTTCTTATGTGGTGCAAAGTTCTCATTATCTGTTAACAACAACTGCAATATGAATTCCATTGCAGCTACTCTTGCAGGCACATAATATGGTAATAAATGAGGTGGGTGAATACACCCATATACTCTGATGACTGTGTAATTTTCTTCCATAAAGAAGTCACCCCAATTGTGCTTTCCACGCCAGCTATCTGTATAATCATAGGGCCTCAGCAATTGTATAACCTTCAATGGGATTCTTGTTCTGCTTGTTCCCAAACTTTGTACCATTGGATATACAATCCAATTCTGAAAGGCACAGTAGTCACACTCCCTAGAAGTGTAATTCCAAACCCTCACCCAAAAATGGATAGGATTTGGTGCTGACTGATAAAATCTCTGAGGAGTTAAATTATTAATATCCATGATGACAAAATTGAAATACAAAAGGAGATGCATAAGAATTGAGTAATGCAAAAATTTGGGCTCCTTCTCCTTTGGGTTCTTCAATCTCTTCTGGGTTGCAATGAAACCCTCATGAATTTCATCTATAATGTGCTGAATATAGTCATAACTAGTGTTAGAGTGGACCTCTTGTAGGTCCAATACCATCATCAAGATGTCAGCATCAATCTTTTCTGCATCACCATCTATTCCCAACACTCTACATAGGGCATATGCAACATACTTGATGTAAAAGTGTAGATCCTTGTAATAATATGGGCTGTCCCCTGACATAGGATCTAAATAATTTTTCACTTCTTTTAGCATATGCTTTTGCAACTAGCCCCTAGCAATCCCAGGCTTTTCAGTATACCTCTGTTTTTGCTTTTTCATGTCAATTTTGGTAGACATGGTGCTGAATAAGCCGAAGGCTTGCATGAATGAATGTCTATTTAAGATTAAAAGGGCAGTGCCATCATCCCTACTGATAGTTTTAGACAAAGCATCATAGTGATTGGCTAGGTCTAAGAATAAGTCTACATCTAAGAAGACATCAGGAACAAGCAACCTGGCTAAACCACAGGTCCAAGGGTTTGATACTGGGATGGGCTTATCAGAATTCTTATAAAAATAATTGATGAGGGAAAAACCTATTGTCCCTAGAGTCACGGCATCTTGAATGTCTTTATACTCATCAATGAGGACATTAGCATTAGCCTTCTTATTCTGTGTTGAACCAGGCAGGAGACAGAGGAATTCATCTGAGTAGTTCACTTTTCCCTTTTTCTCCTCCTCACTTCCTCCACTTTTCGAAGCAACACTAACAGTCCCGCTCATACTTGAAATGCCTTGAATCTCTTAATCCTTAATGATATTGAAAAAAATCTATCTCAGAGATTAGCTGACCGTCTTGTGCACAATTTTTAGAACCTTTTGATCAACTCTAAAACACAGCAAACTGAGCAAAATATCTCTTCTCTCTGAAAACTTAACAACTTGGGCTCTGAAAAATAAAAACACGGTGAATGAAAATGAATGCACCATCAAATCCTTATAGCCATCATTCAAAGTACACAGCTCATAATTTGAAAACAACAATTCTGTCTTTAATTCGCCATACTGTGAACTTGAATAAAAACCTAGCCGTAGTTCCATGAACTTGACAGGAAATCAAATTTAAAAGGTGAATCCTCAGAACAATCTTACAAAATTCAAAAGAGCTGACATGTCACACTGTAATTCACTAATTGTCTTACATCTCAGCTACTCTTTCTGCACAGCAATCAAAATACAAGCCTCCGATTGGTTACCGAATGATTCATACTGTCACATCAAAAACTGCCACCATTTTTTAGATTTTGGGATCAAGCGACTGTGCGACTGCATATAATCTCTTTGTCGCGGGCCTCTGTCACTAACCCATTATTTATCTCGAGACATGGTGACAATATACTTTCTTTCCTGTAGCTAACCCAAGTTACCATCCGGCGATCACGCGACCCTACAGAAATCATAGTCACACATAGCTATCCTTAACTCTTTATTTTTTCTGAGACCTTGCGACTAATCGTTGCTTTTAACCCTTTACGATTATCTCTTTATCGCCAAATGTTTTCATTTCATTTCAAGACTATGTGACAACACCTAGTCACCCGATCGCGGAATCAAAAACCTGAGTGCTTAATTCCAGCATGACAAGTTATACGTGCCCTTTTTCTGATCTGACAACTTCGCGACATACCTTCATCGCCAAGTCAGGAGGACATTTTCCTTTGGGCACTTTTGTTCTCAGACTTCATGACCGCCGTTAGATCTCTTGATCTCTTTATCCTACGGTCATCGCTTAATCGCCAAACGATCTTGCATACCTTTAAATCTTTCTCAGACATCGCGACAAAAGGAAAAGCACCTAGTCTCGTGGTCGCTGAGTCCATTTTCTCCTTCTGGCGATCATGTGATAAAACTTTTATTAACCATTCGACTGATGACACATGTCACAAAATCATTTGTTGACTTAGTGCACAATGGAAAATTGAGTCACCATTCTATTCCTGGCGACAACCCGACTATGCTTTACTCAAAACCACAGACGGTCAGTTGCAAAGTCTCAAAAAAAATCTCTTAACCGCCGTTACATCTCGAGACTAAGCGACTAAAGGCTTTGCCTAACTTTTAACTTGAATCCTCTTAGCGATAACACGACATAAGGTAATCGCGAAGTCTGAAGGAATTTCCATAACTATTGAGCATTTCTTGTGATTACCCGACTAATCAGTGGGTCCCCTCTGCATAATTCTTTATTACAAAGTTATCTCGCGACCACACGACACAAAGAAATCGCAGAGTCTTGTAATACCAAAGGAATATACCAAACTTGAACGAGACCATGTGACAAAAGGAAAATGCCAAGTCGAGAGGACTTTTGGAATATTCGTTTGGAGTAATGTGACAAGGTGATTAAATTAAAACACATGACTTAAGTGGACTGAAAAAGCAACGGCGAGACAGAAGTGAAATGACTTAGGGTTTGATTTTCAACGTTTAATACTTGGAAGGCTTAGGGTTTTCAGGGTTTTTTGCAAATTGAGTTAGGTTTATACTTGAAAACCTGAAAACTTGATACAGGTAAACCAAAGGAATGAGAAATAGCTGACTTAAAATCACCAGATCAGAGAGAAAAGAATTGGGAATTGGGAAAACTGCCAAAACAAGAAATACAACCAATAGAACCTAAAGATTATAGATCTTTCATTTACATGAACGAAGGAGAGCTCAACAGTGTTCCTAAACCAAAAAAAGAAAATGTCGAACAATAGAATGATGTTTCTGAGAAACAACAAGAAAATGCCAAGATACAAAAAGACATTGTGCTTGCATCAAGAGGAGACTGTCGAGGAAGAAGAAGAGACGCAAAATGAACCTGAAATTAACTTTGATGATGAATCTAAGGATGAAAAACAAGAGAAAAGAAGACTAGATCCTACATTAGAAAAATATGTGAGAAGACATCATAAACCAGATCAAATTATTGGAGATAAAGATTTAGAGGTCATGACAAGAAGAAAATTAAAAAATTAGACATGTTTATTATGTGAATTTGAGACAAAATAAATGAAAGATCCTCTAGGAAATGAAGATTGGATATAGGACATAAATGAAGAAATTGAACAAATTGAGAAGAACAAAACTTGGATAATAGTACCTAGACCAAAAGACAAGAATGTTATTGGAACAAAGTGGGTATTTAGAAATAAGTTGAATGAACATGGAGAAGTTATAAGAAACAAGGCTAGACTGGTATGAAAATGTTATGGACAAGAAGAAGGTATTGGCTATGGTGAGATATTTTCCCTAGTTGCAAGATTAGAAGGAGTTAGAACTCTACTGGCTTATGCAGCTTACAAAGGATTCAAAGTATATCAAATGGATGTCAAATCAGCATTTTTGAATGGAATACTAGAAGAAGAGGTATACATTGAACAAGGTGAAGGATTTTTTGATTCAAGAAGGAATAATATGGTTTGAAAGTTACATAAAGTGTTTTATGGATTGAAGAAATCTCCTAGAGCATGGTATGAGAGATTGCACAATTACTTAGTCAAGATTGGATTTACAAGAAAAAATGACAACAATAATCTATACTTAAAGTCCAAGAAAGGTAAAGGGATATTGTTAGATGAAATATTTGTTGATGATATCATATTTGGAGGACAAGATGTTTTATGCCAATTATTTGCAAAAGAGATGCAAACGGGATTTTAGATGTCTATGTTTGGAGGGATCAAATTCTTTGTTGGTTTGCACGTATATTAGATGAAGAAAGGTATCTACATTACACAATCTAAGTATATCAAGGAGATACTAAATACTTTTGGCATGGAGGACTCCAGACCTGTAAGTACTCATATGGCTACTAGATAGAAACTATCAAAGACTGACGAAACAACATAAGTGAATCAAACTCTATATAGATCAATGATTGGAAAACCACAATATGTTGTCCACAGTAAACCAGATGTTGCATTAGCAGTTGGGATTGTTGCAATATTTTCTGCAAATCCTAAAGATATTCACTTAATGGTAGTAAAAAGGATTATGAGATATTTGAAGGGAACAAATGACTATGGATTATATTACAAGAAGAATGAGAAGTTTGAACTGAAATTTTACATAGATGCAGATTGGGCAGGTAATGTTGATGACAGAAAGAGCATAAGTGGTGGTGCATTCTTTTTAGGAAAGAGATTAGTCTCTTGGACAATCAAGAAATAGAACAGTATTTCTCAATCTACAACAGAAGCTGAATGTGTCACAGCAGCAGTAAATTTTTCAAACATAGTGTGGATCAAGCAATTGTTGAAAGCTATGAAGGAAGAAATCATAGACCCAGTTGTTATTTTTTGTGATAACACTATTACTATAAATATTTCAAAGAACCCTATGATGCATACAAATACCAAGTATATTGCTATCAAATATCATTACTTGAGAGAGTTGGTACAAGACAAAGAAGTAAGACTTGAATATGTTAATACAAAGGAACAGTTGGCATATATATTTACTAAATCTTTACCTAAGGATGCTCATGAATATATAAGAGGGAAATCAGGGGTGATTACCCTATCTGAGGCTAACTGAGATCGCATGGAGTGGTTGCATCAAATGTACTACAAAGAATATCTGACATATTGATGCAAAAAGGTGGTCACACTTTAGGAGTCACCTAAAGTTGTGAAGTGTTAAGCAAAAGATGCCGATCAGTCATAAGCAAGATGAAAGAGGGAGCATTGAATTCAAAAACCTGACACACAGATATCTACATGTTGAAGATGTATGTCTTTGGGAATATTGTCCAAGAGGGAGAAATACTTGAGAATACTTGAGAGAAATGTACAGTAAGGAAAGACACTTTAAGGAAGAAATAAAAAATGAGGGAGATAAGCTACAAAGAGAAATCTATCCAAGAGGGAGACAATATCTATACTAGAGAGAATCAAAATGAAGCTAAGGACATTAATGAAAATATGTTTAGAGAACATACTTTTTGGATTGTTTGGGAACCTTGCATATGTTGTTTGTTTGCATGTGTTTTCCATCAATGCTAAAGAGGGAGATTGTTGGATATTACAATTGAAACAATTGTTATATTTCCATTGATGTAAAACCTTAACTGGTAAGACAGTTTCTATCTTGTAAAGTGCCATATCAATTAATAGACGAAGAAGATTTGAAAAAAAGAGATAACAAGAAGACCTAGTGAAATGGTTGAGTTATGTGAAACTACAATGGGTACTTAATGATATCACACCTTGACAAGGTAATATATTGTTTATCTTAAGTCTAAGTGATGTTTGGATGACCACAAGATTAGTCTTTATCAAGTTACAAAGCAGAAGATTAAGTTCAAAATAGTTTGTGTCGAGTAATGTTGAGTGATGCGAGTGTCGACCAAGCACCAGTATATCCCAAGAAAATTTAGTATCGTACAAGAATCAGTATTTGCTGAGTGTCAGAGAATTACCAAGTTACATAGAGATGACCGAGTGACAGTGCACAATATTGACTGAGTATTAGTATTATGATAGTTTAAGAAAGGTTTGAGATCCCAACTGACATAGTTGATTTTCTTAAGATATGTGAAGCATATTTAAGATAAGGATGATTTTTGAGGAGAATTAAATGAGCATTTAATATATGTTTAACCATTTTTATGTATGGATTCAAGAAGGATTTTTAGGATTTATTCTACAATGTAGATGGAAACAAAATATTGGAAGGATTTGTAGGATCTGACCTAAACCTAATATCTATGGTGATGATTAAGAGACAATGGATCGAGCTACCTGATTAGAGATTTATAAGTTTAACCTAAATGTAGGTTATGTGTGTGTGGTATGTGGTTAATTCAGTTGATTGACAAAATATAAGAAGAAGGAAGAGAAGGCTGAAGAGACCAGTACAAGACTACACAATGGTGATTGCTTAAAGGATTTTTGAGCAGATAAGAGTGATAGAGATGACAGTGAAGGCTAGTTAGTGAATTATCATTTGAGCTATAATTGGACTTGTATTTGCAAAGTGAGTTGTATGTTTCAGATCACAATTTTTTGTTACTTTCTAACCATTGTATCAGTTGCAAAATCCTTTTAAACAAGGTTGACCTAACAGTCATATTGTTAAATCCTTTAATCAAGGTGACATTCTAATGGAAAGGTCTAAGCCCTCTAACAAGGTTAACTTTTAACAGAGTGATTAAATCCTTTAACCGGGTCACATTTAACAGTGTGTATTGTAACCTTTAACCAGGTTGGCTTTTTCACAGAGCTCACTTCAGAAGAGTGAAAAATTGGTAGCGTGTTACTGGTGGTTTTTCCCATATTGGGTTTCCATGTTAAATTATGGTTTCATACTTGTGTGAATGTTATTTGATGTGTTGTACTATTAAGAGTTTTATATTCTACAAGTTGATTATAGTAGGACAGTAAACTGCAATTTTATATTGTTGATCATATCCTATAGGGACCGAGTGGATCTGAGTTGGTTGAAGTGTTTAAAAGTTCAATTGGTACATCTAGACCTTGGATAACTGATTCACCCACCTTTCAGTTATTTTAAATCATTATAACATCCCATACTATTGATAAGAAAGGAGCACAAGATGTGACTTGTGATCATATCAGAGAGATGATAGAGGCTAAAACAAAAGCTACTTATTATTGTGGTGCATATTTTTTAGTGGCTCATCTAGAAAGATGGGTTCCTTCATATTCTTAGATATCTAGAGATGGGTAGAGTAGTCATAGAGGATAGTCTAGATGAGGGATTATAGGTCTTCCTCCTAGGCCTCTAGGGAGACTGAATGTAGGAGAAAGTATAGGGGGTGGTCCAAGACCATCTAAAGTTGTAGGTGGTATGGGTATTGGTGGGATAGGTACAAGTGGCACTTTGATGACAAGGCCCACAGAGTAAAGAGGCAGCCATGCCTAGTTCTTCTTTGATGATATCAGATTTTGATGGTGTACTCATGTATTGATCTTTTGATTACATGATGTATTTTGATATTCCCCCCCAGATATTATGATTATTATCTTTTTTTGATGTCACTGTACATTGGAAATTGTGATTTTTGAGATATATGATGATGCACTGGACTATTTTGGATGCATTTCTATATTATTTAATGCATTCTTTTATGTTTTTTGTAGTATTTATCGATTTAGATGCATTTATGTTATACCTATGGATTATTATGCATATGTTGGATACTTTATTTATATGAATGTATAAATGAGATGATGTATGTACTTGAATACCTATATGAGATTATGTATTTACATAAATGTATGGTTGAGATGATGGTTCAATGCATGCATAATAGTTATATGATGATTACTTTATGTTATGTGATGCAATTGTTTTTTCTTTTATCATGTATGCAATGATATATTGATTAATGAAATGTATATGTAATGAATGCAATGATGTGATCTTATGATGTACTAATTTATAATGAGTAATCATGAATAATGAATAATGTTTGATTATTAATGATAAATGAATGATTCTTAATGATTAATTATCTTTAATGGTAAATAGATTGATAATAAATGCAACCTAGATGTTAATGAAATACACTTAAATGGTTAATGCATTGTACGTAATGATAACTAATGAAATGCATTTAATGTTAATAATGATTAATGAAAATGAAATTTAATGAAATGATTGCAACCTAAATTAAAATGAATAATGGAATGCAATGATAATAATGACAATGATGAAGAGTTAATGATAATAATTAATAGTTAATGAAAATATAATGAATGAGTTCTAGATGAAGATTATTAATGATATGGACATGATTTTGTTAATGTCCAATGTACTCAATCTTAAAGGAGAATCTTTGATTCAATTTTGAAGCCTTGATAAATACCATTAAGGGTTCCAATGCAAGATCTAAACCTAATCGTGAATGAAACTTACATGCAAATGTAAAGATGTCATTATCACCTTTCATTGAGTCTTTTTATTTTGTATTTTATCATCACTAATATTTTTTGAATTCTTTGTATCATCATTGATCTTTTTTGTTTTTGAAATGTTGAAATTGGTACAACCATCACTGGTATAATTGAACCATGATGATATGAATACCGCTTTCATCAGTTTTGATGTTGCAAGTTGATACAATCATCAAGGTATAAAGAACCAATATGACCTAAGTATCATTTGCATAAAATAGACAAGAATTAACTCTTTTCGTATGCAAATTCAGAATGTAGTCAATGATACTCTGATTATCATGTCCTGAAACAAATTTGCACACTGTTATGAATTAACTCACAAGTAGAAAACAAAGAAAAATATCATGCTCCATCATTTCTTATTTATTCTGAAGACATCTTTGAGTTTCTAAAAAGACAATATTGCTTTAGAAATCAAGAAACAACCAATGAACATAGTTGCTATTGCAATCTGATCCTTTATTTAGAAGAATTTATCCATTTGTTGTGTTGATGTTTGATCTTAGGTTGATAGAATGTTTTGATGTTTGGATGTTGATGATTAGATGTTTGATGTTCAAAAGTTAGAGATCTTAATCTTGGTTTCAATGTGTTTGTCTAATTCATGTATGTTTGATCCATTTACCTCAATGATTACTCAATCCTAGAATTTTTATTTTTCCCCCAGTTTGACTTGACAAAACGATGATGGAAATGGGAAAATTCTAAACCATGATAAAAGTTGTTATTGGAAAAATGAGATATGCATATGGAGGTTTATTATGAATATTTAGAAGGAGAATAGAATGAAAATAGGTGCAATGTGATGTACTTGATAGATAAGGAAGCTCAACCTGAGACAAGTAGCACCTGTTTACCAGGTTTTCACTAGTTTTTATTGTAATTTTTTTATTTTATCTGATTTTTTTTCTTTTTTTTTCTCTTTTTATATTTTTTAGTTTTCTATTTATTATCAAGGCGCCTTTTACCAAATTTTTACCAAGATAACCATGTTTTCAAGATCTTTTTCTAATTTTTAGTTCTTTCCTTAGGATCATTTTCTGTTGTTTTTGGATTTTTTTAGGATCTCTTTTTGTTGTACAAACTAGACTCAAGTTGTCAGGTATATAACCTTTTTAGATGAAGTTTTTTGATAGGTTCTTGAAGTAGGTCTCTGTCACATGTGGAAAATTTGTAGGTCCCTGATCCATATGTTGTTACTATGACAAAAGGACCTAGTCACTTGGCTTCAAATTTTCCTTTCTTTTCTCTATCTTGCTAATTTCTTAGATTCTCCCTCAATACTAGATCACCCACTTGAAATTCCCTATGTTTCACCTTATTTTTGTAAATTCTTTACATGCATTTTTGGTAGAATTTAAAATGATTATAAGCTTGTTGTCTCCTCTCATCAAGTAATTTTAGCTATTGCAATCTAGATACTTTGTAGTCTTCATATGATAAAATGATATGTGATGAGACCCTTAAGGAAAGTATCTTCACTTCTAGAGATAGGACTGCTTCTGATCCATAAAATAGGGAAAAAGGTGTGGCTCATGTTGGTGTTCTGATGCTAGTTCGGTATGCTCATAATGAAGGGTTTAATTGAATATGTCAATCCCTCCTGGAATCATGAATTGCCTTCTTCAAATTTTTTAAGATATTTGTTTTAGAAGCTTCTGTCTGACCATTTCCTTGAGGATAGTATATAGATGAGAAGTTTTGAATGATATGAAACATTTCACAAAGTTCTTCTACATCTTTGTTTTTGAACTATTTTCCATTGTCAGTGATGATGGCATGAGGGATACCATTTCTATAAATGATAAATTTTAAGATGAACAAGGATATCTATTTTCTAGTAGTAGTAGAAATAGGTATAACTTCCACACTTTTGGTAAAATATTTTGTGGCTATAATTATATATTTATGACCATTGGAAGACAGTGGATAGTGTTGCCTCCACTTTTAAACATGTAGCCATCTCAGAAAAGTGGAAGTTTTGCGTCTTAGTGAAGTCTAATCGCGTTTGAGTCTAGGTCAATGTCCTTTAAGTAATTGGGAATCACCATCGAATTTTCCATTTTTCCCTTCTCCCTCCGCATTCCCTTAGCCGGGTGGATTTCTCCCTCACGCATGATAAGTCCGCGGGTAGTCTAGTAACTAATCTGATGGGGGTTCTCGCATTATTTTAATCCTTGAAGAACTAATTATCACTGGCGGAATTCTCCATTCAACAGTTAAATAGGGGCTTGCAGAATTTTAGAAATCATCTTCTCCATTGCGGGTTTCTACCAGCGAAGTTGATTTTCTTCTTAGTATGAATGGAAATGTTTGCAGAAGTATATTATGAAGAGAAATGGTATTGGACAGTGAAATTGTTAACTACAACATAGAAACGGATCCGGGGACCAGTTAAAAGGAAGTTTGGAATCAAGAAAAACTCAAAGCAGAGAATTAGAATTCAGCTTCTCTGTGGTGGAATTCTACCTAAAAAGGTAATTTTCCGCAAAGGCAGAAAAGAAGAAGGAGCGCTGTGGTGGACCCCACAATGGGTTTTTGAAGCACTTTTTCAATTTTCCAGGTAAGAGAGAAATGTTTAAATATTGACTCAGAAATTAAAATAAATTATTTGCGGAGAACTGAAAATTGCTTTCTCCACCAGCGGAGTTCTCACCCGTAGAGAGATTTTCCGCAAGCAAAGAAACGCACCCAATGTTATATTAGGCAGATTTTCTCTAAGTGGAGCACCCCATTTCTGATTTTCTGTAAGTCCACAAAAAATGGAAAAGTAAGGAGAATAAATGAAAATGTTTCTGTTAGGGCAACGGGAATAGTGAAAAGACCCCAAGAGATCCGTTAGGGCTCCGCATTGATGGTGTTAACGGGTTTTCTTCATAAATTCATTCGTGTGGCGCGAATGCTAAGAATCAACGGTGACATTTAGATTTCTATAAAGCCAGAAATGTGAACAGTATTTTAAATCACTGTTTCTTCTTTGCTGCTATTCAATTATTCCGCCCAACCCATTTGCATTCGTAGCATCTTAACTGTAAGCTCTATATCTTGTGTTTTCGAAGGCCCTTATTATTGTATAGCAAAATGGCCACTAGGTTCTCCGGCTTTGATAGATTGAATGGCATTAAAACCACTCTGTAGAATCTCACAGATACTTCTCTGTACTTTTACGACATACATGATCTCCAGAAAAGACTGAAAGCAGAGCCAATTCAGCCCATAACAAAGAAGCTTAGAGAAAGTGGCTTGATTGAAGTAGCAGGGTTTCCAGTGGCCGTCCAAGCTCCGAAATTGATATATGAATGTATCAACCATTACAACCCAGACACCAGACAGATTATACTGCCAGACGACATAGTGCTTCTATCTATTGATCATCAAACAGTGGTGAATTGCTTCCGTGTACCTGAACGGGATGAATTCTCCAACTTAACAGTATCGCACGCGGCTTCTGAGTTTTCTGTGAAGAAAATGGTGTGGAGGAGAGAAATTATGCACTCATGGTTTCAGAAGTCACGAGGCGCTAAAAGAAAGGTGCCAAAGACTCTATTTGGATCAGACTTTAAGCCCAAAATTATTGATATTCTGGTGCTCATTCATAGAATGAGAGGTGAAGTCGAAGCCCTAAATTTCATTGAGCAATACTTCTTCATAGTACAAGTAATATGCTCAGGTACACAATATGTCGATTGGGCTCAGGAGGTAAGTGAAAATTTGTCCAATGCCCTCCGTGCCGCAAAGTTCTACAATACATTTTATATGTCTTCTTTCCTCATCTATATGTTGGCATCACTACAAATATGGCCGGGTCTTCCGAGATTGGAAGATTTCCCAGATAATGTTAAATGCTACGAATTTTACCCATGTTTGCAATTACATAATAGCTATGGAGATTATGTTCGAGTGAATGATGCTTTCACTATGAGAATTTGCAGGGAATTGCAGGATGCCCTGAATGGAGATTCAGCCTAGAAGCGATGGAGGCCATTAGCCAGTTTGGGAATTTCTTCATTCATTTCTCATCATTTTCCTATCTACGTCTTGCAGCCTTTAATGGATTCCCCTTGAAGCTGCCAAGATATCCAAGTAATATGATCATGCTGATTGAAATGGTGAGACAAGCAGTGCACGTGAACCTGTTGAGTGCAAGCTTGAGAAAGAAAGGGTATGAATTCCCTATGAAGGTCGGGGATTTCAGTTGCGAATCCCATTCGGATGCCAAGAACATGCTGAAAACATTCAAAACCAGATATCACCTGGAATCATATGGGGTGATAAGGCCTATGTTCAACCCCAAAGGCTATGTAAGAGATGTATTGCAGATTGGAAGCACAGTCAGACACATCACCGACTTTGAAGATTATTTTGCTGACTGCAAAGATGAATTTGAAAGCCATGACCGTGCTTTTGCCAGGTTCACAGTTGAGCAGGTGAAGACATATGGTATTAACCTGGATATTGAAGGAATTGAAGATGATGGCCAGAATATGTATAGAAATACTTATCTGACCAAAATTAGAAACACCTCCATCAGTTTTGAGCCTAGTGGAGAAGTCGCGGAGGACTTAGAGACAATGAAGGCAAAAATTATCAAGAGAACAGGAAAATGGTTTGAATGGACTGCTAAAAAGAAACGAACAAGAAATACATCTAATCAAGCGTCTCCATCAGTGGCTGCTTCCTCCTCCACTTAGGGGACCACTACAAGTGTGATGCCAGCAATTTCTCAAGGACCCGCTCAGCCTGCGGGAGGAGGTGACCAACCGCCAGACAAGAGCATTCCATTGGATAAGACCTGCCATGACGGCTCTCGACCAGTGATTGGGACCCAAATGGAAGAGAAGAAAGAAGAGGAGAAGAAGGAAAAAGAACTGAAATATAGTGCAGTTACTCCTCACACCACTCCGATTTCATCTCCTCATGTTACCCCAGTGCCTTTGCCTCATCCTAGTCCTAGCACTCCTGTGAGTGTAACATTGCTACCCGTGGATAGTTCTCCAGTGCAAATTGTGGATTTGGGAGATGGAGAGAGTAGTAGTAGTGAGTCTTCAAAATTAGACGGAGCAGCTAAGAAGAATGCCAAGACAAGCCAAGCCTCTCTGAAGTTGGTCCCTCAAGTCCCAAAAAAACCTTTTGCCACACCTACAGTAGCAGCCACCCCCGTTAAAAGGAAGATGTTCAAAATCGATTCACTGGGGGCTGCATCCCAAGTAATAAGCACTAATTCATGGCTAGAAGACACCCTAGAGAGGAAGAAACAAAGGATAGATGAGAGTACTCCAGCAAAAGATACTATTTCCCTTGTGGTACAGTTTGGATCAGCACTCGCCCAAGCCAAGAAGCAGAAGTCGCTGTCAATATTAGGCCATGATCCAGCCACAGGTCACTTGACCATGGAGATAGCGAAGCCTAACAAAGAGGGAAGATTGGAGGATATGGCTATTGATGATTTTACATTGCATTCAATAGACCTCGGTGAAGCAAGGCATGATACCAAGGTTGGTCTGTGGAAGTCAACCAACGAAGTCATTGAAGAACAATTAGAGAGCC
>MU227639.1:6152071-6179761 GCA_018584345.1 Thuja plicata
CCTCCTTGCCTGGATTAAGTCCTGTTTAGGCTTGATTCAGTTTAGCCTCTTCTGCTCTCGGGTTAAGAGCATACCCCCATGTTAGTGTAAGATCAAAACATCATTCATTGCATATCTATTTTAGGGACCTATACCTACCAATTCAGAGAAAAGCTGGTAATCTTGAAGGGCTTTTCAACTATTGTATTCAGATTGTGTTCACAATTTGGGCATTAGAGAGTCATTTCTATAATAAGAAATAAAGAACAAATCTGTTTACCAATAGATAGATCATCCCTATCAAATCAAAACCCCATTGATAAAAAGGCAATGGTGTAGTGAGAGGGTGTAGTGCTTGTGTTGGTACATGAATCAAGTTCCCATGAACTTGGCATTTTTGGCATATCTTTGCAAACTGAAAAGAATCTTTCTCCATGGCCAACCAATAATATCTAATTTTTAACAGTTTCTTAGCCAAGGTTAAACCACTCGAATGTGAACCAAAAAAACCTTCATGAATCTCTTGTAAGGAATTGTCAGATTCCTCACTCTCAAGACATCAAAGTAAAGCTCTATCAAGACCTCTTAGATATAATGTGTTGTATGTCAAGCTATAACAAGAAGCTTGTTGGATAAACTTACTCTTTTGGTTTCTTGATTGGTTTTGAGGTAAGGTACTATCCTTCAAATAGGTATAGATAAGGCCATAGCAGGTAGAGTTAGGACCCACGATTAAAAAATGATATTGGATTCAGATGAAAAACTTACCACGTATTCCACTAAGAATTCATACTGAGCGTTCTAATCAGGTAGTTGTAGTTGTGAAGATAGGGAAACATGATTTTTTAAGATTTTGGAATAGTCTACCTTGAGGGGTGATGAATAAGATTCATGCTCCTGAGCCATGTTGTGTATAGGATCCATCAAAATATAATTTCTAAGTTTGTGCTATAACTGTGACAATATCTACATTTGTAAGTTCAACGTGCATTGGTGCTTTACTTGAGATACGTGCTATTTATAGTTTATAAAATTTCACATGTCCTTTTATTGCTCATCTATCGACATATTCAATGCCAAATTCACTTAAAATCATAAACCATTTTGCTAATATGTCTGTTAGAGATTATTTTTTGAGAAGATACTTTAGAGGATCTATCTTAGCTATCAATTTGATTGGATGTGTTAGCATGTAATGTCTTAAATTTTGAGATGAAAAGACAACCGCTAAAAAATATCTCTCAATGAAAGTGTAATGAAGTTCATATTTGACCAAGGTTCTACTGATGTAATAGATTTCCCTATCTTTTCCTTTCTCATCTTGTTGTGCTAAAAAATCTCCTAATGAATTTTCTATAGATGGGATATATAACAACAATGGTTTTCCTACTATTGGAGCCATCAATATGGGTGGATTCATAAAATATTTTTTTAGTAGATAAAAAGATTCATCACATTTTGAATCCCATTTGAAGGATGTATCCTTGTGAAGAAATTGTGTGGATGAGTGACATTTTTTCTCTAAATGAGCTATAAATATCGTAATAGATTGTACTCTTCCCTACAATGATCTAAATTGATTGATATTTCAAGGAGCTCCCATTTTCATAATAGGTTTCACCTTAGCTGGATCTACTTTAATTCCTCTAGCTGAAATAATATATCCTAAGAGATTTACTAATTTTACCCAAGATTTCAAGATGAACATCCCTGGTATATGATTTTGCTAATATGTCATCCACATAGTCTTAAATAAAGGTGTGCATCATATAATGAAAGATTGTAGTGATTCTCCTTTGAATAAACTCTAACATTTTTCAAACTAAAAGGCATAATATTCCAATAGAATGTTCCTCATGCACTTGTAAATGGTATTTTTTTCCTAGTCCTCAAGTGTAATTTTAATTTGGTTTTACTCAGAAAATCCATCCATCATAGATAACATAGAGTGTCTTGCCATTAAGTCCACAATTGTATCTATGTTTGGTAATGGAAAATAATCTTTAGGGAAAGCCTTATTAAGATCTCTAAAATCAGTAAATAATTTGATGATTTTTTCTAGTTTTGATACGGGAACAATGTTGGAGATCCACTCTACATAAGATATAGAGCAAATGAAACCAAAATCTAATAGTTTCTTCAATTTTGTTTTCACCAATAATGTTGTATGGGGGTGCATTTTCCTTAGTTTTTGTTTGACTAGTTGAGCTCCTGGAGCAATGTTGAGATGATGCATAATTAGATTTGGATATAATCCAGGCATATTAGTATAAGACAAGGAAAAATTGATTTGTCTTTCTTTGAAAAACTTTATGAACTCTTTTCTTTCTTCTTCTATCAAAGATTTAGCTAGATGCATTATCTTGGGTATTTCTTCGATTCCAATGTTGTTCTTCTCTGTTAGTTTAATAAGAATAGATGACCTCTCCTGATAGTGCTCAGGGAGTGTTCCAAGTCTCTAATCCTCAGGTTCCTTGGATACGTTTTCACCTTTGGATACATAATTTCTTTTATCTCTTTTTTCTAGACCTAGTACTATCACATTGTAGTTTTCACCACTAGGTCTTTGATTTATTTCTTTGTTTTTGTGACTAAGAGACTTGTCAAAGTATCTTGGTAGTATTCACTGGTGGAATTTGGTTCAACTGCATTAATATATAGGGATAAATAATAGTAAGTAGGAAAGGTGTCCATATCCATGGGTTTGGTTTGTTCCTACTCGATAAGTTCATGATATATCAATGGTAAGGGATCATGAATTTGGTTTAGATCAACTGGGGTAAGGGTCCTGATAGTATTGTGTTCAAGGTTGTGCATAGTATCATCAAGGTCTATAATGCGAGCTTACTCAAGATTGTCTATCATGGTCATATTTTTTTTGTCCTCACTAAAGTATTCCTCAACATATTGTTAATCTATGTTATTTATGTTTGGTAAAAAGCTAGGAAGAGGGAGTTGGGCTACGTAACCCCCTGTTTGTTTTAAGTTTTTTTTTAATACTTAATTAAGTTTACTTTATAAATTTTATTTAATATTTTCATAAATTAATTTAATTTAGTTTATTTATTTTTATATTAATATTTAATAATTATAATTATTAATATTTAATAATTATAATTATTAATATTTAATAATTAAATTTATTAATATTAATAGTTATTAATTAAAAATATTAATAATTATGTTAATTATTTATGTAGGTAATTATTTTATGTTTTAGTAATTATTTTTAAATTAATTTGTATAAAGAGTTTTATAAATTGAGTTATAGAAGTTAAATTGATGTTTTATTAACGAAATTAATTAATTCAATGATGTTAATAACTAGTCAATTTAAAGATTAACTTGGTAAATATTTGATTTATTTGTAATGAAATTTTTATTGGGGTATGTTTTATTTGGCCTTGATGATGAAGGTCAATTTGGGTAGAATTATGCCCTAGGTTGGATTTTGCTCTTTGAGATTCAGATTATTTTTATGTTTTATACTTTTGCCTTCTGGAGTGTTTATGTGAAAAATTTATAAATTTTTTTATTTCATGATTATTTTTTGTGTTGATTTGTATACATCTGTTGCTTATGTTGTGTTTTCTTTGAGTCTCTTATCATTACGTTATTTAACCATGAAAAGGTGATGACCATAATTGATGAGTCCTAATTAACTTGGTCACCTTGTTTCTACTGTTATGGTGGTTCTGCATTCTGATTGTTGGTCCTTGTGGATTACGTTACTCCATTTTTGGAGATAGGTTCTATTGATGTTTTTATGATCATCGATCTTGTGATGTGATATGAGTATTGGTATTGATTATTGAGATGTCTAGTATGGGATGGCTAGTATGGAACCTTGTATAGGATGTATATTTCTTTGTTATGCTCTAGCATTTGCATTGGTGGTCACCATGACTTAACGCTTACAAGAAGTCTTTTACGGTTTTGGTTTTGTCTTCTTCTTTGGTCCTATGGCTAGGAGCATTAGGGTAGGTTATCTAAGAGTGTAGAGGGGAAGTGGCTTGCAATGGGGGCCAGGGCCCCAAGAGGCTACTAGGGTAACTCATTGTAAGTTGACTTAATAAGTGATAACTTAATGAAATTATTTGAGAGAGAAATTAATAAGATAAATATGTGCCTCACCCATGCCTTGAGTGCTAGTACTGTCTAGGATGGGAGTGAGAGAGGATACTTGTTTGAGGTCTTCATGATTAGAATCCTTATCTGTATGAAAGGATTACTGAGCCACATAGAGTCACTTGGGGGCCATGGCCAGTTGGGCTACTAGGGTAACTCAAGGGTGGAATTATGTGATGACACTTCCCTATATGTGTCCTAGGTCCCTACATGAGTATTTGGTACACTTGTTCTGGTCTCTTGATCATTTATGCTTTAAACCTTGGTATCCTCTTGTTGCCTTTTTATCTAGTGTACCTTTGCATTTTTCTTTCTTGTTTGGTTGTTTCCCATGTGTGTGCACCTGTTGTTATCTCCTTAGTATGGTGGGAGTGGACCTTTGGTTCCACAAGGTCGGGTGGTAGTGATTCTTATTACCATTGAGATTTGACGTTTGTGACTTTTACTTGGATGATCCTTGTTGTAGTTGTACCTTATTATTCTTCATTGTTGGAGACTTGCTCCTATCTTTCTTATGTGGTAGACTTATATCACCCTACCAGTTGTGATATTCTTGGAATATTGTATTGTACTTTATATTGAGTTTTGTCACATACCCTGCGACTTGTGTAGTGGATGTTGGTTCATTATGTATACCTTATGGTATTAGTTGTATCTAGGTTTCATATATGAAATGATGATGTTGATTATTCATTTGCATTATATGAATATTGTATATTGTTAATTATATTTATTAGATTAGTTATCTTACATAATTCTATATCATGGAACCCTCAGGATTCGTAATCTATAAATGAGTTACATTTATGACTATGTATTGTCTTATGTTATATTGCTTCCATGTTTTCATTCATTATCAATTGTAAACTATAAAAAAAAATCATTCTGTAAATGTTAGTATCATGTTTAAGGTTAACTTCTTATGGGTTTCTTGGCGGGGCATTATAGTCCTGATAGTATTGTGTTCAAGGTTGTGCATAGTATCATCAAGGTCTATAACGTGAGCTTACTCAAGATTGTCTATCATGATCATATTCTATTTGTCCTCACTAAAGTATTCCTTAACATATTGTGATATATTTTCTAGTAGTATATACCCTGAACTTTGACCCTTTAATAATGTGGGTATGTAAGGTTGTATTTGATTTTACACCATTCTATGATTTGAACTTTTTCCTTCAATAGATGTAGGCATATAAGAGTTCACTACATCAATATACTTATCCTAAAAAGATCCATATGATAATGAGTCTCACTCCCATTTTTTGGATTCTTAATCACTATATGATTAAAATTTGAGAATCTATTCATGAATGTGGATTAAATATTTTTTCAGTATATCCCTCTTCAAGATATCCCACTCCTATCTTTTCTTTGTGATTCCGGGAAGTGGGTTGTATAGGTTATATGATTCCTTTTTTTAATTTTTCCAATGGAACTTGATCCTTCATAACTCATTTTCTACATGATTTGAAATCCTTTCACATATTGATGTGTGGGAATATCTATGTGTTGAACTCTTTTATCATATTTTTCTTCATCTTTATACAACCATTGTAATATTTCATTTTCTTCACTATCTCCAAGTTTTGTAATAGCTCTCACAAATTTATCATTATAGGTTTGAGGAGATTTTTATTCTATTGTTTATGTTATAGATGGTCATAAATAAGATCTAGGATAAATAGTAATCTTTTCCACTGGTAGAGAATATTTTCTCCTAATCCCTTGTCCTTGAGTTGTAGTTTACTCTCAAAGTCCTTCATTAGAGTATCCATATTTAAGCAGTGAGATGTACCATCCTTTTTCTCTTTTCATTTTTTTTTTCATATAGAAGAGTTTGATTCTTTCTCTTTTCTTTGCATGATGTGGAAGAACTAAGTTCTTTCTCTTTTTCCTTAGGTGGTGTAGAAGAAATAGGTTCTTTTAATTTTTCCTTTTGTGATACATTTAATCTAGAAACTCCTTCCTTTGTCTCCACATTTGAGTCATTTGATGTAGAAGCCTCTCTATTATGTGGTATTATTGAATCTGTGATAGGATTTATATTGTTTCAATATTGAAATGGATTAAGATCACCACTAATAATTATTTATTGACCAAGATATGGTAATTTCAAGAATTGATGGTATGTTGATGGGACCGCTTGCATTTTGTGGATCCATGGTCTTCCCAATAATATGTTATAGGAAAAATTCAAGTCTAGGACTTGACATACTGTTTATTTTTGGATTGGTCCTATCCTGATTGGTAGTACAACAAGATATTTAGAAGATATTTCTTCATCATCAAATGCATTGATATTGATCTTTCTCTTTGGATCAACATAATTCTCTGAATATCCTAAGGCACAAACTAGATTCAAGGTACAAATATTTAGGGAAACTCCCCCATCTATTACGACACAATTGACTCTATTGTTTTTGTATGAGGACCTCTATATATATTGGGAGATTATGAGGGTGATTTAGAGACATGTCATCATTTTTGGAAAATGATAAGAAATGGGATGCAGTAAGATGTCCTACCATATCTTGGAATTGATCCACATTCAATTAATTATGAACAATTGTGTCAACGAGGGCTCTTTCCAATATGTCCTTATATGATCAAGAATGTTTTAGAAGCTCCAAGATGGAAATTTGGGATGGTGTCTTTTGGAGTTGATCTACCAAATTATATTTTTTATATATTGAGGGAGTGTTATTTGATGTTATTTTACTATTTGTCCCTCTTAATGTCTCTTTGGCTTGACCTTGTGTTCCAACAGGTGAAGTCTCTTTTCCTTGTTTATCCCTAATAACGATGACATTGATGGTGTTGTCAAATCCCAATAAGGTGTTTATGGTGTTGCATACAATGAAAAATCGTCAAAGAACAACATTAATTAAATTCATGCCATTTGAATTAATTCAATAAAATTCATCTAACTATGTAATTAAATTCAACATTTGATTATATAGTCATCTTTAATTAATTAAATCCAACACATTTACTCAACACACATGGATAATTTAATTAATTCTTTTGAATTAATTCCTTCCTAAAATTTCTCACCTACCACTACATGAAAAAATCAAATAAACCAATGAGAGATCATCTTTAAGCTCACAAAGATCACTCCAAGCCTTTTCTATCTGGACCATCCAATCTCATAAGGCAATCTTGACAATCAATTTTGGACACATCATCAACCCCTAACTCCAACCATATCTTGACCATGGTTAATTAAACTCACCCCTGACACCTTGAGAAATCCTATAAATAGGATGAATTCTTAGAGAAAATTATCAATAATCATTTAGCAAGTACATCATGCTAGTTTGTACATTCAATTTCATCATAGGCATTGTTACTCTAGTCCTTTTAGATTAGAATAATTATTTAAGTATTTTTATAGTGGAGATTTTTCATAGCATCTAAGTGTTTTTCATCATTTAGCTTACAATTTGCACTCATCATAGCAGTAGATCATGATCATAAAATTAATTTATCATTTCCTAAGTTGTCACTTGTGAATCAAATTGCAGCTGAGAGCTATCATCAAGTCCTTAGGAATAGAGAGCGATAGGACACTCATAAGTGTTTCAATTCATGATTTTAGCTAGTGTTTTATCTTAAATGATTTGATTGCTCATATTAATGTTGTACATTGGTTTGTAGTGCACAATATACACACACAAATGGAATCTAGTATGGAGCCCATGCCTCACTCATTCTAATCCTTTTTTTCGAGCTTTTTGTTGTATATTTGTGCTTGTAGGTCACATTATCCAACAAAACATCACCTTTCATCTGAAGAACATTGCCTTTGACCTGAATATTGTTTCCTTTGACTTAAATATAATCACATATGATATTAATTACATCACTTTTGACTTAAATAGTTTCATGTTTAATCATTCAGTCATCACATTTAAATTTTGTGTCATCGCATTTGAAACTTGTCAATTCTGAATATTATGTTGTCATTTTTTTTTTTGCAATTTTGACAAGTTGAAAGATGATTGCAGTTGGATAAAATAAAATTTATTTTGAGTCATAGTGCATCACATATAAGTCAAATGGAGTCACCTTTGACATATTAGTTGGGTAAAAGCACAAATTTGTGTCACATTTCAGGACCACTTATCAACACAGCTAAATTTGAGTATTTCTAAATAAAAATTAATTTTTGTCAAACATATGGTCTAGCTAGATTAATTCTAGCTAAGATAGATAAGTGGTTAAACTTTTCCAATTGGAAATGTCTATTAAATGCATATTTTATACCAATTACCAAAGAAATAAAATTATTTTAGAAAATTGATGTTTCAATAACCCCTACTCTTTTTAATTTTATTTTAAAAAAATATAAAAAATACCCTTTTGTAGAGCTCAGAGTCAAGATTATTTTCATATAAATTTTATAGTATTTTGATTATATCTAATATATTATAATTTCAAAATACAACAAGTAGGTATTTTAACATTCAAGAAGATGTTGCTTCAAATAAGTAAAAAAATAGTAAATCATATCAAAAAAATTGAAAATTTATATTTAACACTAGAGGAGAGAGTCCTCTTCAAGAATATGTAATTTTTTTCTGGATAGTGTAGATTTGATAGGGGAAATTTGGTGGGAGATGAAAACTATCGATTTTAGAAAGTTCAACTTTGAGTAGTTATAACAGAGAAAATATACATTGAAAACCAATCTTTCTTCTTTTCTGCACTAGCTATACATTTTATCTATAACATATTTGAAATCAGAGGAAAAATAGATTATTTGCAAATACTTGTTTGGTGGGAACTAGACCCCAGATTTTCAACAGTTTTCAGCAATTAAAAAATAGACTTCAAAAATTAAAAAATTATGTCAATTCTTATTAAAAAAGAATTAAAAAAATCATAGGCATAAAATTCATGCATTTTTACACATTTCATTAGTTTACATCATCCTCAAATTCTAAATACAAATGCCACTTTTTATGTCGTTAAAGTTGAACAGTTTGCATGATGTGGTCCTTTTCCTTTATAAAAGTGTGACATGGGTTTGTACTTTTACCCAGTTATCGCTTTTCATCTCTATTATGTCACTTTTTAAGTTGACTTAAAATTGGCAGAGAGAGCTCATTTTTTATTTTTGATGACAAAAAAATGTATAGGATTGGAAAATTGAATAAAATCATCCAAAGGAGGCCAAGTTTTTATACTAAAAAATCTCATAATAATGAATATGCAAATACCTTTGTTTGAATGGGATAGTGACATGATTAGAATACAAGAGGAATATAATTCTTGTGATTGTTATTCATTCATCATTAACAAATACTTAGCCAAATATAACATCAACATGCCTTTAAGTACTAGTTTTTTCTAACTATGTGTATCATCTTAAAATGGAAGCACTTTCATTTTAAGAATGTTTAGCCCTCCTTAGGGGATTTTTTAGACCATCATCATATTATCCACTCATTTCTGCACCCTCTCCAACTTTAGTGCCTGTTTAGGACCCTGATTAGGCCTCTCCAGACACTGTTTATCCCACCTGGCACATTTTCTAGGGGTTTTGACTCCCTGGGTCAAGGTAAACCTCAACCTTGACCTAGGTCAGGGTCAAGCTTGACCCTGACCTAGGTCAGGGGAAACCTCAACCTTGACCCAAGTCCCCCTTTCCAATTGGAAAGTTTGTCAGTTGTCAGGGGTCATTCAAAAGTTCATTTTCCCCCCTCCCGGTTGGCTATTTTGGGTTCCGAAGTGACAACTCTTAAATTATATTTAATATAGGTCCTCTTCTAAGGGTATAGGTCTAATTAGAATTTAATTCTCCTATGTAGGCCTCTCTAGAAGATTGTGCCTTAGATTGGTATACAAGGAAGCTTTCTCCTCTCATTTTCTCTAAGACGCTAACCGTTAACTAAGAAAGCATCCATTATTCTACATGTTTTGAAGCTTTCAAAGTTCAACTAAGGTTTTTAATTCTTCCTCTAAAGCATTCAAGTTCCCCATTGAAGATCCAGGATTCAAGAATTTAATCCTTTGAAGGGATTTGGTTCAAGCATTCAAGATCCATCATTCAAAACCCTAGATCTATCCATCATGGTGGTGTGATCTTCCTTTAAGATCCTTTGTGCATCCTCAAGATTCACTTATTCTTCCTTCAAGGTGGATTCCAAGCATATAATAATGGAGGTTTATAGTTTCTAATATTGATCCCAAGCTTTCATATTTCATACTTGTTTACATTCGAAATACAATTGCATATCTATTGAATATCATAGCTTCATTGTTAGATTTACTTCTACTACTTGCTAGCATTCTCTATTTCAATTATTTATTTCAAGGTTAATTCCTAAATTGGGGTTTGACTAAGGCAAACCCATCCCCCCAAAAGAAAAACCATTTTTCTTACAGGTATAGGTTCTAGACAGCAGATTCAAGTTCAGATCCGGATACCCTTTTTGGCAAAATTTTGGGATCCAAAAATAGATTTCCATCAAACTGTGTAGGTCAAGGTCGACCTTCTATTTTGGGTCAGAATCAACATTCTATTTTGGGTCAAAATTGACATTCTGTTTTGGGTCAAAATTGACCTGAGCTAGATTTGGAATAGTGGGTTTTCTCTGTCTCTATGTTTCTGTGCCCAATCTAGTTGCAGAACTTCCAGAAACTTAGTGCAGACACCCGAAAATAGCATTCTTCAGATCTGCTACCTTTTGAGGTTTTTATTTGTCTTCTAATTCAATTTAATTAAGGTTTAAATCTTTCTAGATCTACTATACATTCTTTTCTATAGGACCGAACCTAGGGTTTTGCTCTTTATCTTTATTCTTAATAGGTTGACTCATTTATGCATTGATCCTTTCTTTGGGGTTAATCAATTTGGATATTCCCTTTATGAACTTACGGTTAAGAGGGAAATCTTATGTTCCCACACCACACACATACATCACACCATATATATACACCTTATTGCATTCTTCCTATACATTTTGGTGACCTTCCATTCCTATATATCACATTATTATATCCGCCATCTCATTTCCTTCTACATTTCTACATGTCAATTCTATATCTTACACTATGTTGATACTAACATTGTGTTATCTTGTGGAAAAATTGCTAAAAATGCTAAGAAATTGCTAAAGGTGTGCATCCTCAAAATCTCTAAATTTCCTTTGCAAAAATTTTACTTTCATTAAAATTGATCTTGCAGTGTCTCAATTCAAACACATGGAATAATCTAAAAATACCTTTTATGTTTGTGGATCACGGTAGTAGGAGTATCCTCTCCCCTATCTAGGATGATCAAACTACAGAAAATACCAAAATCCTAGCTAGTTAAATAAGGTAAAAAAATGAATCATGCGTTATGTGTGATTGTGAGTTGAAAGTGGTAGGGACATGCTCCCCCCTTTTGGATGACCAAAATACCATACCCACTTAGATTCAATTTCAATTTCATTAGTGTATCTTAACTTTAGCGGGCCTGCCTCTCGATATTTTCCTTATGAGGTCAGTGAGAGAGAATGACCCAAGTGGATTACAACCATAAAGCCATGATAATCTGATCCACTATAATAAAAATGCATTGATACTTAATGGGGTGAATGATAGAAAGATTTTGAGAATATCCCTCCTCAAGTAGTTCTTCAGAATCGCACAAAATATTATTTTTATGATAGTAGGAGGATCCTATAATGGGAGGTAAACTCAAATATTTTTGAACAAAATCATAACTACACCCGTGTTAATTATAAATCCTTCCCATTTATCCATGGTATATCAGTTGTGGTGCAAGAGGATTTCATCATCCTCTGAAGATACTCACTATACACACTCCCCCTGGTTGTGAGGAAAAGGCTTTTTGGAAGTGATTACCAAAAGTACTTGTTTCACACCTTGAAGGCTTATTGAAGTACATAATTTTCTCATCATCTCCACATGATATTACCTCTTACATTAGGAGGGACACAGAGCACAAGGGTCAGGAGTACCAAGTTTTGAATTTAGGCTAAGTTCCTGAGCCTATAACTGATATATTGAAACCAAAATTTTCCTTAGGTAGGTTTCTATATTTGTTATATTGTGCTATACCCATGGAAATGGTTCAAGAAAATACACTACATGTTGTATAATTCTAGGAAAAAAATCTCTTGATATTGTTTGTTGTGTTTTCAAGATCCTAACAATGAGAAGATTTCATTTGTTCATAACCAAAAACATCAAACAAAAATATAAACTTCATAGATTTCCAAAAATAAGTCATAGTGTCTCCTTTAACACATATTTAATTACAAAAGTATATAGTCAATGGAGCCGATAGTGGGAGCGGGTGTTAGGTTTCCCTCTGGTGAAGGTGTTGTAGAGGAGGAAGAGGCCAAAGGAGAGGATGACAAGGAAGATGGGGAGGAGAGTACCTCAGATGGTCATGGGGTTGGTGCCCTTAGATACTCTACTATTCACAGGTAGAGGCTCATGCCTCCTTAATTGTTTAGTGTTGGCTCTCAAGGGCTCTTGGTGGATAATGAGCCATCTGTCGGGTGGGAGGATGCAGTAGAAGGACCTATTGTGATGGAGACCAGCTCGCTGCTTGGCAGGGGAAGAGGCTTGAACAAGGCCATGATTCATCTTTTGGGGATGGAGAGTCCCTTGTTTTCTTGCAAAAGGAACACTGGTAGAGCATTTTGGTGGATTCTCTTGAGTGCTGAGAGTGCTATCTATCCCATTCCCAGGGGTCAGGTTTCTCTGGATTCGCTACCTTGGAGGGATCCTCTCAGCTTTCTTGGGCTTTGGGGTCTTCTGGACCTATCTCTTTAGGCATTTCCTATATTTTTCCTTTGAGAGACCTACCTCTTGGCATAGTTGGTAGATTATCGAATGATGGGCTTCTTCCTTGTAGAAGCCTTCTTTTGCTTGGATGGTCATCTTTTGATCCTGAAGAGATTGTTGTGGACAGTGGAATGGGGAGATCCCTGTGGATCTTTGTGGATGAGTTAGGGTGGAGTGTTGGATGTGCTTGTGATATTATCTTCTTTTTTTCCCTTCTCATGGTAGAGGGATTATTTTGGCTACAAAAGAGAAACCCAAATGTAGATCCAGTGAAAATCTTGGTGGGAGGTTCACCCATTTAGTCACGGATGAATGGCTTGACCCGTTCTGGGTTATTGTTTTATTTTCCTATCTTAATGGTTTGATTTCTGTTATTTTGGTTATCCCCTATTGTTGGAATCTTTTTATTTTAGGGATGAACCCCTTTTTTCCCCTTTTCCTCTGTATTATACTCCTATCAAGGTGGTGTATAACCCTATAGAGGTGGGAGTCTTTTGGATGGCTTATTGGAGAAGGTTCCCTGTTGTTTTCCAGTTCTCTAATCCCTCTCTTCCTATTGAGGTGGAAGATTCTATTAAGGGGAAAGCTCAACCTATTGAGGTGGTTTGCGACTGTTGGGAGAAGAATGCTGGAAGTGTTGTGTGGTCACTTCTCTCTTGTAGCCACATGAAAGCTTACTGGAAATGGTTAGGGGTTAGTTTGTTGCAGATAAAGAGGGTTGTGTTGAACATGAGGTGCTTGGTCAAGGCTGGAGGTTCACATTTTGTGCTGAAGGGCATCAAATTTGTGACTAAAGATGAGGAAGATGGATTCTATTGTTTCTCCTCCTTTTCTTTCTTGTTGTCTGTAGCTGGTAGGTGCAGGCAGATGGATGCTGTTATTTTTCAAGGGTCCATCCTCATTGCTAGGAGTTTTTGGTTATGGTTAAAGGCAGGCTTTGGGGCTCTATTTCTCTTTTATGATGGTCTTGTTGGTTTTAAGTTCAAAGTAAAAACCCTAGTGCTCAATTTGGAGAGATGTAATTCTTCTTTAAATTTAATGTTGTAAGGCCTAGGTTTGTTTTTTGGGAAACTAGGGTTTTAGTGATTCATCCTTTTTAGTTGCTGGTAGTTCTTGGTCTTTGGGATGCTGGTTTTAATTGCTCACCCTTTAGCAGTGTTTCTTCTTAGTCGGGTTATAGATCCCTATCAAAATCTGCTTGTATAGGGTTTTGGGGCCCCTTCAAAACCTATTTTTACCATAATAAAAGACACATGTTTAATTGCATTTGAAACAAGTTCCCTCACATTTTAAACAAGATCCATCACTTTTTCCAGACACAAAGTCACATTTGAGAAATTTATTGTCTCCTTTACGAGATCAAAAGTCGCTTTTAATAACTATCCCATCACATTTAAATTCTTCTTTCAAAATTTTCAAGTTGTATCTTGCTCTAATCTCGCTGCCTATGAAATGTCGCCTTTAAAATAAGAGAATCTCTTTATATTTTGAGTTAAATATGAAATTAGGTTTGGATACCCTTTTTAGAGTAGGGTGATTTTTAGTTAAAACAAATTTAGAAATCCACCATTTTCATAATCTTATTTGATAATCACCCTTTTGTTCCATTCATATCAAGTCAATTTTCAAGTGTTGTTAAACCTTCTTGGTCTTTGATTTTAGAAAGTTCGTCATCAAGGATTATAGGTCCTTTAACTAGATCTCAATAAATATATTTCAAAATCTAGAGTCTTCATCATAGAGATAGATCTTTCTCAATTAGAATCCATATCCTTGGACACACTTCATTTTGATTAACCACAATTTGAACTCTCACATATTTTTTGTTTGATAAACTCAATCAGGATTCTAAATTCAACCAATTTCTTCAATAGGGTCTTGACTTAAGAGATAATCCAATGTTAAGTTTCATGCATATAAGGACAAGAGATTATAAATTCAAATCATCCCAAGATCATAATGGTGAAGTGACTCTAGAAAAGGTACCTCTTCGTAGAAAGACTCACCCTCAACCACACATAGAAAAAACACAAAAAATTGATCAAAACCAACTATTTGATCCAACCCAACAAGTTGATCAAACATAAGAAAGTCAATCAAATATGGAGCAAAAAAATAATGATTGGAATAGGGCTAAAAAAACAACAATAATGACACTGATAATGTTTAAGATGAGGAATTTAACTCATCAGAGAGAGAAATGGAGTGGCGGAGGAGGGACGCATGCGAGCATCGCACCAGGAGTGATGGATGGTGCTGAGAAGTTTTCAATTGGCGAGGACCCAGACGGCGTTGGTTCCCACCATTCAAGTGGGTTAGCCTTGATAGTAGAGCAACAGACAAAACAGAGTCTTAGTGGGATTATTTGGGCCTACAGAAGCATAGATGGGGTTCTGCAAGAATCATGACTACTTGCAAGGTAGGGTTCCAATAATAAAAGGAACACATGTGGATCCTGAAAGGAGAGATGGGTCCCAAAAAAGTGACCCTTACTAAGGAGAAACCGGCTACTACAAACAACTAGACAATTAGTGTTCACATGGATTCAGGAACATGGAAAAATTTGGTGCAGATGTTGCGGGCATGAGATTTCTTCATGAAATTGGGAGGAGGTTGGTTGGCCTACCCTAAGATCAAGAACTGGGTGAATGAAGAATGGGGCACCCTTTTCGAAGTTAACACCCTACCAAATGGTTTTTTCTTGATCATTGCTGATACGGAGGTAGAGAAAACCAGGATCATGTTCAATGGACCCTTTATGATGGGAGGGATTGGCTTCTACATCAAAGAATGGACACCAAAATTTAACCCTAAACAAGCAACTATTGAAGAAATTCCAATCTAGATCCAACTCTACAATCTACCCCATGAGTATTGGCATGCGGAGTTATTTCAAATGGTCAGAGGTCAACTTGGAAAATTCATTAAAGTGAATGAAGAAATGGAAAAAATGGATTTCTATATGTATGTGAGGATTTGCATACTTTGGAAACCTCACCCGCTTTTGCCACATGCAATGGAGGTTCACATAGTAGAAGGATATTGGTGGCGGGAAATAGAAGTCGAAGAAATACTGGAAAAGTGTAATGATTGTAAGGAATGGGGGCATAAGGCAGAAGAATGTTTAGTGATATAGAAAGGGAAGGAAAAGAGGTGAACAGTCTGGAGAATATTTTGGCCTACCTAATTCTGGACTCAAACAAAAAGAACATGGTTGTAACTGGGAACCAACAGGATGAGAAGAACCAAGGGGTGAATATCAAAGTCAGAGAGGATGATGTACCCCCAAGTGTGACCTAGGTAGGCATCAGAGAAAATGTAGAGCCCAAATTGATAGTAGTAGAGATAACCCTAACAAAATTTGGGATGCCTTCCATTAACCCAGAGGTTAACATGGTCAAAGCATTGTTATCAACATCAAAGGAGAACATGGGCAGGGAGCCCCTACTAGAGAAAGCGGATGTAGCTATGGCGGAAGTTCAAAATGGCAACTTGGGTGGGTTAGGAGATGGCTTTAAGGACATTCATATGTCCCCTATGAAATAGTGGTTAGACAACTCTGAGAATGACCCAGAGAATCTTCTCACTGAAGATCATGAGGAAGACCCTCTGGTGCTTGATGAGGAATTTGGCACAAAGGAGCCTCGAGCGATCAAACAAACGAGATCACAAATGGAAAAAGAAAACCTAGGGAGTCAGAAATCATGAGGTAGGAAGTCTAACCAATAGTTAATACAA
This sequence comes from Thuja plicata, assembly GCA_018584345.1. Classification (NCBI taxonomy): domain Eukaryota; kingdom Viridiplantae; phylum Streptophyta; class Pinopsida; order Cupressales; family Cupressaceae; genus Thuja; species Thuja plicata. The sequence goes on from MU227639.1 coordinate 6,168,731, forward strand.
GATGCTGGTAACACAAAGGGGCAAACTAAGCTTTGATCTAGAAGGGAATTATTACCTTCTGGGAAGCAATGAAGTTCCTAACATAGAATGTCAGGGGCTGCAATGCCCCTGAAAAGAGACGCTTGATCAAGAGAGGTCTTGATCAAGTGACGGCTGATTTAGTTTGTATTCAAGAGATGAAGTTAGATGGTGAAAATGCAGTGAGGGTGTTCGGTGTTAGAAAAAAATGGTCTGGTTTTTTCATGGATTTAGTTAGTGTCTCTGGAGGTCTGGGGATCATGTGGAACCCTTGACTAGTTAAGGTGGAAGAAATTGCAAAGGCTAGAAATTGGCAACTGGCCAAGGTGAGTCCTTTCACTGTTAATGTTTCAATTTTCTTATTTAATATCTATGGACCTGTCAAAACAAAGGATAAGAGACGGGTCTGGGAAGAAATTGCTCTAGCCCTGGTAGGCCTAGTGCAACAAGTCACAATCTTGGCTGGGGACTTTAATACAACACTGATATAGTCAGATAAGTGAGGTGGTAAGGGCAGTTTGAGTAGAGTTTAGATAGATTTTCAAAATTTGTGGCTAACAATGGGTTGTGGGAGGTTATGGTGGGAGGAGGGAACTACACGTGGACAAATAGGAGGCTAGGGTTCTTGAACATTGTTGAGAAACTTGACAAATGTTTTCTAGCTGGAAGTTGGAACGCTCTCCCCTTCATGTTTGAGGCTCAAATCTTGGGATTGTCCAGATCAGACCACTTCCCGGTTGCTCTAAGTTTTCACAAAGATGGGATTCCCCCATGGTGCCCTTTCAAGATGGAAAAGATGTGGCTACGGGAACCGAGATTCAAAGAAATGGTCATTGGCTAGTGGAATTTGGCCCCATTGGAAGAAGGGAATTTGGCTTTCCAATTATTTAAGAAAATGGGCTTCATTAAGCTAAAACTAAAAACATGGAATAAGACACACTTTGGTGATATCTTTGCAAAAAAACTCAAGCTGGAAGGGCAGTTGGAAGCCTTGAATTGTAAAGTCCAATTTGAAGGCATGGATGAAGTGGATTTTCTAACCAAAAAAGACCTGTTAAGAAGATATAATGAAATCTTGCAGTGGAGGAAATTTTCTGGAAATAAAACTCAAGGGAAAATTGGCTCAAAGCGGGAGACAAAAACACCAATTTCTTCCATAGCTCAGTAAAAGTCAAGAGAAGTGTAAACAAAATTATAGTCATCAAGATGGTAAATGGTAACCTATCGGAGGATAGTGCTAATATTAACCGGGAGGCGGTTGAGTTCTTCTCCAACCTTTGGAGTGTGGATGGGGCCAATGATCACAGAGCTCAACATGAGCTCCTGAGTCTCATCCCGTAGATGGTCACCCCAGAGGATAATCAGAGGTTAATTTCCATTGTGACCTTCTCAGAACTAAAGGCAACAGTTTTTGGGATGGGGTGCAAAAAGGCCCCTGGGCCTGATGGGTTCCAGGCCTTCTTCTATCAAACTTTTTGGGAAACTTTAGGCCCAGAGCTCCTTGCTATGGTGGAGGAGTCTAGAACCAAAGGTTTCATTTTCAAGGATTTCAATAATACACTGGTGGCCTTAATTCCTAAGAAAGAGAAACCCAATACTTTTGAGGAATTTTTCCTAATCTCACATTGCAATTTGATTTACAAAATTATCACCAAGGTGGCTGCAAATCGCCTGAAGCCATTATTGGAGTGCCTAATTTCTTGGGAACAGAGTGGGCTCACTCCCAATAGGAACATCATGGATGGTATTATAATAGCTCATGAAGCTATCCACTTGGCCAAGATTAGTAATCAGAGGAACATGATTCTGCAACTTGATATTAAAAAGGCGTATGATAGAGTTGACAGAGGTTTCCTGATTAAGATTCTTAGGAAATTCAATTTTGGTGAACAATGGGTTCAATGATTAAAGGAATGATTGGCTCCTATTGAGCATATTCTAGTCAATGGAAGCCCCCAGGGTTTCTTTGACACCTCTCGGGGGCTCCACCAAGGTGACCCAATTTTGCCTTTCCTGTTCATAATTCTTACTGAAGTACTTGGATGGGCGATCAAAAGGAAGAAATTCCAAGGTACGTGGAAAGGCATTGCAATCACACGTGGCATGGAACCAACATCCCACACCCAATTTGGGGATGATGCCTACTTGTTCGGGGTGGCCACAATGTAGGAAACCATGGTGATGAAAAAATTACTCGATACCTACAGTGCGGATTTAGGAAAAAACATCAACGGGCAGAAATCTACAGTTTTCTTCTTTGGAACTAAGCTCGAATCGCAGAAGAATATTGCTAGAGTTCTTGGAGTCTGGATTGGCCAACTCCCAGGCAAATTTCTGGGGACGCCCCTTTTTGCTGGAGCAGATAAAGAAGAGCTTTGGATAGAATTGGTGGACAAATGCCAGAATAGAATGGAGGGGTGGAAGACTAAATGGCTTACTCTGGCAAGGCACATTTTTCTATTGAAGACGTCAATCTCTACAATACCTATCTACCGTATGGATTTCTTTAGAATCCCTACTAAGACAATTAAATGCATTCAACAAAAAATGCATGAATTCCTTTGGAATGGTGCCCAAGATCAGGACAAGATAACCTTGGTGGCTTGGGACAGAGTTTGCCAAAATAAAGGTAGCAGTGGGGTTGGTATCAAAAATTGGAAATTGATTAATGAGACGATGGGCACTAAACTAGTTTGGAAAATGTATAGAAAATCAGAGCAAAGGTGGGAAAAAGTACTTCAAGCCAAATTTTTGGATTATGCAGACAAGGAGAGAATCCTCATGATCAACAATACACCCAGTGGATCGGCTTTGTGGAACTTTTTGCTTAATTGTAGACCTATAATAACGGATCACCTGTCTTGGAAAATTGGGGATGGAAGGAAAGCCTCCTTTTGGTAGGATTCTTGGGACAGACTTCCAGTCTTGGCTCATGAAACACTGCTCCAGATCATCCTACAAACGGAAAATTGATGGGGTACCAAGGTAAGAGACTTTTTGGATCTAACTTCCTTTGCTGTAGGCCGAGAATTCAATTGGAAGGATACAGTGGAGCTGGGGCTCTTAGAGGAACACGAGGTGATTCTAAAGGTAATTCTAATCAGTCTAGTGGTCATCATAGTAGAGGAGAAAGATGAATTTTTTTGGGCTGGAGAAAAGAGTGGTCAGTACCCGGTAAAAATTGGCCATGCCCTGTTAGTAGATGAAGATTGTAAAGTGGAATGGGAAGAAAGTGTCTATTGGAGGAAGGAATGTTTGCCTAAGGCTGTGATATTCACATGGTTGGCTAGGAATGAGAGAGCCCTCATAGGGGATCAACTCATGTGGCTATGGTTTGCAGGTCCATTCAGATGTGTCTTGTGCAATAATTTAGATGAGATGGTGGACCATTTATTCTTAAACTATGAGTTCTCATAGCAAGTGTAGAAATTTGGATTGGGCAAGTTGAATTGGCAGGGGCCCCTACCCCAAAAACATGGTGACTAGCTCTCAACATGGCCAAAACCCAAAGGACTATCCTCTCTAGTAGCAATTTGGCATGTGCTGCCATCTAGCACAATCTGGGCAATTTGGAATGAGCGGAACAAGAGAATATTCACAAACAAAGCCTTACCAGTAGACAGGTTTCTAATAAGGTTTGAAGTGGCAGTATCTGAACTAGTGTCCAATGCTGCAACTCAAATGAATGCCAGTAAGACTCCCTTCACTAGTGGTGATATGCTGGTACAAAGACAGTGGCCGAGTGTGAAGTACAGACCCATTAATGGGAATAGAAGGGTGCATCCTTCGGCCATGGGAACTTTGAAAAATTGACTACGTGGCAACCTCCCCCTCCCAGTTGGGTCAAAATAAACTTTAATGATGGCGCCTCGTGGGGCAAGCCAAGAATCTCTGGAATCGGGTGTGGCTCGCGATGAAAAGGGAGAGATTTTGGCTTTAGGAGCCAAAAGGCTGCAAGACGGGACTAATAACGAGGTCAAATGTTTGGCGGCAGTGGAGGTCGTACTTATGGCAAGAAGATTACAGATTAGAAGGATCCACCTGGAAGGGGATTTACTCCTAGTAACAAATGGGATTGCAAGAGGGCATATGGATACTTGGTATCTAAAAAGACATATCAGGCAGATCAGAAACTTGGTTAGAGAGCTTGATGAATTCAAAGTCTTGCAAGTGCCTAGAGAGGCAAATGAATTGGCGGATAAAATGTCAAACATTGGGGCCAACGGCTTTCTCAAAAATAAATTTGAATTATTTGAGGATTTTAGACTTGAGGCATAGAGACCACTTAATAACCTTGGTGGTAGGTGATGAACTTGCAAGCATAGGGTTGAGGTGTCAGGCCACTACCCAAGTGGTAGCTTTGCACATTTCAAAGAACCAAAATGATGTCAAGTAGGACGAGTGTTTTAAAATTAATGTGAATCTCACAATTTGAGATCTCTCATCAAAGGAAGGCTGACACAGTACAAGGATATTAATGAGAAAATATGAAAGGATGGAGGCATGATGACAGTATCCCCACGATCTAGAGGCTTTGAAACCAATTTATCCTTGTCCACCAATGGCCAAATCCCAGCATTCAAAGGTCCCATCACCATGAACTGACTGAGCCACATTTTCACTAAAGATGGGGATGACTTCTGGTATTCTATCAGGGAGTTATTTGGGAATCATTTTCTACAGGCTGGGTGGAGGCCAAGAAAAAACTTGGATATCTCTTCCCTATTTTTGGGCATTAGACTCATGGTGGTTGAGTCGAAAGAGGAGGTGCGTCGGGTGGTTAGGCAGTGTCTAGAAATTAAATGGGCCAAAGGGGTGGAGGAGATCATTAATTGGGCAGAGGTTGGGCTGGGGTTGAAGATGGATGATGCTCCTTTCTACATGGTTGGTCATGGAAGCAAAGGCATTTAACCTCTGGTTCTATGGTCTATGGCTTGTCCCGAAGACATACAACTTTCTCGTGCCTTGTGCGGATGGAAAGAACTGGTGGCTACCTTGGAGAAGAGGGAACTAGAGTCAAAGGAGATGATGGAGAAAGGGCTTGAGGGTGGCCAAAAGAAGAAAAATAATCCCATCAAGTTTGTAGCGCCTGTTGGAGAGGATGGGCACCCACAAACCCGTCGCAAGTTGCCAACAACCAAGAAAATGGAAAGGGCCAATGCAGCTCATGCGACAGGAGAAGAGAAGAGTGCTACTAGGCGTGGGAGAGCTAAGGCAAGGAGAAACATCAGAGCTCTACTAAATGAAGATGGAATGTTTTTCAACTTCACTAAAGAAAAAGTTTCCAAGTGGTACATCCAGTTGGGCCACTGTCTCTTTTTGTGTTTTCTGTTGATAGAAATACTTCTTGGTTTTTTGTCTTCTACTACATAGTCGACCCTAGTCATGGGAGAATAATGTAATTTCTGATGTCTCTATTGCATTTTGAAAGTAATATTCGATGATGGCCATTGTAATTCTCAATGTAATCTTTTACTTATCAATACAATCAAAAAATATTACCTATCAAAAAAAAATGTTTAAGATGAGGAAATAATGGAAGAAAAGGTAAGGGAAGATCAACAAAGTCCTCTATTTCAAAAAATTATGGAGAGGGTACTTTTAATAGAAAAGGAAAGGTACTTTATAACCTTAACACAACTAGGAATTATGTTGCCTCACAACTATGATATTTTTAAGCTAAAACAAGATGAAGAAGAGGTAAATCCTATAGGGTCTTTAAACAAACACATTCAATCCCTTCAACAAAAACTCAATGAGGATCCTATAATGGGAGATAAACTCAAATATTTTTGAACAAAATCATAACTACGCTTGTGTTAATTAGAAATCCTTCCCATTTATCCATGGTATATCAGTTGTGGTGCAAGAGGATTTCATCATTCTCTGAAGATACTCACTATACATACTCCCCTAGTTGTGAGGAAAAGAATTTTTAGAAGTGATTACCAAAAGTACTTGTTCCACACCTTGAAGGTTTATTGAAGTACATAATTTTCTCATCATCTCTACATGATATTACCTCTTACATTAGGAGGGACACATAGAACAAGGGTCAGGAGTACCAAGTTTGAAATTTAGGCTAAGTTCCTGAGCCTATAACTGATATATTGAAACCAAACATTTCCTTAGATAGATTTCTATATTTGTTCTATTGTGTTATACCCATGGAAATGGTTCAAGAAAATACACTACATGTTGTATAATTCTAGGAAAAAAGTTCTTGATATTGTTTGTTGTGTTTTCAAGATCCTAACAGTGAGAAGATTTCATTTTTTCATAACCAAAAACATCAAACAAAAATCTAAACTTCATAGATTTCCAAAAATAAGGCGTAGTGTCTCCTTTAACACATGTTTAATTGAAAAAGTATATGGTCGATGGAGCTGATAGCGAGAGCGGGTGTTAGGTTTCCCTCTAGTGGAGGTGTCATAGAGGAGGAAGGGACAAAGGAGAGGATGATGAAGAAGATGGGGAGGAGATCGCCTCAGATGGTTGCGGGGTTGGTACCCTCGGCTACTATGCTATTCGTAAGCAGAGGCTCATGCCTCCTTAGCTATTTAGTGTTGGCTCTCAAGGGCTCTTGGTGGATAATGAGTCATCTATCAGGTGGTAGGATGCAGCGAAAGGATCTGCTATGATGGAGACCAGCTCTTTACTTAGCGGGGGAAGAGGCTTGATCAAGGCCATGATTCATCTTTTGGGGATGGAGAGTCCCTTGTTTTCTTGTGAAAGGAATGTTGGTAGAGCATTTTGGTGGATGCTCTTGAGTGCTATCTCTCCCATTCCTGGGGGTCAAGTTTTTGAGGATAGCCACAATGCCCATTCATATATTTTGAGGGCTGTGTTATCTGGATTCGCTGCCTTGGAGGGATCCTCTCAGCTTTCTTGGGCTTTAGGGTCTTCTGGACCTATCTCTTCAGGAATTTCCTATATTTGGCCTTTGATAGACCTGCCTCTTGGTGTAGTTGGCAGATTATCGGATGATGGGCTTCTTCCTTGTAGGAGCCTTGTTTTTCTCTGATGGTTGTCTTTTGATCCTGAAGATATTTCTGTGGATGGTGGAATGGGGAGATCCTTGTGGATCTCTATGGATGAGCTAGGGTGGAGTGTTGGATGTGCTTGCGAGATTATCTATTTTTTCTTTCCTTCTCATGGTAGAGGGATTATTTTGGCTACGGAAGAGAAACCTAGATGCATATCCAGTGAAAATCTTTGTGGGAGGTTCACCCATTTAGTCACAGATGAATGGCTTGACCCGTTTTGGGTTGTTATTTTATTTTCCTGTCTTAATGGTTTGATTTCTACTATTTTGGTTATACCCTATTTTTGGAAGATTTTTATTTCAGGGATGAACCCCTTTTTTTCCCTTTTCCCCTGTATTATACTCCTATCGAGGTGGTGTATAACCCTATAGAGGTGGGAGTCTTTTGAGTCCCTATTGTTTTCTAGTTCTCTACTCCCTCGCTTCCTATTGAGGTGGAAGATTCTATTGAGGGGAAAGCTTAGCCTATTTGGGTAGTTTGTAGCTATTGGGAGAAGAATTTTGGAAGTGGTGTGTGGTCGCTTCTCTCTTGTAGCCACATGAAAGCTTGCTAGAAATGGTTGGGGGTTAGTTTGTTGCAGACAAAGAGGGTTGTGCTAAATATGAGGTGCTTGGTCAAGGCTGGAGGTTCACCTTCTATGATGAAGGGCATCAAATTTGTGACTAAAGATGAGGAAGAGGGAGTCTATTGTTTCTCCTCCTTTTCTTTCTTGTTGTCTGTAGCTGGTAGGTGCAGGCAGATGTATGCTGTTAGTTTTCAAGGGCCCATCCTGACTGTTGGGAGTTTTTGGTTATGGTTAAAGGTAGGCTATGGGGCTCTATTTCTCTTTGATAATGGTCTTGTTGGTTCTGGGTTCCAAGTAAAAACCCTGGTGTTCGATTTGGAGAGATGTAATTCTTCTTCAAATTTAATGTTGTAAGGCTTAGGCCTATTTTTTGGGCAACTAGGGTTATAGTGATTCATCCTTTTTAGTTGCTGGTAGTTCTTGGTCTTTGGGTTGCTGGTTTTAACTGCTCACCCTTTAGCAACATTTCTTCTTAGTCAGGTTACAGATCCCTACCAAAATTTGTTTGTATATGGTTTCGGGGCCCCTTCAAAACCTATTTTTACCATAATAAAAAACACGTGTTTAATTGCATTTGAAACAAGTTCCCTCACATTTGAAACAAGATCCATCACTTTTTCCAGACACAAAGTCACATTTGAGAAATTTATTGTCTCCTTTACGAGATCAAAAGTCTCTTTTAATAACTATCCCATCACATTTAAATTCTGCTTTCAAAATTTTCAAGTTGTATCTTGCTCTAATCTCACTTCCTATGAAATTTCACCTTTAAAAAAAGAGAATCTCTTTATATTTTGAGTTAAATATGAAAGTAGGTTTGGATACCCTTTTTAGAGTAGGGTGATTGTCAGTTAAAACAAATTTAGAAATCCACCATTTTCATAACCTTATTTGATAATCACCCTTTTGTTCCATTCATATCAAGTCAATTTTCAAGTGTTGTTAAACCATCTTGGTCTTTGATTTTGGAAAGTTCGTCATCAAGGATTATAGGTCCTTTAACTAGATCTCAATAAATATATTTTAAAATCTAGAGTCTTCATCATTGCAATAGATCTTTCTCTATTAGAATCCATATCCTTGGACACACTTCATTTTGATTAACCACAATTTTAACTCTCACATATCATTTGTTTGACAAACTCAATCAGGATTCTAAATTCAACCAATTTCTTCAATAGGGTCTTGACTCAAGAGGTAATCCAATGTTAAGTTTCATGCATATAAGGACAAGAGATTATAAATTCAAATCATCCCAAGATCATAATGGTGAAGTGACTCTACAAAAGGTACCTCTTCATAGAAACAATCACCCTCAACCACACGTAGAAAAAACACAAAAAATTGATCAAAACCAACTATTTGATCCAACCCAACAAGTTGACCAAACATAAGAAAGTCAATCAAATATGGAGCAAAAAAATAATGATTGGGATAGGGCTTAAAAACCAACAATAATGACAGTGATAATGTTTAAGATGAGGAAATTGATGACATGTAACTGATTGAATGTTTGATAATGTTAAGTTAGAGATGATGCAAAACATTAAATTAGTTAATGGTTTGTATTGTCATTGATGTCAACTTGATATCATATGTGGTCATACACATAATGCCAAAGACTAGAGAATCAATGGAACAATTATTATGCTTTCAACAATGCATAAAAGTCATGTATTCACTAAGTGATAGACAACACTGATGGAGTGCACACCACCAGTAAAGAAAGAGATAAAGTCACAGTGATGCCTAATGAGAAGAAGACAGTGTTGCCTGATGAAGTAGAATCACAGGATGCCCAACAAGCTGAAAATAGAGTTTCCCGACAAGCAAGATCCAATCATGCCTGACGGACGGAGATTCTGAAGCTAACTGAAGTTACACCGGTGAAACTGGCAGTTGTCACTGGCAACAAACTGCAGAATTGACCGACAGAACAGAGTAATCAGAAAATGAAAAAATATCTAGCTGATAGAGCTTAAAGATAGACTTAACTGATTGTTTTGTTTGTTTTATTCAACCACAGTTAAGCAATTGATTTATACAGTTGGCAAGAAGATAACTGCAAGATAAATCAGGAGTTAAAGTCGTAAATCAAATTGGCTGGATTGTTTTTCACGGCAAGAATCAAGAATTAAGGAATATCATGTCTATATAAGAGACAAGCATAATTCATTTGCACATGCACTCAGATACACGGGGGAGTGAATTGAAATATGCTGAAGAGAAACTGGTGAAGGATAAAATTCATATAGTCCTGATCAATCAAGCTAAGGGAAAGCTAAAGAATTTTGTAGAGATGGATGAACAGTGAAGCACAACATCATAGAGAAGAAAGTGTGAAGTACAAAGGAATTGAATTGATACATTGATCAGAGAGGTATTATACATAAATAGATCTAAATATCTACAATTCAAATTTGCATTAGAAATAGGTCATTGTGTTTTCGTTTAACCATTGAAGCATTAAGTCTCTTAACAGAGCAGGACTTAACCGTCTTCTATAATTGAGGTATATCCTAACAGATTACCAAAAAGGTTGATTCATGATAGTAGCAGTGGTCTTACCTAAAGCCTATTGATAGTCTAAGAAGGAGGCTGATTCAAGGATGGTAGTAAGATTAGCATAAAGCTTATTGACAGTCTAAAGACTGATTCAAGGATGGTAGCGTAGATGCCAGATACTAAGTGACAACCTATGTATAAAAATCCTCTAAAAAGGTCACACTTAATAGTGTGTTTGTAACCTTTAACAGGGTTGGCTCCTAACAGGGCTCACTTTAGAAGAGTGAAAATTTGGGGTACCGGTCCCAGTGGTTTTTCCCTTAACAGGGTTTCTATGTTAAAATCCATGTGTTATGTGTGTATGATTTATTACTTTATTGTTTTACATTTCACATATGCATTTCTGGATTGATTGGTATACTCTCCATATTTACTTAGTATCGATAAATAAGTTTTACTGCTTATTGGTAATCAAGGAGAATAAGGACAGACAAGGTAAACTGATGGACAGTTAATTATTTCAAGTATTTTGAAGGCATACATCTTGTAGGAACTTAATAATCTGAGGTGTATAAATTGGTGGATTAAAGTTTAAAGGATAAATTTTTGAGACCACTGATTCATCCCCCCCTCTCAGTTATTACTAACAATTGGTATCAGAGCTTGTGTGCTTATAAGGAAGGTTTCAAGACCTAAGTAAAGATCACAAGATGAACAGACGAGATGTGCCCAAGTTGAACAAAAACAACTTTGCTTCATGGCAAAGAAAAATAAAGCTTCACTTATCAGGTATTGGCAATGATATTACTCAATACTTAGATACTGAATATGTGTTGCCTACAGGACCATTGATGGTAGATCAATTGAGAGTAAAGCATGAACATAACTGCATGGTTA